>JAOTOM010004833.1:0-498759 GCA_034440615.1 Ashinkailepas kermadecensis
CTTGACCTGACCTGGAAGGTGACTTAATTAACCTGAGGTCATCAAAATGGGCATCATCTGAAAGCTCTCATTTTTAAGAAGATTCGTAGCCGTACGACGTCTACGAGTTAAGTTTGGAAAAATGGGCATACATTATGACGTCATCACCATAGTAAGTGAATGGGGAAACTTTAGGTCGAGCCGGCTGGATGGGGGTCGCATCAAACCCGGGTTTTTGCTACCATGAATGTTTTCATGACCACCCACATAAAAATATACTATGGCATTTTGTCTCCGAGAGGAAAAGTCCTCCAGCGCAACACCCTAATATGCATGTTGCTTGCGATCTAGTTACCAGGTGATGAGTGGATGCTTGTGTCTAAGACTCGTCACCGTAGTTGTATGCGTTGCACAAGAAAACTAATGAAGCAGCGGTCGGTTTGTAGACAAAGCAGCTCGGCACGATCTGTACAAAGTGGAACGGTGGCAACAACAAATTCCGACGTGGACGTAATGAAGCGACCGAAGGGCCACGTGACGAAATAAGTTTTTGATCGAGCAAGCCACATGTCAGTGTGTGCGATCGAAATTATTTGACCCAGTCAAAGAGTAAAAGAGTGCGTGTGAAGGGTTGGAGCTGCTGAACAGGAGAACATTCTGGAAAACTGACTGCTCAGATGTCGAAGGCATTTGATCCCGTGTCACGATCAAGCCTGTAGATCATATAGGCCCACATATTTCCGGCACGGCACATAGCAGGTGCGAAGCACGGCCAGCCACAGCAGCGAAGACAACAGTTATGCCATCAGTCAATGCGGTGCCCAGTATCGACACCTCAGCATATACGAAGCCACACCGTCGTCAGCAGGGTCAGCAGGAAACCACACCGTCGTCAGCAGGATCAGCATGGAAGCACATCTGCGTCGGCGGGATCAGCAGGAAACTATACCGCCGTCGGTAGGATCAGCAGGAAACCACGCCACAATCAGCAGGATCAGCAGGAAACTATATCTCCGTCGGCAGGGTCAGCAGGAAACCACACGGCCGCCGGCAACATCATCAGGAAACCACACCGCCGTCAGTAAGATCAGCAGGAACCCATACCGCCGTCCACAGGATCAGCAGGAAACCACACCGCCGCATAGGCTCCAGTCGAACACAGGTTGAGCTCCCCCCCAGCGCATGAGAAGCTGGCAGCCAGAAGTCCAACTTCCGCATTCTCAAAAGCGGATTCCTCACAAGGTATTACGGGTCCGGCGGTTGCCTTGTGTCGTGCGGTTCCCAGTATAGACAGAGAGCAAGAAGTGCACGAAGCGCTACGCACGATGGTGCGTCTCAAAGCGCACGGCCACTGGTGGTCGGACCGAACAGGGACATCACAAGACCGAGCCGAGTGTATGGCGCGTGTTGACACACCACCCCTGCGAGTCACCACGCGGTGATCTGGCTTTCATGCTTCCTTCCCGGTGCCGTCAGACGAAACTTGTTGCACTTGTGCACGGAACACTTGTTACGCTACCAATCCTTCCTTCGGGGATGGCGTCATGGTAGTCCCGACGTATGCTAGCCTACATCGGTGAAGCCACTCGACGTCGTCACGTGGGCGGCGATTTCGCACTGGACGGCTTCACGGGACGTCAATGAACCGCGCGCACAGCCGTTTAACTGCCGTTCGCCGCCGCCTGTTGTCCGGGCGAATGGCATCGAAACCCGGCGGCACCGACCGCCGCCCCGGGAGCCGGCGCGTCGGCATGTTCGGCTGCCCTTCTACTCACCTCGTGTGCAGTGGGCGCGGCGCCGCTGAAGCTCGGGAGACAGCGCCTGACGACGTCGTCCGGCCCCCGTGCTCCGCCGCCGCACAAGGCCGACAGAGCCGTCTAGCAATACAAGGAGAGACCGGACCCGGCTGTGTACACTCGTCGCTCGAGTATCAGAGCTGCAGAATTACCGGACACGACGAGCCCGGACAGATAACGGACCCGCCGAGCTTCTCAATCCCGATTCCTTGCATGGCCACGAATTTTTGATGGGGGTGGGGGTACCGTGTATTTTTAGGTAGACTTGTTCTGGATGCAACGCTGCAGGTGAGTTTCATGCAACACTGAGTTTCTCTAAGTTGTGGGCGGATACAGCGCCGGCTAGCGTCCCACGCCCGGGATTGCCCGGTGGCCGGTTCAGTGGCGGAAAATAAAAACCGGACGCTTTGATAGCGTGTGATAACGGGGTCTGAAAGCTACGATTTGGCCACCAGGGCGGCGCTGTACGCAATGGTCACCCGACGAGGAGGCGTCGGCCATCTTTGCTGTGCATTTTGCGTGGGGTTGCCGGGAGTCGGTGTTGGCATGTGGCTTTTATTAGGGTTGCAAGTCATTTAGGCCAAGGATTTCGGAAATATTGTGTTGAAGAAAGGTTGTTCATGGGTTACAGTGTGCCAGGAACTCGCCAATTATCGGACTCTGGCCACTAGCTTGGGTAGAACATACGCGTCTGAGCTGGCAAGTGCTTTGCTATTGACTGCACGTTACGGTGGTAGCTACTAGGCGCAATTATGGACTTGGATAGTGATAGGGATTTTATGGGAGTTTCACAACACCTCAACTTTCAAGCTTATTAAGGGAAAGACATGCATCCACAAAGGGCAGGAAGGAAGAGCTGGTCCAGAGGTAAGAGATCTCTACCCACCTACTGTTAAAAATGCATGTGCTGGCTTTTGGTGAGATTTGTTGGGTGATGTGAGGTGTGGGTGTTGTGTATGCATGGGTGCATGTGATATGTGCATCTGTGTGTGTGTTTGTGTGGGTGATTTTCCTTATTCTTTTTTTACTAACGACTCTAATCTGAATCAACAGGACTGAGATAAGGAAAGGGTAATGTTTTGTTATAATCAGGACCAACTTTTTGGCGTAATTTTTACCCGACAATAGGTACTTAAGGTAAGGTAAGGTAAGCAGCATGGGTGGAGAATATGCTGTGGCCACCTCAACCATGGCCAGGGTAACTATGGTAACTTTTTTGGAGTCCTTTTTGCAGGGGGTTGCAATAAAATTTTACAATAAATTAATGATGCATTCACAAACAATATGTGCATAATATTGGCGGATGCATTTAATAATCTTTAAGCTACTATAATATTGCTTCCCCATACCTCAACCTACTTAGATAACTGTTCCTACCAGGGTTGACCAGTTTTTGCCACAGGATGGTTTTTACTGGTATAAACCGGTAAAAAACCAGTAGTGTTGACTCATTTATACTGGTATTAACCACTTTATACTGGTAAATACTGGTAAATACCAGCCATGGTTTCTGCCACTGACATGACATAAACTAGTTTTTACCGGTATTTTTCCAACCCTGGTTCCTACATTTTCACAGCTTTCCAACAGGCGTAGTACCAACCTATCATGGATCCATTTTTCTTATAGTTCTTATCTTTGTCCTTACAGTCAAACAATAGTTGTTTTTCAAATTAATTTTCTGCCTTCTTACCTTGCAGTCTGCTGGAAACCTGATAGATGGATCACGTTTATGGCAGCCGGGAACCGCACATACACCCATACTTCTGGCTTGCTTCTCCTAATTTCTAGCGTACTAATGGTAAATATTCCAGCAAACTAGACGTGTCTGAAGTACATTCAACATAATTAAATACGCGCAAACAACATACGCTGCTTACAAAATGTACAATAGGCTTTTTAAATATAAAGATTCTGCCCTCCCTAACCCACAAAACATAGCGCTTTAGGTTCGCCAAAGAAGGCTGGGTGACCATTGACTCTCAGCGCCATCTACATCTTTATCAACTTTCAGACCCCACTGGAGGTGCGCAGTACATTCGTTCGCAAGAAAGTGATGGAAGTTTCTATTGACTGGCCCTTGCCAACTGGCTTCTATTCCATGCACGAGGCCTGATACGTGATGGTCTTGGAGGCAGTAGCGTATGGATCAGAAGGAGGGGCACCGTGTCGCCCCTCCCCATCAGTACCACCCTCAACTTTGGATGAATAGTGTAGTATGTATAGTATGAATAGTAACCTATAGACTGGACATGGAAAGAAGCGAGTTCGAAATGGCTTACTCGATCTCCGAAAACTAATCTGACCTCAAATAGATCACTGTTGTATGCAATTCGGAGCAAGGTCGGTATGTATGTCAACAACTATTTGACTCATATATCACGGTGATGGTACGGTAGGCTGCATGTGTAGCCACAGAGACCACTGTTGCAGCGTGACCTGACCTCAAATTGAAGGTTATATTTGCTAATTACAGAAGGTGGTTAATATGGATGCCAGTTAAAAACAAACAATTTTGTTTTCTTTAACAGTGGCAAAATGTCATCTGCTAGAGATTAGTTACGTCAAAGAAAGGGCTACGTTTTAACGGCGCCAGTTCCATTTCTGAAATCATCCAGATGAGCCCACCATGGTGACTTTATCCTGAAATCATCCAGATGAACCCACCATGGTGACTTCATCCTGAAATCATCCAGACAAACCCACCATGGTGACTTCATCCTGAAATCATCCAGATGAACCAACCGAGGTGACTTCATCCTGAAATCACCCAGCTGAACCCACCATGATACTATCTCTCTCTCTATCTCTCTCTTGGAACCACCTACATGAGCCCACCATGGTGATCTCTCCCGGAATCATCCAGTATGAAAAGACAAGGCTGGCTCCTACAGCTAACATAATCTATTCACTGTGTCCAGGAGCTCCGACACGATCTGGTGTGCGGTAGCAATGTTGTCAAGGTTACTCAACGGCACAGATGGTGAGGGGCCTAACACCCCCACCGCCTCCAAGATCCTCGGATAACCAGCTAAGCGTGCGTTGAAACCACCCAAGAATCGGCAAATAATCGTCAAGAATATATGCCCCGTTCGAACGATTCATCTAGTTAGCCGTGCGAAGCCTTCCGGACGACCAAGCATCTACCGAACACGTGTAGAGTCTATCTCGGACAGGCATAATAATTTTCAAGTATTTGGTCCGTGGTTGTGATCATTGCGCTTGGGTTTTTTTTTCTATGCGCATGCTTCACGAATGCGTGACATGGCATTTGGTCAGCATGGCGGCTGCAGGGATATTGGAGCAAAACGTCAGTGTTAAAAATAGTTTTTTTTTCAGCGTGGCTTAGTCACAAAATCCATATAGACATCTTTGCTGCGAATATGACCACCAACACTTAAGCTGACGCACAGGCAGAATAGTGCTGACGTTCCGAACGCGGGGATTAAAATTACATCGGACTTCCGGTAGAATCTATATTCGCCCCAGCGGTCTCGGTCGCATGCTATGTGTTCAGGCAACATCCGCCGCAGTGATGCAATCTTCAGCCGTAGTCAAGCTTTGGTCTTCGTCTTTCCAGCATTGCTGCAGCATTGCTGCATTGCTTCCAGCATTCCAGCATTGCTGCAGCAAAGCTCCTTCGACTACTCCACAACTGCGGCTCAAATGCCAGCAACAACAGTTTGCATAATCCTTCAGACGTCCACAGGTAAGAAGCTTGACATTCATAAATGGTGTAAATGATATTTACATTTTATGGAAAAAACAAACATTCATTGTCCCCTGCGACCGACTTTTCATAGCTGACGCACCGCCCTATGCCTCACCTCTGTGGTAATGCTTATTGTTACGATGGCTGCATATTGCATTGTATTGTTATCAATATCAAGCCGAAGTTATCCCCCGAATAAAACTGTATATTTACCACATTTCGCTTTAGCATGATGCTGCAGGGATCGACTTTGATCTCGTTTGCTAGTAGTGGGGCCCAACGTAATTGTGCCCTGATGATGGCCGACTTTGCCATGGCCTAGCCACAATGTTTGCCTGTCTCTCTTCTTCTTATATTTCCCAGATTTAATATAGAGCCATATCAAGTAATTATCTCATCCTCCTGAATACTTGAGAGTCAGAATTACCGCATGTTTGGCATAAGTGCGTAGTTTGGAGACACTGTTCAGCCTTGTGTACCCATCAAAGGCGCATAATACTAATTTGAACTAGATTTGCGTGCCATTATCATCATCCCTTATCGTGCTAACCATACACGTTACCTAGCCCCTTCGCTTCACATCTGCACAAGAAACTTCACAATAAAAATTAACCCAAACTTTTCAGTACCAACACTACAAATATCGTTTAATACAACGAAGAATGGCTCTTAGATGCTCCTGGGTTTTAGACATTGCGTGTAAAGAAAGCATACGACCTTCAATATACCAGGAGGTGCTGAGTTGACATCAAAAGTAACGTTAAGGATTATACTTTACGGGTAAACGCAGCCATCCGTTCGTCTCATCTAAACCATGTTAGGGTAGCCTGGACTAGCGGACCTACGCTGAAATCTTACCTGGTCCGCTCAGCCCTGGAAATTCCGCCATGCCCTGCTGGTAGAAGAACGTGCCACACCTGTATCAACGGGCTCAAAGGTAGATGCACGCGGAAAAACGTAGTTTATAAAATAACGTGCAACCGCTGTCTTGAAATATTTTATGTCGGTGAAACCAAACGTAGTATCAGGGATAGGTACAATGAGCACTTGGGAGATGCCAGACTTCGAAGAGCATACACACCTTTAGGCGAACACATGATCGACAAACATTCTAACATGGAACACAGCGACACTAACACAAACTTCAAAGTAGAAATTCTAGCAACAGCCAGGGGCAACGCTGATCTAATGGTCCTCGAATCTCTACACATACGTAATCTACGGCCGCAACTAAACACACAAACGACGTCTTGGTATATCACTTAAATTACATAAACATAAATTATATTTTATGTATTACGCGTTATATTGGATCTATGTCTATATATGTGCGTGAGTGTATGTATCGATATGTATGTGGACCATCGGCTCGGGCTTCCTCAGAGGATTCTATCTTGACATAGTTTGTTTCTGGTTTGGAGTTTCTTTAAGTGTCTGCACCACTGAGGAGGCTTTTCTGCATTCCACGTGTCTTTTGCACGCTTTTTTTTCTCGCGTGCTTTTTTTTTTCAATTGCTAAACTTAACATTTTTATATCACTCCTGACGATGGCCCCTGGCCGAAACGTTGAGTAATAAAGTATAATCCTTAACGTTACTTTTGATGTCAACTCAGCACCTCCTGGTATATTGAAGGTCGTATGCTTTCTGTACACGCAATGACTACAAATATCCGCATTACCTAGCCAAAATTTTAGATGATTATTTCTCACGCATATTATCATAAAAGATTGATGGTGGAAGTTATGGATATTTAAGTTATTAATTACAACATCATCTACACCGACGGCTCCAAATCACACACAACACAGCAGACGGGCACAGCGACGGTGCTGTGCCCCAGTCAAGTGTCATCCTGCGTGCCCGTCTGCCGGACACAGCATCCACATACACATCAGAATTATACGCAATATATTCGTCCTATTCCACTATTTACAACACAAAAATTGAACACAACACCATAGCCACAGACGCCAAATCAGCAGTACAAAGCATAACACCCTACACCACAACCAAACACCCCCTGGTTCGCAAAGTACTGCACATACATAACAAACTAAACAATCGACAACGACCACTTCTCCTTTGGATACCAAGCCACGCAAACATACAAGGCAGCGAACATGCAGACACCGAAGCAAACATAACCACAACACTGCAACAAACTAAGCACTGTCCATACTCACAATCCGACTACTATCCCACAATACACCAGGCAATCAACAAACACATTTACCAAACATGGGACACGGCAAGAGCACAACTCCACGAAATACACCCAAAACACGAACACTGGCACACCGTCAATAAAAACACCAGATTCAAAGAAAGGATACTTACACGACTACGCATCGGACACACAACATTCACACACTCTTACCTCCTTCTAAACCGTCTACGACCACAATGCACAACATGTCACCGAACACTTACAATCAAACACATTCTCATATATCAGATGCAGTATATATGCTGGTGCAGTATATATACTGCACCAAATACACCAACCAAAGACAACATATCACAAACCACTGCACCACAAACAACATCCCACTAAACCTCACCACTGTTCTCCATGATGAACATCCAACATTACACGAACAGATCTTCCACTTTCTCTCTATCACACGCATACTGGAACAACTGTGAAAAACAAACACACAAAGGAAACGGGGAAAAGACATGGTTAAAAGAACTGACAAAAGGCAAACATAAAATAAAATAAAATACAATTTCGTCATACAAAACTATTGTCCCCAAAGTGTTATACGTTATTGCGATGTTCATACATTACGGCGATGCCCCAACCCCATCCCGCCTCTACACCCCATACCCCAAATTAGCACAGCCCGGACTGGCAACTCTTCACTTCACTCCTCACTACTGCGCCATCTTCAACCTCTGGACAGCCTACCGCCTCATCTCCAAGACAGCTCAACTCAACTCTACCCAGCTCTACTCTGCGAACTTCAAGATGGCCTCAACTCTGGCACCTTTCAACAAGTCAACTCTACCTATCCTATTCCTTCTACTCCCCGACTACGATGCTCCTCACACCCTAACCCACAACTACATTTACTCCTTTACACACCATCTGAAACAGCCGACATCACCAACACGGTGGCAGGCTGGCAAACCTCACACACGCACACTCACACGAAGTCCTAGAGGTGATTCCACCGAGGATAATTTCCAAAGACACGTGGATATCGCCTCACGATTTCGAAGTCACTACCGACCAAGGCAGGTCAGGTAATTTGGCCACTCGACCGCACACACCACAGTTTATACCCAAGAAATGTTGGCTATCAGAGGAGGAACTGAGAAAGGTTGGTGGCTCTTGAGAACCACACACCGTGCACCGCACGATGTGCACATGGATCAGCAATTATATTTTGTGTAGCGTAATTGTAGATAAGGCTAGTGTAGGGGTGGCGGCCTTGTCGTCGGTGGGGTGTGGGGTGTGTGGGGGTGTGGCGGCTGTGGGTGCGGGGGTTTGATGGGGTGGGGTGTTTGGGCTTGTGTGGGAGCTGTACGGGGTGTGTTGCCGAGGTGCTCGGGGTGTGTGAAAGTGAATGGAAACCTTACCTAAACTTAACTTAACCAACTCTGACTGAGCTAATTAAGGGCTTGATCTTAACTAAGACTGAACCTTAACACGCGCACTGGAGGGGGGGGGGAGGGGCGAAATCCGCCCACCCCTCCGGTTTTTCGCAAATAACTGCAGATTTTACCGGTCGATATACGCGATTTTCGGTGTACCTACTTAGAAATGAACGACGCGTCGTTTACAGTAAGAAAAATGGAAATCGGCTGAAATTTTTCAAGTTAGGGGCCGCTAAAATAAAAAAATGTTATAGCGCCAGACCACAAAGATCGGCGCTGATGCGCTTCCAGTATATTGACAAAAGGGAAGTGTTCTAGGCAACACTAGCGACTTGTTTGATGCATATTGATATGCTGTATAGTTTCAAGGTCATGTTAGGTTACCAAGGTCAAGGCAGGTCAAGTTCATGACAGGTTAATGGAACCAAACTTGATCAACTGGGATGTGGCCATAAATGCACTACTGGTTGTCATTTGTACTGTTTGTCATTGCGTTTCCATACTTTATTCATGTACTTCACTCCCTTCTTCACGAAGCCGATTGCTCCGAGCTGCCCGACGGAGCAGTCGGGCGGGCGGCCGGTTCCGGTAACTGGAACAGGTAACTGACCTGATAAAGTGGTGCTATATAGGTGACCTGAGGTCAAATGTTGGGTCTAGAATCTGCATTGCATCATTAGTAATGTCCAAAACATCATTGATGCCCATTTTTGAGCATTTAAACACAATCACAGCGATCCATAACGATGACAAGCCAAGCCACGCAAAACCGGAAAACTTTGCCAATCTGACCTCATTTGACCTTGAAGATATTGACCTAAGGTCACGAAAATTGCACACAATAGAGTTCACTACCGTGCCCATCCATCCTGTAAATTTTGTTCCTCCAGCTTTACTAGGAGCAGAGATCTTAGGGGGGGGGGGCGGAATCCGCCCCCCCCTCCAGTGCGCCTAATTCTCAGAGGCCCTCCAGGGCGCCTGTTAACACGGCTGAACCTGGACTGACTCTAGACTTAGACTGGGCTTAATTAAGACGGAGCTAAATCTCTCCTTTGCTGTTTGTGCCTATGTCTGTGATGTGTGTTGTGTTGTGTATTTACCCACCACATCCACCACCCATTTCCCCTCAACCCCAGCCGGCTTGGACTTGCATGAACTGACACGAATTTATATGTCGTGCGAGGTCAAAGTTTTGGGAGCACCATATAGGTAAGTGAGTGCCTCTAGCCAAATTGGAGTGAATACGTTGTATTAGAAAATTAATGAGTATGTAATATATCCATGGTTTGAATGACTTGCCCCGAGTTGTGACTCTTTGGATGCTAATAGCAGTATGATTTGTTGCGCAATGTACCGCACGAAATAGATGCCTGTGTTTAGCCCCAAGCGGCTTCCGCTGGTCCTTAAAGCTACCTAACACATATTCATTCTCCTTATTCACTTCACCTTCGCTCGTCATATTGATTATCTCCTTATTAATAAATGAATTGCTTGGTCCCCAATTTTTGCTCCCCCTGAGCGGTATACAAGAACATAGATCGACAGATCATTGCTCTATTTTTGATGGTATGTTGGCCGAATATGTAAACCTTTCACTGCCAATCATAACTGGCCTCGCCATTATTGGCGGCGTTCCTCGCCTGGATAAAGTCTTATCTGCAACGAGAGGATCATCGTACTGGCTCCGAGGGGCTCATGTAGATGCTCTGGTGTCTTTGACCGACCTACCTAACCTTAAGACAGTCGATGCCGCGCCGGGCCTTATTCGCCGTAGACGTGCGACCAGGCCCATGTATACACGGGTGGACACGGATCCCTACCGCGTTGGGCACGTCCCCTGGTCGTCTATATAACCTAGCCGGCCCTACCATTTCAGCACCGGGGCTTACAGCATGCCAAACCTGTCCGTGCGTCCCCCGGAACCACTGCATACATCCGTGCCCGACATGAAGTGGACGAGGGCGGACTAGCGACCGTGCAGGGTTTTACAATATATCTTAAGGACTGTTCACACCTAGCGTAATTTTGACGCACTGTCGGAATTGACGCAAAGCTAGCGGACAGTTAGCATGGGGCCCAAAGAGTCTTCCGATTATGACATTGCGCCGGCTTTGCGTCAGCTGTCTGCCGAGTCCTGCAAAACGCTGGCGATTTCCGAGCGGACAAAGTTGGGTTTTCTCAACTTTTTCCGCTCGGCGCACCAGCGGCCTTGACGCAAGGTCGACAGACGGCTCGGGATAAACTGCGGTCGCTATATTTGCTGATCTTCGATTATATATTTGCTGCTATATTTGCTATATCTGCTATATTTGCTGACCTTCACCGGTCTGTCGACGCGTCGAAATTACGCCCAGTGCGTCGGGATTACGCCTAGTCCGTCATTACGCTGTTTTTTTTTGTGTCGAGATTACGTTAGGTGTGAACAGTCCTTTATTGTCCGGCGCCGAACTTCCGACGAACGCAATGTGGTGCCTCCCTTAACAGTCCCTCCCACATGCATGCTATGCTCGCCTCCCATCTGCGCCACTGGGTCACAGATGCCAGCGGGATTGTGCGGTCAAAGAACCAGAGCATGTGAGCTAATGCTCCCGAAGTGTCCTTTCATCGCTCCCTCTCGCAATTAGACATTTTCCAACCTCAGATTATATATGACAACATCAATATTCTAGACAATTTAGACAGGTTTAAACACTCACTGCTATTAACCGAGAACGTTCAGTCCATAGGAGGACGGTTCGCAGGTCGGCTGCCTCGCTTATAAATTTACTTCATATAACAGATTAATCTCAGGCACATATCCAAACATCATGTGTGAATCATCCCTTGTCGTGGGGAGAGTACACACGGTTCTATTCTCGTCTATCCGAGGGAAAAACGTGACACGTACCGCTCAGCCCCCGAGGCACTGCCCACCATTTCAGTTCTGGACGTAAATATCCTCCCCTCTGTCCACCTGGTCGCCGAGGTATGTACTACGCTACCGTCCGGGAGGGTCGTATCCCTGACGTCATCCTTTCACGTAAAACTCCACGGAGGGTCGCTGACTGCTGTCGGTACTCGCCCATTGGAATTCGACCCAAACGTTATTTAGTTTATCACAAAGTTTCGCCACTGATCGCAAAGCTGAGGGGCTTCCCTTGAGTTCAGGTCAAGTTTGGATTGTAAAAATAGTTCGCACCACGGCAGGTAGATTAGCTTTAAATTTAACGTTGTAGTCCTGTTAATTAAGGGCCGAGTGCTTTGGACGAGGAGGGGAAGACAGAAATTGTTGCAAGCATAACTTTGCTGTACTCCATGTTTTACTTTATCCGATCCTGCTCCGCTGCTCCTCCTGTCCATCACTGCCGAACAGCTGCCACCTGTCTCTGCTAATGCCACCGCACATAATTCCTATGCTTAATCCAATATATTTAAATTTACATACACCGCATCTCATTAAACCCACGCACTTCTTACACACACACTACTCGCCATCTCAATCCTTGCACGCGACACACTCCTTCCCGACCCTAAATTTATCCTATTTGGTCCCTCCCATAAAACAGGTCGCTCCTTTCAGTAAAGTGAATGAGGTTGAGGAGGCAGAAGCTGCGTGTTAGAACTTAGGTTGGTTCGGCAAGGTTTAGGGAAGAGGAAGACATGTCAGACGTACGACACTCACATGGCCGATGGTTGTCGCCCTCCAGCTGTCCGTCACTCTCCTCCTCCCGGCACTTCACGTCACAACTATTACATCCGCCTCCATTTGCACGATCTCTTTCTCTCTTTGTGACTGTCCTACCCTGAGTGGATCCTTCCTGAGTCTCCGCTCCGTCCGCCTGTCTGAGTGTGTCCTCTGTCAGTCTGCTCGGTTTTTTCTTGACTCTCCTCTGGCCCCGCCCCCTCTAGTTTCTGAGCACTCCCAGGGCTTTGGAGTGAAAGTGTTGGATTTTAATTGGCGGAGTGCATTTTTGCATTGGTCATGTGCTTCTTGATGCCGCCTGGGACCTTCATGACGGTCTGCTGGAGCTGGAAATTTCCCACTGTGCTGCTGGCCTTCTAGACCTTTCGCCTGGGTCACTGATCTCACGGTCCGACGACATTTCTCCTGTTGTTTTGGCTAAGACGCGCAGCTGTTGTTGTTCCATATGTTCCTGCGGCCGCCTTGAATATATCGAAAATTTCGTGCCGAAAGAATGTAAGCCTTCTTACACTAGCAGTGCTCAAAGCGAACGAATTCCTAAACACCTACTGCTCAGCTTTGATCACTGGCTTTAATAACAGCCCCAGCAAAAAATGACACAAAATTCCTAACATTATTAATTCCAACAGTCGACGAGTCGACGGTGCAGTGATCGTCGAGCTTCTCTCGTGACCTCAGTACTACCAAGTTCAGTTTAGGACAACTGCTTTGGCACGTTGGCTTATGCGCGACCATTTGGCGTCAAGGAGTGCCAACACAAAGCTTATGCTGGTAAGCGTGTCTGAGAAAACATCCTGCACTGCTGAATGGTGGACAGTTCAAAATTAGCGTGGGATGAATTTTAACTGTGTTTGTTGTTCCCATTCTGATCGCATAACTTGTTCACCTTTTGCCCATGAAGAAGATATAATAGCGGATCGTCGGCCATTGTTCAAATGAAATCATGTTCTCATCTTAAGATTAAAAACTAATTCAGTTAAAAGGCATCCTACGCTAAGTTTAAACATCATGTACATTCGTTTTGAAGATTGAAACGTGAACAGTATTTCGCCCAGCTGTGGGAAAAGTCTGCTACTCGGCCACAAGCGTAGATGACAGATATTGAAAAATATCTCCAGTTTTTGTGACAACTTACGGTACAGTATCATCATTGAGTATGGAATATATTTATCGTCAGGCCGTTTTGCTTCATAACATATCCACTCAATTTGTTTTTTCGTAACCATCCGAACATGTACGTACTCATTTTGTTTCAGTGCATGTATTAGAAGCGTAACGAAGCAATTTAGTAGCTATGATCGAGGGGACAGAGGGGAGGGGGGCTGAAAAAAAACGTTAGCACTCGAGGTAAAGTCCATAGGTATTAACATTGCCGTGGCAAGCCATATCACCTACGAACTGTCCCGTCCCCGTCCAGAGATTGAACCCGACGCAACAGTTCCGTTCTCCGGCGTAGTTTGTGTTCAAAGCTGGTTTTAGTGTGTACGCACCTACCTAATAAGTACCTGGGCGCTGCTGAGGCGCCCAGGTACGCCGACAACTAGCCATGGCCATGCGCCCACATTGCTCAGACTTTAACCTCGTGACCTGACCTTAGATCACGCTGGGACAATAACGATCATGTCAGCTTTCCCCTATGCGTACGCTGGCTATTGGCGCAGCTGTGTATTAGCTGCGAGATCGCAGCTGTATCTGTCACCCACCGAGGTGAATTGGCTGCGCAGAGGTAGCCGCCACCAGTCGGGCGCCGCGCCTCGTCAGACTGACCCACGTGTAACGCAGAGGTAGCCGCCGCCAGTCGGGCGCCGCGCCTCGTCAGACTGATCCACGTGTAACGCAGAGGTAGCCGCCGCCAGTCGGACGCCGCGCCTTGTCAGACTGACCCACGTGTAACGCAGAGGTAGCCGCCACCAGTCGGGCGCCGCGCCTCGTCAGACTGACCCACATGTAACGCAGAGGTAGCCGCCGCCAGTCGGACGCCGCGCCTCGTCAGACTGACCCACGTGTAACGCAGAGGTAGCCGCCGCCAGTCGGGCGCCGCGCCTCGTCAGACTGATCCACGTGTAACGCAGAGGTAGCCGCCGCCAGTCGGACGCCGCGCCTTGTCAGACTGACCCACGTGTAACGCAGAGGTAGCCGCCGCCAGTCGGGCGCCGCGCCTCGTCAGACTGACCCACGTGTAACGCAGAGGTAGCCGCCACCAGTCGGGCGCCGCGCCTCGTCACACTGACCCACGTGTAACGCAGAGGTAGCCGCCGCCAGTCGGGCGCCGCGCCTCGTCAGACTGACCCACGTGTAACGCAGAGGTAGCCGCCGCCAGTCGGGCGCCGCGCCTCGTCAGACTGACCCACGTGTAACGCAGAGGTAGCCGCGACTAGTCGGGCACCGCGCCTCGTCAGACTGACCCACGTGTAACGCAGAGGTAGCCGCCGCCAGTCGGGCGCCGCGCCTCGTCAGACTGACCCACATGTAAATATATGTGCATACTCCGCAACTGGCTGTGGCAGATGGAATAGACAGGAGAACGTACAATATGCGGTCGCTGCCAGCGGCTGGAAACAGCCGCTGGCATACGGAGCTGAAGCTCCGTATGCTGATTACGGATATGATATGGGAACTTACTGACATCCTTTGTTCCCGAATTTTGGCAAATTTTCTTCTCGCTTGATCAAAAACAAGTTGAGTAATTCATGAGTACATTGCCAATGCTAATATTTGAAATTGGGTTTCTCTGTTCACCTGTCGTAAGTGTAGGTTTCTGAAAATTATTGGAAGGGCACAATACATGAAGGCATGGGCAGGATTGGGTGATACTACATATGATCCAATGTTAAAAGTTTAAATTATTTGGCGGGAGAGGGGGGGGGTTCAGAACCAACATTGGGCGGGGGCAAGTGTCCTCCCAAGAACATACAAAGCTAAACACCTGTGACCAGTATGACATCATATTCTTTAGAAGTTTGTACGCCATGAGCATATAGCATAAATAGCGTAGATATCATGCTCACTTTGCCACATGTATATTTCGCCACCGTTCAGAAAACAGTTCATCACCAAATCAGTGTCTTGTTCAGCCTGTATCAGTGTCGTGAGCAGTGAGTGCGTCACTTCAGCCTGCAGTTACACATGCTGCTGAATGGTTAGATATAAGTGACTGGATACCAAATTGGAGATCATATATAGACTAAAACATGGGCGCAACATGGCCATAGTTGTCGACGCGCCCTACAGCCCAAATAACTAACTATAGACTGAAACATTCTTCTCTGAATCATTTTAGTATTTATCGGGGGTAATTCGCGTTCGCACTCTGGTGTACGGGGTCTTACTGTGAGCCATCAACATGTGATAGCCTGGCGGCGTCTGGTATTGTGCAGGTGACAGGATGGACAGTTTTTTTCACCTCTGATTTCGCTTCCCCAACTCATCGCACTTCACACTGTATGTGATTGGCTTAGTGTGTTCATTATGAGTAGCCCGCTTGATGGCAATGGAACGATGATGCAACTAAAAAAAGTCGTGTCTTTCTCCGAATCTCTCTTATTTTCCGATGATGCAGCATTCTGATAAGCGTCTTCCTCCGTGTTTATCGAATTGGCACGGAATTAGTCCTTGTTTTAAAATCACTTAGCACCACTTGTTAAATCGCGCTTTTACTTGTTTACATACACTTATTCAATGAAGAATGACACATGTCATGCACAATAAATACCTAAATACCAACGATGCATTTTTTGTAATCCATGGCATCGCTACATGAACCGAAGAGGCCAATCCACTGCTATGACCCCCCCCACCCCCGACACTCCCCCGTTGGAAGCCAGTTGGATCCTCCAGTGGTGCCGCAAGATGTCAAGAAGCCACACTGAGCAAGAAACGGAGACGAGCAGTCGAAGCGGCGTATATTGTTATCGAAGGAAACACTAATACATCGATGGAATGTCTTCAAGCATTAATATATACTGGCATTTTCTATATAAGCATTTATATAAACTGGCTGTTTATATATATATATATATATATATATATATATATATATATATATAATATATATATATATATGTGTGTGTGTGTGTGTGTGCGTGTATAAATATGTATATACATACATACATATATTTGTGGCATAGGGCAATTAACGGGTCCCTAGAGTCGATTTTGTCAATGCAACGCCATAGGCGCAATGCTAAATTTGCACGAAGTTGGCGGGGTCTAGTCACTCTCCGTCTCACACCCTGGCCACGCTCGTGATTGGCACCATGTATTAGCTTAGCATATTGCGCGGGAAAGGAAATGTATATCAACATCAATGATCAATGAATGCATGGCAGAGGGGCCATTACTTGATGAGAGTTGTCTACGATAGATAATGGTTATAAAGACGTAAATACTCGGCTATGAGTAGTTCGCGGTCAATTTCGAGGTCATGCATGAAGAAACCACGTCTTGATTGCGCCCCAAGGGCGTCATAGGGTAACTGCGGGTTGGAGATGGTTATTACTTAATTGCAGGTATTAATGTGTTAAATAATTGGAAATTTAGACCAGACACACTGAAACACACTACTCAAACATGATGTCAAGTTAAATAATTGCACAAACTAGTTGGTAGTGTGGTAGTGCCGCAAGTATTCATGTGAATATTTTGACGCCTCCACAACCTCCTCGAGAAAACTACTCCACACCCTTCAACTCGCACCTCAGCCTACGAACAACACAATCCTGGTAACAGCCCTGAGTCGACTCTGCCACCACCCACTAGAGACACGTTCATAATGACGTCCTGCATTGGCACCCCATCCTTTGTGACAAGAGGATCCGGTCCTGAAAGAGGTCCTAAAATCCGGGAAACTCCTCTGAGTCGACCTTGCCGCCAAGGTCTAAGTAGTAAATCGGCCCCTCCCATCGGCCTCATCGGTACGAAATCCACTTGGAATTTTCGCAGACCATGGGGACTTTCCCTAGATCGCTCCTCATTACCTGCTTCAACATAATTTCCTGGTGATGTGCCTGAATCTGTACCTCCACCACTCCTTAACAAACTCCTGATGATGTCCAAAGGTGGAACTTTCCATGCTTTTGACCAAAGAACTTGCCCTCCCCCTAAATAGTACTGAAGTTTAACATGAGCCCAATCAGCCGGACGTCCCCCCGCTCGTTCCACACCGTCACCCCTAATTCTAGCTAACAGATGATTTTTACTGGCGAAAAATACAGGTGCATACAAGTTTGTGATTCCTGTAGCCCTGAATTCAGTCCGCTCTGGATAATTTTCGGTGATTATTATATAAGTTTCGTCACGGCCTCACATTGGTGTTTGTCGGTGTTCTCGTGTTCGAACGTCTCGCTTCACTTTATTGCTATTATTCCGGACCTGCCGCGACGATCCTCAATACAACAGAACCGCAGTTGGAAAGCCGTAGAATCCCGCTCGAATATGGGCGAAAGCTCGGTCGCTGGCGGATGTTGGAAGGGGATGGGGGAACGGGGCCATAGGCCCCCAAAAGGCCGATTTTTCCGAGCTTGTGCACTACAATAGCATGTTCTCGAACTCTAAAAGCGTTTAATCAGGCAAACATTGTGTTAAGCGAACCAACCGACCGTTAGCGCTTCAAATCCGAAGGGTTCTTCGAAATCGGAGACAAACATTTAAAATTTATCTACAAAATCAGTATAAGATCTAGATCTTCTAGTAAGATCTTCTAGATCGATATTAGCATAGATCGGTATATATCTTCTAGAATGGTATAGGTATAAGATCTTCTAAATCGGTATAAGATCTTCTAGATCGGCATAAGATCTTCTAGATCCGCCAGTGAGCTCGATAGAGTAACACATGTCTTAGCAAATAAACAATACCAGATGCACCACAATTGAAACTAGGAAGAATATCCGCGACAAGAAAGAGATCAGCCCTTCCAAAGACCACAGACAAAGGAATTACGCAAAAAGACGTATACGCAAATGCGCAAACAGTCGGAGGTGGAAATTGGAAGGAGTGGTTGAGGCTCCGGGTAGCTCTGTCACGTCAGACGGCAGTTCTTGCGCCCGCTAGGCACCCGCTGCAAGTATACTAGTCTATTTACTTAAATTCTAGCTTACAATATATGGTAGGTAAAATCAATAATGTTTTCATGCTTTGCTAAGCTTCCCAGTCACATATTTACGAGAAAGCCATGTATATATTTTTGTGTATTTTCAGCTATTATTTTATTTGCGTTCATCTTGATTATAGTATGCAAGAAGTTACATTCCAAACATGCGATATTCGTTGGAACTGGAGATTAAATCTGGAATAAGACTGGTTTCCTAGTCGACGAAGGCAAACAAAGTGGAACAAAGTTTTTCTTGCATTCATGCTACTTTTTAGAAAAAAATAAATATTGTGTCAGGCTGAAAGAAGATGCAACCTGTGCAGGAATATATACATTTTACATCTTTGATATGCATTTTGAAGGCGGCGCAAATGACATTTATGGTCTGGCACGCCTCTAAAACTCACTCTTCCTATTTGATATCTGATTTGATACAAAAATGACAGCTAAACATAGCGCTGTTTTCACGCGTGGGTAAACAATGTTTACCTTGCCCACCTTTGAAAACCGCCCCTGCTTTTCAAGGGTGCTTTCCATTGATTACACGGGGGGGGGGGGGTTTAGAGGCGTGCAGGACAATAAAGGTCATTTGCGCCGCCTTTAAAGCGAACACGTTA
Source organism: Ashinkailepas kermadecensis (assembly GCA_034440615.1). Lineage (NCBI taxonomy): Eukaryota > Metazoa > Arthropoda > Thecostraca > Neolepadidae > Ashinkailepas > Ashinkailepas kermadecensis. The sequence continues at coordinate 19,483 of JAOTOM010004833.1, forward strand.
CATGCCTGTCTAAAAAGGCAGGTTTTTGCAATCAAGGTGCTGGCAAGTGGGTATTTACGTTAAGGGACTTTTACGTTAGTTTGTGTGGGATTTATGGGTGCTGAAGGCTGAGTTGGAGATAACTCTGGTGTCTAAATGGTTGTAATTTTACTTTACTCCTCCTCAAAATGATTTGTAGATGGGGTGGGGTGGGGGTGGGCGTGGGGGTGGAGGGGGGGGGGAGGTGAGAGTGGCAAGAAACTGGATTTTACCAGGGTGTCGGCTTTAGCCTACTCTTATCGAAGAGCACCGAGGGATCTTTACCGTGCGGACGAGGAGGCAATTGCCCACACCGCCTATCACGCCGGCCGCCGCGTAATATTTGTTAGTAGCGGGTTAGTCTAAGCATGCCATGCAGGGTTGTCAGTTGGGTTAGTACGGTGTTTTTGTTTTATATTTCCTAAAGCAAGCCGGCTCATCTACGTCCGACGGCCCCGCTAGGTAGCCATTTATTTCCAACTGGGAAGCAAATCGGCTCATGTACGTCCGACGCCATTCGGGGATGGCTATTTACGTGTTTCCTGCGAGTGTTTCGCGAGCATGCGTTGCGGGTTGATGTGAGAGTTGGTGGTGTGGTGCCTACAGTGCTCCTTATATTTTTTAAAAATAAAGATTTAAAAAAAAATTTTAAAAAATATTTGTTTTTGTTTCACAAAAGAAAAAAAAAAAAAAAAGGATGGGCTCTCTTTCTTTTAATAAAAATTTTTTTTTATCCTATCTTTTTTTAAAAAATGGGTTTTTTTTTTAAAAAAAAAAAAAAAAAAAAGTATGAGATGCTTTTTTATAGTGGGATTTTAGAATTGGCAGTGATTTTTTTTGTTTTTTTGTCCCCCTTTTAATCTATTTTTTTTTTTTTTTTTAAAAAATTTTTTTATTTTAATTAAGAAAATTTTTTTTTGTTAAATTTATTTTTTTAATTTTTTTTTTTTTTTTTTTTTTTTTTTTTTGGGGTGGGGTTGATTTTGTTTTTGTTTATTTGTTTTGTGGTTAGGGGGGTCGCCACGGAATTCTTCCAGGGGGCAATGTTGATAGGGGGGCCTCCTGCTCCCCGAAAAGGGGCCTCCACTGTGTTAGGGCCTCCTCTTGCTTTTTTAGGCTCTTAGTATGGTTCTCGAATGGGAACATGATTTGATATTGAGGTCTTGTTTGTTCTTGGCATGGTATATAATTTACGCAAAGCGCAATAGCAAGAATCTTTTTTTTTCGCTGAGAACCGAGCCATACCAGGGTATAAATAAGCAAATGTAGACAAATACGTCAGTGCCAAAACAAACCAATATCTTTATGCTTTATCGACGAGAAGAATCTTCCCGCTGGCCTCTAGATTGTAGCGAGCTGGTGGGGCTCGTGCTGAGCATATCTTAAAGATATCTCCCATTGATCAACCCACTTCTTTGTTCACCAAGTTTAACTGAATATAGCTAGGTTCATCACTACTGTTAGTCATTCCCACCAGCTTGATCTCATAAACAAACTTAAACGATCATTTCTCAGTCCCAGGACAACAATTTCGCGAAGGTGAAACGAGAAGTGGATTGAATTGGTTTTCTGATCGTTATCTTAGGGATTTGTTAATTTTTTTCATAACATTTGGTGCTGGCTGCAAGGCACTTGTCACAGAAGCTAAAATAATAAATACTCCGCGAATAAATTCACGGCAAGAACAAGCATTGAACAACCATGCATCAATGGCAATGCAACAATGTAACAATGACAATGCATAAATAATGCAAAACCTTCGAATTCCACGCCGTCACGCCCATGGTTATCGCTGTGCTGTACCGTTTTGTAAATTATGTCGTTGAGAACGTACTGAAGCTGGGAAGCTCTAATCATGCAGGCTGTAATCACAGAAGACAACTTTGTAGGAATAAAATACATTTTAAAACATCATTCCTCCCATTTAATATGGGGCATCGGTGTTGTTTTGTATGCTTGTGAGGGGAATTTACCCCCGCAATGTTGGCTTTGCTCCATGGGCGTAAGTTCTGAAAATTATTGGGAGACCAGTGACGCACCCATATTTGCGTCAAGGGGAGGGGGCAAACGTATTTGGAGGGGGTCCAACTACTGAATAAAGTCTTCCGATTTCGACCACTATTTTGTCAAAGGGGAACTTTTTAAATAAAATAATTAGTGATCAACTGAATTATCCTGCGGAGGGGCCTAATCTACCACTATCGTTTCTGATTCGTCGATTTCAACCCTAGCTCCCACAACCTGTTCAAATGTATTCTTTTGGTATTCCTTGATAAGTCACCTCGCACTGCTGAAATTACACCTGCACAAATCACTTTAAAATTTAAAATTTTCCAATTTCAGACATTCCAGTTCATAGTGCCCGGTCGCCACGACGCCAACGTTAGTGCACATGCACACCCATCTTGCGCATTCGGCGCATTCGCCACACTTCGTGCGATGCTACGGATTCTGCTTGGCCTCCTACGCTTTGTTAATTGCTGCCACATGATAAACTTACGCCATATCTGACGTCATAAAATGCTTCGTATGGGCGTTCGCTGCGAAAATTAGATGACTTAAATTTGATCATTAGTTCCCTTACCATATTTTATGGTGAAGAAATGCGGATACCCGCTGAGCTTTGATGCACCTCATATCTTTGATTAAACATGCTTCCAGGTTGGCTACCGAACCGAAGCCCTGCCTGAGTGTACTTCTTTGGACCCGTTTCGTATTTCTTCGTCTACGGATGTGTCCTAAGGCTCCAATTCATTTTTGTTAGAGGCCCAACGCATTTTCGAAACCCCTGCTCGTTTTAGGGTTTTGTTGCTTTTTTGCGCACCGAATATTTTTTTTTAGTTGTCGGGGTGCTTTCAAAGATCTCGATGTGTTTACTTAGTGCCCGGTATTTTTGTTCGTTTTGGGATCATGTTGCTTTTTGCGGCCCCAGCCTCTTTTCAGGCCCTTGTGCGGTCATATCGCCCTTGTGTACCTTGAGAGCTTCCGGTGTTTTTTTTTTTTTTTTTAGTGTTCCCGGTATATATAGTTATGGCTACAACACATGTTTTCGGACCCTGCCGCTTTTTACGAGACTGCGCTTTGAAGGGCCAGTCACATTTTCGGTCCCCGTGGTGCTCTTAGGCTCCCGCTGTGTTTATTTGGGGCTTCTGACGCACATTTGTGGGGCCCCAGTACGATTTTGAGGCTTCGGTGCGATTTTTCTGGGTCCCAGCGCGACTTATCGCGCCCAGGCGCGTGGTTCCGGGACCCAACGCCAGTTATCTGGGCTCAACGCGATTTTTCTGGATCTCTTCTGCATTTTCTTTAACTTCCGAATCCCGCCCTGATTTTTCGAGTCCCTGGTGCCATGTTTTTGTATCTCACCTCGATTTTCTTCGAGCTCCGGTATGTTTTTCGATGCCGTACGCGATTTGTCAAGGCATCTGATGACATGTTCGGTGCTCCAGAACCATTGTCCTGACCCGGACTTTTTTGCAATCCCTCCTGATTTTGGAGGGCTCCGGCTTTATTCTTCGGATACCGATGGGACTTTGGGGGTCACTCGGTGCCTATGTGGGGCCATAGACGCCAATTGTTGGCAGCCCCGACGTTAATTTTTGATGCCCAGACCAAATTTTTGGTACTACCGATGGGTCCGAGCGCGAAATTTTTGGTAGTACCGAATTGTGGGTCCGAGCGCGAAATTTGGTGGGACCGGTTCGAGTTTGCGGGGCGCGTTGTACTTAGCTGTGACCCCAACACGATCTTGGCGGTTCCTGTTGCAGATTTTCGTGCCTCGGAGCGAGTTTTCTGGGGCCCTACGCGAATTCTGGTGGACCGACGCGAATTTTTGTGGTCCCAGCGCGACTTTTGGGGGCCTCGGCTCGATTCTTGGGAGCATATCCCTCTTAGGAGGGAGGGGCCATTTGCCCCTTTGATATGTCACTGCGGCCACCGAAGGAGTTATATTCTTTCTATAGGTCCTTACGTGATATTTTTGGCTCCTGGTACGATTCTTCGGTCTCCAGGTGCGATTTTTTTCGGTGCCCTGACACGTTTTTTTCCAGTGCCCAACGGGTTTTGCGGGGACTTTGACCCGATTTTTTTGGGCGCAGAGTGACATTCCGGTTGATAATTGATTTTTGGGGCAGCAGCAACCTTTGGGGTCCAGGCGCGACTTTTTGGTCCCCAGTGATATTTTCGAAGGTTGCGACGCGACTTTTTTAGTCCAATGTAATCTTTTGTGTCCCGACGTCATTTACTTGGATCCCTTGCGCGAGTTTTAGCGACCTCGACACTTTGTGGGTGTCCAATACGTTTTGGATGCTTTTAGTGTCATTGTTGGGGCCCAAGAGTGATTATCCATGTCCGGATTGTTTTTCGTTGCCCCGGCTTCATTTGTGTCTAAATGATACTGTTGGGGAACGGTACGACTTATCGTGCCCCTAGCGTGATTGTCATGATCCGGGTGTGCATTTTTGGTACCCATAGGCTCAGCGAGATTTTCAGGGGCCCCGGCCGGATCTTTTTGGGCCCATGTCGTGATTTTCAAGTACCCCGGCACGACTCCTGCCATTTCAGATGCTTCTAGCAAATTATAGACCTCCTCTCGCGTCTTAGGGGTCTCGTCTCATTTCCTGGAGCTTCTTTACCGGTTTTGGACGTCTTCTCGTCCGTCCTACCCTCCTCCATATTCAATGGTCCTCCTCTCCCGTTTTGGAGGACCTCCGCCCACATCCTGGGGCCCCTTTAACATGGCATGGGACTTCCTCTCATGTTCCAGGGGCATCCTCTGCCAAATTAGGGGCCTCCTGCCACGCCTCGTGGGCCTCCTCCTTTGTCCTCGCAAAGCTTACCCGTCTTGAGGGGATCTTCAATTTTGGAAACCTCGCCTCCTTCCATACCTGCTACCTACCACTTCCATTTTAAGGGCCTTCTCTCATTTCCTGGGAATTCCTTCAGGTCGTCGGGGCCTCATTCGGCCCTGGAGACCTGCTACTCCATCTGGAGGGACTCCTCTCGAGTCAGGCAGGGGCCTCCTTTTTTCTTTTTGAGGCTTTCTTTTTCAAATTAGGGGCCTCCTCTCACGTCTTCGGGGCCTCCTGTTCCGCGTTTTGATTCTATCTTTTCCCATTTTAAGTTGGCCTCTTATCTCCTGGTGGACTCCTGTTCTCTCTTAGGTGGCTCCTCTTCCAAATTACACGCAACCTTTCCTATCTCAGTTACCTTGTCATTTCCTGGGGACCTTCTTACCCGTCTTGAAGCCTTCTTTCTCGCCTGGGAGCCATCCCTCTTATCTAATGGCCATTCTCTCCTATCTTAGGGGCTTCCTCGTGCATCATAGGGTCTCTTTCCAATCTTATATCGTCCTCTTCCGAATTCGGTGCTTCCTGCCACTTTTCTGGATTATCCTTTTCTATCTTGGTGGAACCTTACCCGTTTCGGGGACTGCTTTTACGTCTCCGAAACCTCATCTCATATCCACTGGCTTTCTCTTCCGTCTTAGGGCCTTCTCTCATTTTCTGAGGTCTCCCTTCCGGTATTGGGGCCTCCTTTGCAATCCTGGGGGCCTCCTTTGCAATCCTGAGGGCCTCCTTTGCAATCCTGGGGGCCTCCTTTGTAATCCTGTGGGCCTGCTTTGCAATCATGGGGGTCTGCTTTGCAATCCTGGGGCCTCTTTTTGCAATCCTGGGGGCCTCCTTTACAATCCTGTGGGCTTCCTTCGCAATCCTGAGGGCCTCCTTTGCAATCCTAGGGCCCTCCTGTGCAATCCTGGGGCCTCCTTTGCAATCCTGGAGGCCTCCTTTTGCAATCCTGTTGGTCTCCTTTGCAATCCTGGAGTCCTCCTTTGTAATCCTGGGGGCCTCCTTTGCAATCCCGGTCCCTCCTTTGCAATCCTGGAGTCCTCCTTTGTAATCATGGGGCCTCCTTTGCAATCATGAGGCCTCCTTTGCAATCCTGGTGTCCTCCTTTGCAATCCTGAGGGCCTCCTTTGCAATCCTGGAGTCCTCCTTTGTAATCATGGGGCCTCCTTTGCAATCCTGGGGCCTCCTTTGCAATCCTGGGGCCTCCTTTGCAATCCTGGGGGCCTCCTTTGTAATCCTGGAGGCCTCCTTTGCAATCCTGAGGGCCTCCTTTGCAATCCTGGGGGCCTCCTTTGCAATCCTGGGGCCTCCTTTGCATTCCCGGGGGCCTCCTTTACAATCCTGGAGTTCTCCTTTGTAATCCTGGTGGCCTCCTTTGTAATCCTGGGGCGTCCTTTGCAATCCTGGGGCCTCCTTTGCAATCGTGAGGGCCTCATTTGCATTCCTGGGGGTCTCCTTTGCAATCCTGGAGTCCTCCTTTGCAAACCTGGGGGCCTCCTTTGCAATCCTGGAGTCCTCCTTTGAAACCCTGGTGGCCTCCTTTGCAATCCTGTGAGCCTCTTTTGCAATCCTGGGGCCTCCTTTTCAATCCTGGGGGCCTCCTTTTCAATCCTGGGGGCCTCCTTTGTAATCCTGGAGGCCTCCTTTGCAATCCTGAGGGCCTCCTTTGCAATCCTGGGGGCCTCCTTTGTAATCCTGGAGGCCTCCTTTGCAATCGTGAGGGCCTCCTTTGCATTCCTGGGGGTCTCCTTTGCAATCCTGGAGTCCTTCTTTGCAATCCTGGAGTCCTTTGCAAACCTGGGGGCTTCCTTTGCAATCCTGGGGGCCTCCTTTGCAATCCTGGGGCCTCCTTTTCAATCCAGGGGGCCTCCTTTGTAATCATGGAGGCCTCCTTTGCAATCCTGGGGCCTCCTTTGCAATCTTGGGGGCCTCCTTTTCAATCATGGGGGCCTCCTTTGTAATCATGGAGGCCTCCTTTGCAATCCTGGGGGCCTCCTTTTCAATCCTGGGGGCCTCCTTTGCAATCCTGGGGGCCTCCTTTGTAATCCTGGAGGCCTCCTTTGCAATCGTGAGGGCCTCCTTTGCATTCCTGGGGGTCTCCTTTGCAATCCTGGAATCCTCCTTTGCAAACCTGGGGGCCTCCTTTGCAATCCTGGGGGCCTCCTTTGCAATCCTGGGGGCCTCCTTTGCAATCCTGGGGCCTCCTTTTCAATCCAGGGGGCCTCCTTTGTAATCATGGAGGCCTCCTTTGCAATCCTGGGGGCCTCCTTTTCAATCCAGGGGGCCTCCTTTGTAATCCTGGAGGCGTCCTTTGCAATCCTGGGGGCCTCCTTTGCAATCCTGGGAGCATCCTTTGCATTCCTGGGGGCCTCCGTGCCAATTGTTGGCAATCTCGTGATTTCTGGGGCCTCCTATCCTCTCCTAGGTGACTCCTTCTTCAAATTAGGGGCCTCCTCTCACGTCTTGGAGGCCTCCTCCCGTGTCTCGTCGGCCTCATTGCTAACTTTTTTCCTGTGCATTTCCGGATAGGGGCCTCCTCAAATTTCAGGGGGGGCGGCGCCCCCCCTGTTTGACGGCAGGGGGGGCGACTGCCCCCCCTGCCCCCCCGGTGGCGACGCCCTTGGTTGTGTCCATGTGTTCTGTTTGTGTTGACGAATGTGGTGTTGTAGAAGTGCTTTGCAATCGTCTACTGAATATTCCACGCTAGGGTAAGTGTTCGATGCTAAGGCTTGATTCGCAAGCCGGTCTGCTTCTTTGTTACCTGGGATGTTGGCGTGGCCCGGTATCCAGAGGAAGGAAAAGTTCATGTTTACGTTATGGGCCACGATTTGTTGGATTCGATCAATGAAGTGATGTGGACAGTCGTGGGTGTTGCTAATTGACTGAAGAACCGATTTGGAGTCGGAGCAAATCACTACGTTTCTGGCTTTTCGCTTCATGAGAGTGGAGATAGCGGCCAAAATGGCCATTGCTTCAGCGCGGAAGATGGAAAAGTTATCTGGTAGACGCTTGGAAAGTCGAAGGCCTAGTCTAGTGATGCCGATGCCTACATTTTCCTCGTGTTTCGATCCATCCGTGTATACTAGTGTCTTGTGGTTGTTGTCATCGGCGAACTTGTGGAAAATGCCGAGAATTTCCTCCGATGTGATAGTGGATTTCTTTTCCGAAAGCAAGTACTCGACCTTTGGTTGACTGAGAGTCCAGAATGGCCTAGTGGGCGGTCGAGCTACAGTGGCTGGCATTGTGAAGTTTAGATCTGAGAGAGCCGTGGCAATCTGAATGCCATGTGGTGGGAGTTTGCGCCCAAATCGGCTTTTGTCGTATCTGTCAGGCGTAAAGCAGCGCTGTGCCGGATTATTTTTTAATGGATTTGATTTTGACGTGGCAGCGGCACAGCTGATGTGTCCTCCTGAAGTGGAGTGAGGGCGTGTTTCAGTCTACAAGAAGACTGGCTATCGGTGTGGCGCTAAGGGCACCTGTGGCTGCTCTGATGCAGCTGTTTTGGATGATTTCTAATTTTTGGCTCTGGCTTTCTGAAATAGTGGCAAAAATGATGCTGTTGTATTCTAGGATGGGTCGTATGATTGATGTGTAGAGTCGAAGTAGTGTTTTCCTGTCTCCGCCCCAGGCTGTGCCTGCAAGTGCACGAATTATGTTGACGCGCTTCGTGCATCGCTTCGATATGGATGTGGTGTGGGTGTGGGTGTTGAAGCTGAGTTTGTCGTCTAAATTGATTACACCAGGCGCGGCGAGCTTTCAGGGGTACATTCCCATGGGGCTTTATGTCAAGTTTTGGGGGTTCTAGGCAGGTTTCAGGAGTTCAGAATGGCACCCCTAACATAACATAATACATTTATCCATCCATGCGCTCCATCCATAAAGATGTTGTCTCCGACTAGTTATCTGTATCCGCCGCTGGTGTGTAGATGAGCGGTTCACAGTTCCGTCGATGCGCTGCAAGAGCAGCATGTCTGCCATCTCGCGGCTGAACTGTATAAAACAAATTGAAACGTCTGCCACCAGGCGGCGATTTCGCTCCACACGGACACAGGCGACACATTTCGCAAGCACTTCATTTCATGGAATGGTCATACCAATTTCGGAAGAAGGAGAGCGGAAGCGAATATTTTAAGTGCAATTTAGTGCATCGCGGTCAGCGACTGAAAAGCACACAGGAAATAACGCCAGTTCTCAAGCCTGAAGAGTGGAAGTGATCGCCTGGGCCCAGCTATAATGTTAATACCAAGGGGTGAAGCAGATCGTTGTCGAGATATAAACGTCAATGATCCGAATAGGCAAATCGCAGGGGTGCACAATAATAATTCGCTCTGGGTGCACGTGTACCCATAAACGTACCGTGCGAACCTACCAGAATTGTGCTCGACTCAAAATGTTTGAGTCGACTCACATGTGACTCATAGATCTTGAGATCTGATTCGACTCATGATTCAGAGCAGGTCAAAATTATTTGATTCGACTCAAATCAAACTCAGAGCTCACAAAGCATGATTCTACTCGCGACTTAAACAGACTGACAAACATTTGAATCGATTCCGATCCGATTCAGCGGTATCAGATTCATGAGCCATATGATTCAGCGTGCACTGCCCACACATTGGAGTTTTGGTTGGAGCAGTGCCACGCGCTGGTGCGCGGTGTCCTACTAGGGTTGTTTTTGTTTTATTTTAGCGCGATTATAGTGTCTACGGCGGTGATTTTGTGCTCAAAACGTGTGTAAGTGTAGCGGATGCGCATCTGGCGGCCAACTGAGGACTCGTAGCCACCGCTGAGCGCGCGCCCGCCATCTGGCGGTTGAGACTAGTCATACGTAGTGCGCTCGGGTAGTTCGCCCTTATGCCGCAAGATGGCAGTGTACTTATCGTACTTAGCCAGGTACGTTTCACCTCGTCTCTCCGTTCATCTGCAATGCTCCGTGTTTAATAGCCATCTGACATAATAGCCTTCCACTTCAATGAACCGACTTACCGGTGCGCTTAACTCGCTTGCATTTGCTTGTCACATCTATATACCTTAATGTCTTAACTAGGACGAACTGTCTCTGCTATTCGGTATGTATTGGCGCTATGTCAGATCAATAAATCCACCCCGCACATCACAGTTGCTATTGGACAGTTGCCGGCATACATCTCTATCCATCGTGCGCTATCATGGATCGTGAATCGTGGATCGTGACCGTATCTCGCAAGACCAGCCTGCCATCTCTTCACTCAACACAACATCTTCAATTCCGACTTCTTGCTGCTCTTCACCACCAACTTCTAGATCACTCTACACCTTCAACTCATCTATAGGTTGGTCCAGAGCCGGCTGATCGCTCCGGTGCTTTCTCACTGCTATTTTTCATTTTCGTGGGGCGACACCCGTCGCTCTTTTCTCATTTCTTTTCTAGTGGGGTGACACCCGTCACCCCACCCGTTTTCGTCATCGTCGTATTTTCGTTCCCTTTGTTCTGCGTGTTTATTTAGATTTCGTTTGGTAGGGTGTTTTTTCCCAGTGATGGGGAAAAAGAGGAAGAAAGGCACCGACCCCAGCTCGCCACAGGACTCTGATTCTGAATTTCCTCCGCTGACCACACCCGACGACCATCGCACGAACATGGACTTGGCCTCTGATGTTCCCTCACTGAATTCGACCATTGATGAACCGCGCCGGACAATTCCCCTTGATGACGCCATGGACGCCCTTTGCACCTCGCCGAACCCTGCTCGTCCCAAGACCTCGACCTCGCCTCAGAATCCAGACCAGACCATCACTCTTCACGCCGCTGACCCACGCTCGAACCAGACCACGCCCTCCCAACCTGAACCCATCCAGCCCATTGAACCCTACCTCGACAGTGCTGGCTCTTACATTGTAGTCAAGCCTGTCGAGGAATCCGTTTCCTTCCGCCGTATCAACGTTTTTTGGCCGACCAAACAACTCCTTGCCATCTGCTCCCTAGCCAATCCCGACATTGAAGCCCCTACCAACGGAACCTTGGTCATTAAAACCCAATCCCGAGCCCAAACCAAAGCCCTCCTCCACACCACCACCTTTTGTGGAAAATCCGTCACCATCACTCTCCATTCCAACCGCAACACCACCAAGGGCACCGTCTTCGCGCCGGAGCTCCGCTTCATGACTGAAGCGGAAATCCAGACGGAGCTCAGGCCGGAGGGGGTGACCCACGTCCACCGCATTACCTCATTTAAAGACGGTCAAAAACGTGATACGAGCCTCCTTGTCCTTACCTTCAATTCTACCAATCTTCCCAAGACCCTCCTCGCCGGATACCTACGATTCCAAGTTCGTGTATTCATTCCTAATCCTCTCCGCTGTTTTAACTGTCAGCGCTTCGGCCATGGCAGCAAGACATGTCGCCAACCAGCCCGATGCCCTAAGTGCGGCGAAACACCTCATCCCGAATCCACCTGCTCCAAGCCTGCCCACTGCCTCAGCTGCAATACATCCGATCACCTCACCACTTCCAATCAATGCCCAGTTTGGCGCAAGGAGAAGGAGGTATGCGCTGTGAAGGCCACGACCGGGGTTTCATACCCCCAGGCCCGACGGTCTGTCGAGGCCACCTTTCCATCCGCGAAAACGTACGCTCAGGCGGCCACCGTTGCTCCCCCACACGTCGCGTCACCACTACTTCCATCTCGATGCAAACAGATATTATTCCAGGTTTAGCTCCACTTAAAAAACTTACTCCACTGACCACACCGACACCAACCACCCTGGCTCCCAACACCCAGACCACTCCGACACAAACCACCCCGGCTCCCAACACACAGACTATTCCGACCAAACAAACTCCAACAAATTCCACAAGGAATTCCAGACCCCGCAGCCATTCGGCTGCCGGGGAAACGCGAGCCACTTCGGTGGCACACCAACGGAACCCGGGGCGCCCGGTACAAGCCGGCGACCACGTGACCCGACCGACTCCCAGCCGGCGGGCATCCCCCGCGGCAATGGCCGGCCGACGTGAATCGGCCTCCAAGGTCACTGGTCGGCAGGACGGCTCGAGCGAGCCAACCACCCCCGGCCGCACTCAACATACAAACCCACCTGAACTCCAATCGTGGCTGCGCCAGGCACCGAAAGGTGCACACAAACAATAGTATTTCTCCCAATGTCTGTATTTGTACAATGGAATTGCCATAGTATATTATCCAAATAGGCCGAAATGAAAGCTTTCTTTAGTATTCTCACACCTATTGTCATCGCTCTTCAGGAAACCTGGTTCTTACCCACCGATACATATAATTTCAATCTTTCAAATTACTCACTGTACCGTCACGATGAGGTCCGTGGACCACATCGCAGTGGCGGTACAGCACTGTACATCAACAATGATTTTACACACACACAAATTACACTGAATTCACCTTTACAAGCCGTAGCTTGTACTTTACGTATTCATGGCAGGAATGTGGATGTATGTTCCATTTATATTCCACCACAAACAGATAACACAAACATTTTGATACCATTAGACAACCTGATAACACAATTCAAGAATCCTTTCATATTACTTGGCGATTTTAATGCCCATAGCCCAGCGTGGGATAGAACACGCACACTTACAGACACTGGTGGCCGCATCATTGAACAAATTCTAGACCGACATAATTTAGTATTACTGAACACCGGAGAACCAACCTTTTTTCACCTTGGACATAACACAGAAACAGCTATTGATTTATCAATATGCTCTCCGACTCTGGCCAATTATTATGATTGGACCATAGACACTGATATTCATGCCAGCGATCATTACCCCATTAAATTAACACCCACATTTTCAACTGCGGCAGATAGGACACCCAGTTTTATCCCTCGCTGGAAAATTCCGAACGCCGATTGGACAACTTTTCAGGAACTTTCACATATTCAATACAACCCCAACATTTCTCCCGTCGAAAACATCAACCGAGTTACCAAAACACTTCTCGAAGCCGCTTCCACCGCCATTCCACTAACAAAACCTTTCACAAAAAGAACACCAGTCCCCTGATGGTCGATAGAAGTTTCCTGAGCAATAGCCGCAAGAAAGAGAGCATTTAGAAAATATTTACGTCATCCCGACCAACAAAATTTAGTCAGCCGTAATTATGAACGTGCGAAGACATGCCGCATCATTCGTGAAGCTCGTCGCCGTTCATGGTCACTTTATCTACAACAAATCACCTCTCGAACACCTTTAAGCAAAATCTGGCAGTTAATTCGCCGATTATCAGGACGCACTCCATTTAAATCACTCCCGGCACTCAAATTTCAAAACACCACAATTACAGACCCACAAACAATAGTAAATACAATAGCGGATACCATGGCTCACAATAGCTCTGACAACAACTACAGACCGGAATTTCTAATGCACAACACACATTTCACACCGAATTGGCACAATTCGATTCGGACAACACTGAAACATACAATATCCCGTTTCAAGTTTCCGAACTAGATACTGCAATTTCCTCAGCCGGTAATACTTCAGTAGGTCCCGACAATTTACATTATTCCTTTTTCCGACATTTATCCAACGACACAAAACATTGTATCTTACAAACATTTAATTCATTATGGTCTAGCCATACCTTCCCCGAAACCTGGAAGGAAGCCATCATAATTCCTATACCAAAACCCGGCAAAAATCACAGCAACCCGAACAATTTCCGACCCATCGCTCTCACCAGTTGCCTAGGGAAACTTTTGGAACGTATGATTGTAAAAAGACTGACCTGGTACCTAGAAACAAATCATCTGTTATCTCCAATTCAATGCGGTTTTCGTCATGGCCATAATACAATAGATCATCTCATTCGATTAGAAACTGACATACGCCTTGGTTATAAAAAACATGAACACACCATTGCAATATTTTTAGACATTAGTAAAGCATATGATATGGCATACAAACCGGCATTAATTTCCAAACTTCTTCACTTCGGCATCAAAGGAAATTTAGCTCATTATTTGATAGGATTTCTGTCTGGTTCCCGTCATTTTCATCTCCGGTGCAGGTCAGCGATTTCCGACCCACGTTTTCTGCAGAACGGATTACCACAGGGGAGTTGTATTTCACCAGTATTATTCAACATCATCATTAATGACATTTTCGATAACATGCTTGCCAATCTATCATACTCGCTGTTTGCGGACGATAGTGCGATTTGGTGTTCGGGCAAAAATTATGATCATTGTTTAATTAGATTACAAAACGCACTTGACCGGATACACCAATGGTCCATCAAATACGGTTTCGCATTTTCAGCTCCAAAATCTGCCACAATGATATTCAGCAAATCAATTCCGTGCCCAAATCCAGATACACCACTTCACCTCGGAAACACTGACATACATTTTGTAAATTCGTTCAAATTTCTTGGTGTTATTTTCGATCGCAAGCTTTCCATGCACCAGCACGTCAAACACATCCAGGCCAAATGTTTCCACAGACTCAACTTATTTCGCTGTATCACGTCTTCATCATTCGGATCCGATCGTCACACGCTATTACAATTATACAAATACTTGGTTCTTCCCATCATAGAATATGGTTCCATAGTTTACGCAAGTGGCAGTACCACCGCTTTGAAGCTTTTGGACACCTTACATAATAAATTCATTCGCGTAGCACTCGGTGCAATGACCACGTCTCCCATTACTTCTCTACAAATCGAATCAGGAATTCCACCATTAGGTCTCCGAAGAATTGAACAAACACTCCGATACGCCGCAAAAATTCAATTTAGAGAGCACCACCCCACACACGCATCTTTACAAATTCTCCCAAATCTACACCACGAATATTTAGGTCCCGCCGAAAAGCGAACCGGGCTTACCATAGCTTCACGCATTAAAACATTTTCTACACAGCTCCAATACAACATTCCACATATTACAGCTCTCTCTCCACCAACTACACCACCGTGGCAGATGGCTGAGAGACATATTGTCTATCTCACCACGACTCCAAAATCACAGCTTTGTCCAGAATACGCCAAACAAAAATTCCACCAGTTTCGTTCTCGTTATCATCATGTTCCTTTTGTTTTCACCGACGGATCCAAAGACGCAAATTGCACAGGAAATGCCATTGTTTCCGGTACATACACACAACAACATCGCTTGCCAAACGGGACCTCCATTTTCATCGCCGAATTACATGCCATTCTCACTGCCCTTCGCTACGTCCGCAACCGTTCGATTTGTCACCCCATGCGCCATGTTGTCATTTGTTCCGACTCAAAATCTGTTCTTCAATCTCTTTCTTCACTTTCCTTTTCGCACCATTGCCATATTTCCATTTATAACACACTGGAAACACTTCATCTGATGGGCATGAAGGTCCGTTTCCTGTGGGTGCCCAGTCACTGTGGCATCCCAGGAAACGAAAAAGCAGATCATTTCGCCAAACATTCATTACAATTACCACACATCACAGAAATCCCACCACATTTTGACGCCATCAAATCAACAATACGACAAAACATTCGACATTTTTGGAACCAACAATGGACTGACACAACAAACCACACACAATTACGTCTCATCAAACCTGTCGTCGAAAACTGGACCACTTCATACAAAAAAAACAGACAAGAAGAAAAAGTTATATCCCGGCTCCGCATAGGTCACACTTTTCTCACACATCGATATATATACACTGCTTCACCTCGACCTTCATGCCCATCATGCAACACTCTTCTTACAGTTTCACATATTCTCCTCCACTGTCAACGTTACCATGACCATAGAAAAACACTTACCAACTACTGCCGTACACATAACATCCCCTTTTCTTTACCTACACTATTAGGAGATCAGCACCCATTCCTCATTAATCTACTTTTCATTTTTCTCCGCAAAACCAACTTGCTTCAAGAACTATAGACTGACTATCAAAACATAACTATTCATTCATTCCACTCACGGCACGAAATGGCCTGAGCAGGCCGAAGTGCCCAACCTAACAAAACAAACAAAACAAACACGAATGACGTAGATCAAAGGCCTAAAAAACATGTTTGTGGTCTGCATCTGTTACTTCGATTATTGTTCATAGTTGTAGTAATTTCATATTTCCTTTGCGAAGGATGATCCTGGTATTCAGTTGATGCATGAAGATGAGGCCCCGTGGCTCTTATTAAGCCTTAACACTTTATGACTGTATGACTTTATGTCAAGCAGACTGTCCAATCACTAAACAACATCTACATCCTGTAGGATGAACAAACGTATTAACTATCCGACCAGCGATAGACCGCCAGGTCATCCTGAGACGCAAGTCTCGACGGCAAGACTGAGCATTCGTCTGAAAGGCATGATTGAATGCTAGCATGAAAGGCGGGACTGCAAGTTGGTCTGAAAGGCACGCCTAGAAACTCGCCTGGGGTCGGGACCGGTGATCTAATCGGCAATATGGGAAAAACATCTGAGAGGCAAGGCTGCACCAGACCATATCAGAACCAACAGACGACACAGCTACACAGCTACACAGCTAAACAGATAGTAACAGTATGGTGTATGGCGTCAAATATGGCGCCATTTTGTCACTCTTCATGTCTCCCTCCGCCTATCCACATTCCATCACCACGTTGACCACATTCACAGTCCGTAGTTCGAACTTCCTCCGTCGACGGTCTGTGGGCTAGACAGCAGAACATTATCGTGTCTACACACCAAGCCAAGCTGGAATTGCCTTCTGAAGTTCCGTTGTGCTATGAATCCTTCCCCACATGGGGAGTCACCCCTGTCCGTCTCAAATGAACTTGAAAAGGTCTCCAAATGGATTTGGCCGTGATTGTGAACAATGTGGCGCCGCTATCGGCGCCGGCCGGCGTGTGAGGTGTCTTCGTGCCCGGGGCCAGCTGTGGTGTCTGGTGACAGCTGACGTGTCTGGTGACAGCTGTGGTGTCTGGTGACAGCTGTGGTGCTTGGTGGCAGTTGTAGGGTCTGGTGACAGCTGACGTGTCTGGTGACAGCTGACGTGTCTGGTGACAGCTGCGGTGTCTGGTGACAGCTGTAGGGTCTGGTGACAGCTGACGTGTCTGGTGACAGCTGTGGGGTCTGGTGACAGCTGACGTGTCGGGTGACAGCTGACGTGTCTGGTGACAGCTGCGGTGTCTGGTGACAGCTGTAGGGTCTGGTGACAGCTGACGTGTCTGGTGACAGCTGACGTGTCTGGTGACAGCTGCGGTGTCTGGTGACAGCTGCGGTGTCTGGTGACAGCTGCGGTGTCTGGTAACAGCTGCGGTGTCTGGTGACAGCTGCGGTGTCTGGTGACAGCTGCGGTGTCTGGTGACAGCTGACGTGTCTGGTGAGAGCTGCGGTGTCTGGTGACAGCTGCGGTGTCTGGTGACAGCTGCGGTGTCTGGTGACAGCTGCTGTGTCTGGTGACAGCTGCGGTGTCTGGTGACAGCTGCGGTGTCTGGTGACAGCTGTGGTGTTTGTTGTCAGCTGTGGTGTCTGGTGACAGCTGTGGTGTTTGGTGGCAGCTGCGGTGTCTGGTGACAGCTGTGGTCTTTGGTGACAGCTGAGAAGTCTGGTGACAGTTGAGGTATCTGGTGACAGCTGGGAATTGTGGGTGTCCTGGGGGACAGTTGAGGTGGCCTGTGGAAGCTGAAGTGTCTCGGGACAACTGAGATGTCTGCGGAGTGCTGGGATTTGTGGTTGTCCTAGGGAACAGCTGAGGTGTCTTGTGACAGTTCAGGTGTTTGGGGATAGCTGAAGTGTTTGTGAACAGCTGGAGTGTCCGGGGACAGCTGAGAAGTCCGGGGACAGCTGGGATGCGTTAGATGTCCGGAAACAGCTTGGGTGTGTGTGGGCTGTTCAGGACAGTTGGTGGTGTGTTGGGTGTCCAGAAAGAGATACAGTACGGTGGTTGGAACGGTTGCTGCCCTTGACTAGCCTGTGCGAAGTAAACTGTAGGCGACGCGGTGTGTTTACCGTCATGCTATCTGTGTCGGACGTGAACACCCGTGTTTGTCTCGCACTGTCAGTAGCGATGGACGTTGAATAGGAACGCGCAGGGCTGTCAGATACGGAAGGGAAAGCTCAGGTCTGTCAGATGCGGAAGGGAGAGTGCGGGGTGTGTGTCAGACGGAAAGTCTTTATGTGCATATCTACGTGCAAAGAGAGATATATACGGATAGGCATTTGGGAATTTCCACAACACCGAACGATACCTTTTCGTTCCGCAAAGCGCGCCGGAAGCATTTGGCGTGATAAGGCTTTTGTCTTCGTAGATCGCTCCCCCCTCCCATCCCTTCAGGAAATCATTCCTCCGCCACTGCGCATATAATTTATGACAATGGGGTGTATCAGGTAGCTATAAGAGCCCTCCTGATGGTCGGAAATCCCCAATGAAGGTGCTAGAGCACCCCCTATGCAGCAGAGAATCCTCGTCACCATTAACAGCACAAGCTGTGGTGCCTCTGCAGGTAACTGCAAGGTGCCTTGTGCCTATACCAGAGTGCCCCTATGCAGTTTCGAAGTGCCCCTAATCACATGTCGGGGCGCCGTCTAGAGGCGTAACGATTTTACGCTGGCGCCAGTATGATCTGGGAAGCTGGGATTTCGCTGAGATCCAGGAACATAAATGGCGTCCAGAATTTGCTTTGGATGACATACCGTGAGGTGGGGCATCGACGAACTTTCTACAACTGAGTCAAGTGTGAAACGCCACGACTCTTTTCCATTCTTGGGTATTGCTATGTGAGCATTGAACATAGCTGGAAATGTTGGTAGTGTGGTGAGGGAGATAGGCCAATCCCGAGACCGTCAGGTGACCGCCATCGACCCGGTACGACCTCTCGACCTGCCAGGCCGCCAGTTCGCCCGGGAATGAGCATTGATAGATGCATCACTCCAATGAGTCATTATTTATCACTACCCTCACTTTAATAACATAATCATACAGGCAATGGTGCATTGTGCAGCATTGCATTGTGCTAGTTGCATTGTGCAAAATCACCGGAGACATTACCCAGATGGAAATGAACAAGTCGCTACATATACCTGAAGTGAAAATATAAAAGACTACAGTTTGTTTGCTCAAGCGGGGTATTGCAACCTTACCACCGCTGTACCATCATGATTAATCCGGTATGCCGACGCGTGGCTTCTATTTGAAGTTCACCGACACAGCGCCGGCCGAGCGGCGGCGATCCGAACTGTGTATCGGGCGGCAGCCAGCGAGCGACTGCCGGCTGCGGCGTCGACGACCGGCGCCGGGGGGCGGAGCCTGGCTACGTCACGTGATACACTGGTCGATGATGTTGTGTGGCGCGCCATCTGGCGATACGACGACCAGCTGGTGTTCGAGTAGACGAACAACCTTCGCAAAGCGACGTCGGCAGCGGAGAAGTATCATTCATCCCGGCGATAGCGGCACAGTGGCGCCACCTACTCAAAATTCCGTTATTTTGCTAATCGATGGTGAAAATGTGGTTCGGTAGGCACTGAACGTAGCCCAGATTTTTGGTGCTGTGGCGAGAGAGAAAGGCCAATCCCAGCACCGTCGGGTGGCTGCTACCGACCCGGTATGGGCGCCGCTCGACCTGCCGTCCGGTCGATTTTCACGGTATGCAAAAGGCGGTTTACTTTATTTGGGATTCTGAAGATTTAATTTGTTTTCTTCAAAATAAGATTCAAAGGGGATTTTGTGATCAGAAGGTTACAGATCCTAGTCGTTCATGTATAAATCGACACTTTGCGTCATTTCCGAGGTTAACTATGCCTGTGGAAATTACTTTTTAAATCTCTAAATCAATCGTCGATGTGAAATTTTCCAAAATAACGAAAAGGAAATCCAATTGGCATCGCTTCTCGGCCTTTTGGCTAAGATCAAAGTGTAGTAGGAGTGTGATCAAAGTGTGACCGGCTCGCCTCTCCAGCAGGAGCTCCTGGAGCGCCTCCAGGGCCTGCTCGATCGCAGGGCCTGTTGGACGGAGGTCGAGCCGGTCCTGGAGGAGCTTTGCCATCGAGCGGAGGAGCTCAACGCCGAGCACCATCTCAGGCGTGCGGCCGGCCGGACGGGCGGCGGTCGCAACGGTGCTGGTGCGCCGAGCACTGCCGCCCGGGCGCCCAGCCGTAGACCTCCGTCTCGCCCACTCGTACCCCCGTGGCCCCGCATGCACGTGTACCCGTCCACGGACCCCCTGCCCCACCCCGTCCCGAGCCGGCTGTGCCGCGCGGTGAGAGTCACCGGGTCCCCTGGCGGGCCCCGATGCATGACCCCCGCGAGGCCAGCCGCCTCCAGCGGCTCTACAGGACCGATCGCGCCAAGGCGGTGCGGGGCCTTCTCGAGGGGGCGGCGCCGCGGTGTGGGGTGTCGGAGGCCGACCTGCGAGCCCACTTTGCCGCGCCCCTGGCTGCCCAGCCGGGGGAGCGGGAACCGTGGGCGGACTGGCCGGCCGGGGCCCCCCAGTTGGGGCGTGCCCCGACTGCCCGCACCTGACGGCGCCCGTCCACCGAGATGAGATCTTGGGCCGCCTGCGTCGTGCTTCCAACACGGCGCCGGGCGCTGACGGCCTGCGCTATGCCGCGTGGCGCGCCCTGGATCCCGACTGTCTCCTCCTGGCGGCGGCATTTGAGCTGTGCCGGCGAGCGCAGCGTGTGCCGCCGTCGTGGAAGGAGTCTGAGACAGTCCTGATCCACAAGGGTGGCGACCCCAGCGTAGCTGCCAGCTGGCGCCCGATAGCATTATGCTTGACGGTGGCCAAGCTGTACGCTGGGGTGTGGGCGGACCGGCTGAGCGCCTGGGCAGAGGCGGGAGATGTCCTGTCACCCGGTCAGAAGGGCTTCCGGTCCTTTGATGGTGTGCTGGAGCACAACTTTGTGATCCAGTGTGCTGTCAATGGGGCCCGTCGCTCCAATGAAGGGTGCCATGTGGCGTTTGTCGACCTGGCCAATGCGTTCGGCTCGGTCCCCCCATTCACACCTTTGGAGTGTCCTGGACGCCTTCGGTCTTCCGGCCGAGGCTATGGGCATTCTACGTGACCTCTACGAGGGTTCGTCTACCAGATTCCGCACTGGTGGAGGCCTGACGGCCAGTGTCGACACCCTGCGGGGTGTTCGGCAAGGCTGTCCGCTCAGTGGGCTGCTTTTCAATATTGGAATGGAGCCCCTGCTGCGTGCGCTGGAGCGCGCGGAGATCAAGTGCCTAGCGTTTGCGGACGACCTGGCACTGATCTTCCCCACCGCCGAGGTTGCTCGGCGTGGGCTTGGCGTGCTCGAGCGCGGCTGCCGCTGGTGTGGGCTGCAGCCGAACCCAGCAAAATCAGGACTGCTGTCGGTGCGGGCCGTCGCCCCGCCCGACCTCATGCTGTGTGGGGTGCCGCTGCCCGCCATCGAGGTGGGCAGCTCTTACCGGTACCTGGGTCGACAGGTCGGTCACACTCGACTCTCGCAGCCGCCGCTTCAGGTGCTGGCTGAAGCTCGTCGGGACGCTGAAAGGCTGTGCGATTCGGCTCTTGCCCCTTGGCAAAAGCTGGACGCGCTGCGTACTTTCATCGTCCCGCGACTCACCCACTGCCTGCGGCTTGGCGTGCTGCCTAAGGGGCCACTTCGAGCTTTCGACGTGGCGCTCCGCTGGCGAGTGAAGGGAATCCTCGGCGTGCCGTGTAGTGCAGTCGGGGGCTACCTGTATGCGCCTGTCTCGTCGGGTGGCGTGGGGCTGACGGAGTTTGGGACGGAGGCGGACGTCTTGATGGCGGCTGCCACGTCGCAGCTCCTCCGCTCCCGTGACCCCGAGACGGCGCGCCTCGCCAGCGTCGAGCTCGAGACCGTGGTCCGCCGTCGGCTCGGCCGGGCACCAACACCAGCTGACCTGGCAGCCTATCTGAATGGGGAGCGGATGCGAGATGGCGGTGACGTGTCTTCACGATTCACGCGTACTCGTGTCGCCACTGTGGCGCTGGCCTCCCGAGTAGCCATCGCGTGGCACGCTGCTGTCCCCGGCCCGGTGCTCCACGTGGGCACCGCGGCTGTCGAGCCGCGCAGGGAGGCCCGCACTGTCCGGGATGCGGTCCGCCAACGCGCGCTGGCGGACCTCCTGGCCAAACCCCACCAGGGCAAGGTCATGGAGTGTGTCGCCAGCCAGCCTGTGAGCTCCCATTATATGTATAATGGGAGTTTCACACGGTTTGCCGAATGGCGGTTCGTGCACCGGGCAAGGCTGGGCCTCGTGCCGCTTAACGGCTACCAGCGCGGCGCACGGGACCGGCGCTGCCGTCGCTGTGGCTATACCAAAGAGACGTTGCCCCACGTTCTCAACCATTGTCGGCCGCACAGTGCTGCGTTTCAGCTGCGCCACAACGCAGTGCTGTCCCGCCTCACAAAGGCTGTGCCGCAGCGTGGCGGCACGGAGCTGCGCGTCAACCGGCGGGTCCCGGGCGTGGACTCTGTCCTCCGCCCGGACCTGGTCGTGACGCGCGGCAACGAGGTCTCGTTGGTCGATGTAACAATCGCCTTCGAGAACCGAGCCGCGGCGCTGCGTGCCGCCGCCGACGGGAAGCTGGCGAAGTATGCCCCCCTCGTGGAGCAGCTCCGCCAGCAGGGCAAAACGGCCTCGATCCACGCCTTCGTCGTGGGCTCCCTCGGTACTTGGTACCGGGGGAATGAGGCCGTGCTCAAACAGTTGCGCGTCAGTCGCTTCTATGCGAAACTGATGCGTCAGCTGATGGTGAGTGACACCCTGAGGTGGTCCCGTGACGTGTACATCGAGCACGTCACTGGGCACCGCCAGTACCAGCAACCCGCGGCCGTACGTCACGACCGCGGATAGGCAGGGTGCTACGCCATATCATGCGGGGCCCTGGGTGGAGGGGGCGAGGGACCCTCGATGGCTCCGCCCTGAGGGTTCCTTGTCCTTCCCCAGGACCCACCTACCCCTCGGGCGTTGCGGCGGCGGCTGGCGCTGACTGGGGCAGCGCTGGGTGCTGCCGCCCCGACCTTTGGCCCGGCCGCGTGCTCGCCTGCGAGCGTTGCGGTCGGGCCCCGGGGTGGCGCGCCAATTGTGCACCGTGCTGGCGCGCCGCCCCGGGCTGGGGCGTGTAGTGCTCGCGCCGGGCCCGCTCTACGGGCCGCGGCATGGGAGGTGTGTTTTTTAATCATCTTTGCTTGTTTGTTTTAGGGCGGGCCGTCTCTCGCTCCACGGTTTTTATGGCCCTTTTGGCAGCCGTGGCATTTATTTTTTATCTGTTATGATTGTGTATAGTGTTTGTTGTTATGTTTGTTTGTTCTTTTATTGTTTTTGTTGCCTGTTTTAATTAGAGGGCGGCCCGCCCGGCATCTTACATGCCATTTTTAGCTTTTTAGCCGGCGTTGCGGCCGCGGCCGTGCGGCGCCGACTTTTTAATGTTCTTGTTTTGGTTTGTATTTGTGTTTGGTGTGGTGCGTTCCCGGGCGGCCTGCCACGCCAGGTTTCGGCCGCCGGGGGCGCACCGGAGCAGATTGGTGTGTGGCCGGGCACCAGCGTGGTGCCCGGCCACGAGTAAATGTTATGAAAAGTGAAAAATGTATCTATGTTGAAGCATTTACTGAAATAAAAAAAATCTGTGCGGGGAACCAGGACAGTGGCTGGCGCGTAAGGACTCGCGCGCCAGCAGG
Source organism: Ashinkailepas kermadecensis (assembly GCA_034440615.1). NCBI lineage: Eukaryota > Metazoa > Arthropoda > Thecostraca > Neolepadidae > Ashinkailepas > Ashinkailepas kermadecensis. The sequence goes on from JAOTOM010004833.1 coordinate 42,972, forward strand.
GCGGTGTTCAAGTGCTGTGACTTTGTGACTGTGAGGATTTTTAAAGAACACCGCCCTTGCTGGCGCGCCGCCCCGGGCTGGGGCGTGTGGTGCTCGCGCCGGGCCCGCTCTACGGGCCGCGGCGTGGGAGGTGTGTTTTTTTTTAATCATGTTTACTTGTTTGTTTTAGGGCGGGCCGTCTCTCGCTCCACGGTTTTTATGACCCTTTTGGCCGCCGTGGCATTTATTTATCTGTTATGACCGTGTATAGTGTTTGTTGTTATGTTTGTTTGTTCTTTTATTGTTTTTGTTGCCTGTTTTAAATAGAGGGCGGCCCGCCCGGCATCTTACATGCCATTTTTAGCTTTTTAGCCGGCGTTGCGGCCGCGGCCGTGCGGCGCCGGCTTTTTAATGTTCTTGTTTTGTTATTCATTTATATGTGATTGGTGTGGTGCGCTCCCGGGCGGCCTGCCACGCCAGGTTTCGGCCGCCGGGGGCGCACCAGAATGGATTGTTGTGTGGCCGGGCACCAGCGTGGTGCCCGGCCACGAGTAAATGTGAAAAGTGAAAACATGTATCGTCAAACATTTACTGAAATAAAGAAAAAATCTGTGCGGGGAACCAGGACAGTGGCTGGCGCGTAAGGACTCGCGCGCCAGCAGGGCGGTGTTCAAGTGCTGTGACTTTGTGACTGTGAGGATTTTTAAAGAACACCGCCCCTTTTTACCCCGCACGGCGCGTGGCGGCGGCGGCGACGACAAGGACATCTTCGCGGACGACCCGGCACCTGGACTTCTCGAGGTAGGTGGAGTTTACGTCCTCTACGGCCGTCCGCCGTTGTGTTGCTTTGGTTAGGGCCCCTCCCCTGCCATAGCGGCACGGCGGCGGTCGCTGTGCTGAGGTGGGCTCCGCCGCCTCGGGGGTTCTGCGTGTCGGGATTCGTCCGCTTTTCCCGTCGCCGCCCGCGCCTTGGTCTTGGCCAATTTTATCGGTTTTTATCGCCTCTGTGCGGGTCGATTTTATAGGGCCCGCACATGCGTTTTTATGGCGACGGCTGCAGACGCCGGTGCGCGTGAGGGAGCCGCACCATGAGCGGCTCCCCGGGCCCCGCGGTTATTCGTGGGCCCGAGAGGGACGGGGATGACCTTGTCGTCTACTTCCCCGTCCCGGGCACCCTGCGCTGTTTATTTGCGGGGTGCCCACGCGCGTATCGGCGTAGCCGGGCAGGCTGGACCGCCCAGGTCCAAAGCCTGACCCGGCATTTTACTCGCTTCCATGAATGGACGCCGGCGGCCGTCCGGCGGGTCTGCTGCGCCTGCAGGGCGACGCTGTCGGCGCGGCCGGGCACCCATCGTTGTGCCCGGTATCCGCCGCGTGACCCCACCCCGTCGCCGGGGCTGCGTCGCTGCCCGCGGGGGTGCGCAATGACATGCGACACCCTCGTGGGCATGCGCAACCACCTCACGCGGCCCTGCGCGGGTGGGGTGACCTTGGCGCCGGCCCGGCGACCATCGCCCCGGGCCGGCCGCGGCGGAGCCAGCGCCGGCAGTGGAGAGGGCCCGCCGGACTCCGGCAGCGGGGAGGACTTCGCCCCGCCACGTAGGCGGGGCCACGCACCGCTGCCGACGCCGCCGGCACAGCTGCTGCCGTCGCCGCCACCACCACCGCCGCCGCCGACTTCATCATCATCATCATCGTCATCTTCGCCCACGTCGCCGCCGCCGTCACCGCCTCGGCTCCGGTCGCGCCGCCTCCCCGTGCCGGGAGAAGGCGCGCCCCTGCCGCCGCACCGTGACGGCGCCGAGCCGCGACCACGGGCGCTCCCGGCGTGGAGCGCCTCGCCGGCGCCGCGAATTGCCGCTCTGCTCGAGCGCTTCCGGCGATCCCCGTCTGAGGGGCCCCGCACGTCGCGGGGCCTCGTGTCGACGGGGTCGTCGGCGCGGCGCCGCCTGCCGCCGACGCCGTGGCGACTCTCATGGTCGCCAGACGGCTCGCTGGATTTTCTGGCGGGTGCGTCGGGCCCCGGCGGCGTGGGGCGGCCCACCGGTCTCACTGACCGGTCTTCGGCCGCCTCGTCGGGGTCCCGGCTCGGGGGCGGGGGCTCGGAGGGGGCGCGCTGGGCGCGGCCGGGGCCCGCCGGACTACTCGCCGCCCCGGACTCGGCTCCCGGGCGGCTGGAGGAGCCGCGGCGGATCGGGCGGCGTCCCGGCGAGGAGGTCCGCCAGGTGCCGCCCGGCCGCCGCGGCGAGGACCTGTTGGAGCTGGCCGGCCCGGGCCCGACCCCGGGGCGGCCGTGGATGGAGCCGCGGTTGGGCGGGCGGCTAGCGGAGGAGAGGACGACGCCGGAGGTGCCGCCCGCCCGCCGCGGCATGGACATCAGTGGGCGTGTGCGGCGGTGGCTCGGTGGTGTGGTGGCCGGGCCGCGGCGTGGCGGCCCGGCCGGTGGTGATGCGGTGGTGACTCCCGCGCCGCGTGCCTGCGGGCCCGGGCCTGCGGGGGGCGGGGCCGGCGCCATCTCCTCCTCCACTAGTGGGGAGGGGAGCGTCCGGTCGCGGGTGCCCACACCTCCTGTGAGTGTGTGGGGGCCCCAGCCGCCCTCGGTGGGCCGCTCGTCGGCGTCCCCCGCTGCCGCTTCGCCCGACCTCTCGGGTTTCCCCCCGCTGGGGGCTGCGGCTGGGCCCGTTGCCGCGGCCGGTTGCCCTGCCGCCCGTGGGCGGTGGGATCCGGTCCGCGACGGGGGGACCTGGCACCGCCGTGACCTTCGCCCCGCCCCCTCTCCCGTGCCGCCTGGCCGGCGTGCGGTGGGGCGCCCCCTGTCCAGACGGGCGGGGGGCGTTCCCCTGCTGGCATCCGGCGCGGCGGTGGGCGGGGCGTTGGCTGCTGGTGGGGGCCGGGTCTCCCCTGCGGCGGGCCCCCGCGGCCCCCCGTCGTCTAGCTCTGGGGGATCCTCGAGTCCCTACATCCCCCTTGCGGCCCGCGTCCCCCGTCCCCTCCCTGCCTGTCGCGGGCCCGTGTCGTCGTCCGTCGGCCGGGCGGTGCGTGGCCGGTGCGGCCGTCTGCCGGCCGGTGGTGGCGCTGGGGCTGCGGGCCGTCTCTCTGGCGGACCGCGCCCCGTGGTGCCGCGGCCGGCCGGTGCTCGTGGCGGCGTGCCGGCTGCGGTCGGTCCGGCCGACTCCTTGTCCCCTCCCCGGCGGGCGGTGCCGGCGTCCGACCCTGGCTCGGGGTCGTCCGGCGCTGTCCCGTCTCCGACTCCTCGCCGACCTTCCCCGGGGTCAACCCCGCCGGGGAGCCGCGGGCCCGTGACGTCTGGTTCGTCCGGGCCCCGGTCCCCGCGTGGGCCTCCGCCGGCGCCCCTTGGCCGTGGCCGCGGCGGTGGTCGTGGCCGTGGCCGAGGCCGTGGTCGTGGCCGGGGTCGTGGCCGCGGCCGAGGGGCGGCTGCGGGTGGGGCGGCTGCTCCGCCCCGCCCTGCCCCGGGGACACCTGACACCCCCGGGCGGTGACCCCTGCTCCGGCTGAGAGGCGCTTGTCGCCTCTCCAGCAGGAGCTCCTGGAGCGCCTCCGGGACCTGCTCGATCGCAGGGCCTGTTGGACGGAGGTCGAGCCGGTCCTGGAGGAGCTTTGCCATCGAGCGGAGGAGCTCAACGCCGAGCACCATCTCAGGCGTGCGGCCGGCCGGACGGGCGGCGGTCGCAACGGTGCTGGTGCGCCGGGCACTGCCGCCCGGGCGCCCGGCCGCAGACCTCCTCCCTCTCGCCCCCCTCGTCCCCCCGTGGCCCCGCATGCACGTGTGCCCGTCCACGGACCCCCTGCCCCACCCCGTCCCGAGCCGGCTGTGCCGCGCGGTGAGAGTCACCGGGTCCCCTGGCGGGCCCCGATGCATGACCCCCGCGAGGCCAGCCGCCTCCAGCGGCTCTACAGGACCGATCGCGCCAAGGCGGTGCGGGGCCTTCTCGAGGGGGCGGCGCCGCGGTGTGGGGTGTCGGAGGCCGACCTGCGAGCCCACTTTGCCGCGCCCCTGGCTGCCCAGCCGGGGGAGCGGGAACCGTGGGCGGACTGGCCGGCCGGGGCCCCCCAGTTGGGGCGTGCCCCCGACTGCCCGCACCTGACGGCGCCCGTCCACCGAGATGAGGTCTGGCGCCGCCTGCGTCGTGCTTCCAACACGGCGCCGGGCGCTGACGGCCTGCGCTATGCCGCGTGGCGCGCCCTGGATCCCGACTGTCTCCTCCTGGCGGCGGCATTTGAGCTGTGCCGGCGAGCGCAGCGTGTGCCGCCGTCGTGGAAGGAGTCTGAGACAGTCCTGATCCACAAGGGTGGCGACCCCAGCGTAGCTGCCAGCTGGCGCCCGATAGCATTAGGCTTGACGGTGGCCAAGCTGTACGCTGGGGTGTGGGCGGATCGGCTGAGCGCCTGGGCAGAGGCGGGAGATGTCCTGTCACCCGGTCAGAAGGGCTTCCGGTCCTTTGATGGTGTGCTGGAGCACAACTTTGTGATCCAGTGTGCTGTCAATGGGGCCCGTCGCTCCAATGAAGGGTGCCATGTGGCGTTTGTCGACCTGGCCAATGCGTTCGGCTCGGTCCCCCATTCACACCTTTGGAGTGTCCTGGACGCCTTCGGTCTTCCGGCCGAGGCTATGGGCATTCTACGTGACCTCTACGAGGGTTCGTCTACCAGATTCCGCACTGGTGGAGGCCTGACGGCCAGTGTCGACACCCTGCGGGGTGTTCGGCAAGGCTGTCCGCTCAGTGGGCTGCTTTTCAATATTGGAATGGAGCCCCTGCTGCGTGCGCTGGAGCGCGCGGAGATCAAGTGCCTAGCGTTTGCGGACGACCTGGCACTGATCTTCCCCACCGCCGAGGTTGCTCGGCGTGGGCTTGGCGTGCTCGAGCGCGGCTGCCGCTGGTGTGGGCTGCAGCCGAACCCAGCAAAATCAGGACTGCTGTCGGTGCGGGCCGTCGCCCCGCCCGACCTCATGCTGTGTGGGGTGCCGCTGCCCGCCATCGAGGTGGGCAGCTCTTACCGGTACCTGGGTCGACAGGTTGGTCACACTCGACTCTCGCAGCCGCCGCTTCAGGTGCTGGCTGAAGCTCGTCGGGACGCTGAAAGGCTGTGCGATTCGGCTCTTGCCCCTTGGCAAAAGCTGGACGCGCTGCGTACTTTCATCGTCCCGCGACTCACCCACTGCCTGCGGCTTGGCGTGCTGCCTAAGGGGCCACTTCGAGCTTTCGACGTGGCGCTCCGCTGGCGAGTGAAGGGAATCCTCGGCGTGCCGTGTAGTGCCGTCGGGGGCTACCTGTACGCGCCTGTCTCGTCGGGTGGCGTGGGGCTGACGGAGTTTGGGACGGAGGCGGACGTCTTGATGGCGGCTGCCACGTCGCAGCTCCTCCGCTCCCGTGACCCCGAGACGGCGCGCCTCGCCAGCGTCGAGCTCGAGACCGTGGTCCGCCGTCGGCTCGGCCGGGCACCAACACCAGCTGACCTGGCAGCCTACCTGAATGGGGAGCGGATGCGAGATGGCGGTGACGTGTCTTCACGATTCACGCGTACTCGTGTCGCCACTGTGGCGCTGGCCTCCCGAGTAGCCATCGCGTGGCACGCTGCTGTCCCCGGCCCGGTGCTCCATGTGGGCACCGCGGCTGTCGAGCCGCGCAGGGAGGCCCGCACTGTCCGGGATGCGGTCCGCCAACGCGCGCTGGCGGACCTCCTGGCCAAACCCCACCAGGGCAAGGTCATGGAGTGTGTCGCCAGCCAGCCTGTGAGCTCCCATTATATGTATAATGGGAGTTTCACACGGTTTGCCGAATGGCGGTTCGTGCACCGGGCAAGGCTGGGCCTCGTGCCGCTTAACGGCTACCAGCGCGGCGCACGGGACCGGCGCTGCCGTCGCTGTGGCTACACCAAAGAGACGTTGCCCCACGTTCTCAACCATTGTCGGCCGCACAGTGCTGCGTTTCAGCTGCGCCACAACGCAGTGCTGTCCCGCCTCACAAAGGCGGTGCCGCAGCGTGGCGGCACGGAGCTGCGCGTCAACCGACGGGTCCCGGGCGTGGACTCTGTCCTCCGCCCGGACCTGGTCGTGACGCGCGGCAACGAGGTCTCGTTGGTCGATGTAACAATCGCCTTCGAGAACCGAGCCGCGGCGCTGCGTGCCGCCGCCGACGGGAAGCTGGCGAAGTATGCCCCCCTCGTGGAGCAGCTCCGCCAGCAGGGCAAAACGGCCTCGATCCACGCCTTCGTCGTGGGCTCCCTCGGTACTTGGTACCGGGGGAATGAGGCCGTGCTCAAACAGTTGCGCGTCAGTCGCTTTCTATGCGAAGCTGATGCGTCAGCTGATGGTGAGTGACACCCTGAGGTTGTCCCGTGACGTGTACATCGAGCACGTCACCGGGCACCGCCAGTACCAGCAACCCGCGGCCGTACGTCACGACCGCGGATAGGCAGGGTGTTGCGCCATATCATGCGGGGCCCTGGGTGGAGGGGGCGAGGGACCCTCGATGGCTCCGCCCTGAGGGCTCCTTGTCCTTCCCCAGGACCCACCTACCCCTCGGGCGTTGCGGCGGCGGCTGGCGCTGAATGGAGCAGCGTTGGGTGCTGCCGCCCCGACCTTTGGCCCGGCCGCGTGCTCGCCTGCGAGCGTTGCGGTCGGGCCCCGGGGTGGCGCGCCAATTGTGCACCGTGCTGGCGCGCCGCTCCGGGCTGGGGCGTGTGGTGCTCGCGCCGGGCCCGCTCTACGGGCCGCGGCTGGAGGTGTTTTTTTAAATCATCTTTACTTGTTTGTTTTAGGGCGGGCCGTCTCTCGGCTCCACGGTTTTTATGTGTGCCTTTTTGGCCGCCGTGGCATTTTTTTTTATCTGTTATGATTGTGTATAGTGTTTGTTGTTATGTTTGTTTGTTCTTTTATTGTTTTTGTTGCCTGTTTTAAATAGAGGGCGGCCCGCCCGGCATCTTACATGCCATTTTTTTTAGCTTTTTAGCCGGCGTTGCCGACCGCGGCCAGTGCGGCGCCGGCTTTTTAATGTTTACTTGTTTTGTTATCCATTTATATGTGATTGGTGTGCCGGGGTGCGCTCCCGGGCGGCCTGCCACGCCAGGTTTCGGCCGCCGGGGGCGCACCAGAAAGGATTGTGTGTGGCTGGGCACCAGCGTGGTGCCCGGCCACGAGTAAATGTGAAAAGTGAAAACATGTATCGTCTTAAACATTTACTGAAATAAAGAAAAATCTGTTCTTATCAGCTTAATATCTGATACGTCCCCTACATGGGGACCAGTATATTAAACTGATTTTTGGATTATGGTGGGGTTTTTGGAGCTTGCTCCTGCCCTACCGCGGGTTGATCTGGCGTTGCACTACTGCCAGAATCGGCCCATTTAAAGCTGAATGAAAAAGACTGGTCTTTGCTATCCGTTTATTTACTTGTTTGTTTTTTTGTTTGTTTACTTGTTTGTTTACTTGTTTACTTGTTTGTTTACTTGTTTGTTTACTTTATATTTCCTTGTTTGTTTTAGGGCGGGCCGTCTCTTGGTCCACGGTTTTTATGGCCCTTTTGGCGGCCGTGGCAATTATTGTTGGTCTTTGGTATCCGTTTGTTTACTTGTTTGTTTGTTTGTTTACTTGTATGTTTACTTGTTTGTTTTAGGGCGGGCCGTCTCTCGGTTCACGGTTTTTATGGCCCTTTTGGCGTACGTGGCAATTATTGTTGGTCTTTTGTATCCGTTTGTTTACTTGTTTGTTTGTTTGTTTACTTGTTTGTTTACTTGTATGTTTACTTGTTTGTTTTAGGGCGGGCCGTCTCTCGGTCCACGGTTTTCATGGCCCTTTTGGCGGCCGTGGCAATTATTTTTTGTCTCTTGTGACTGTGTGCAGTGTTTGTTGTTACGTTTGTTCGTTTTTTTTATTGTTTTTTTTGTTCGTTTTCTTTACTGCGGCCGCGGCATTGGGGCGCCGGCTTTTTTAGCGTTTTTGTTGTGTTGTTCATTTATATGTGGTTGGTGTGGTGCGCTCCCGGGCGGCCTACCACGCCAGGTTTCGGCCGCCGGGGGCGCATCGGAGCAGATCGTTGTGTGGCCGGGCACCAGCGTGGTGCCCGGCCACGAGTAAATGTTTGTAAAAATGTAATCACGTGTTGAAACATTTACTGTAATAAAGAAAAAATCTGTTCTTATCAGCGGAATATTTGATACGTCCCCTACATGGGGACCAGTATATTAAACTGATTTTTGGATCATGGTGGGGTTTTTGGAGCTGGCTCCTGCCCTACCGCGGGTTGATCTGGTGTTGCACTACTGCCAGAATCGCCCCATTTAAAGCTGAGTGGAAAAGACTGGTCTTTGGTATCCGTTTATTTACTTGTTTGTTTGTTTGTTTGTTTACTTGTTTGTTTACTTGTTTGTTTACTTGTTTGTTTACTTGTTTGTTTACTTGTTTATTTACTTGTTTGTCTACTTTTATATTTCCTTGTTTGTCTCTTGGTCCACGGTTTTTATGGCCCTTTTGGCGGCCGTGGCAATTATTGTTGGTCTTTGGTATCCGTTTGTTTACTTGTTTGTTTGTTTGTTTACTCGTATGTTTACTTGTTTGTTTTAGGGCGGGCCGTCTCTCGGTTCACGGTTTTTATGGCCCTTTTGGCGGCCGTGGCAATAATCCTTGGTGTTTGGTATCCGTTTGTTTACTTGTTTGTTTGTTTACTTGTTTGTTTACTTGTATGTTTACTTGTTTGTTTTAGGGCGGGCCGTCTCTCGGTCCACGGTTTTTATGGCCCTTTTCGGGGCCGTGGCAATTATTTTTTGTCTCTTGTGACTGTGTGGAGTGTTTGTTGTTACGTTTGTTCCTTTTTTTGTTTTGTTTTTGTTGCTTGTTTTAATTAGAGGGCGGCCCGCCCGGCACCTTATATGCCATTTTAGCTTTTTAGCCGGCGTTGCGGCCGCGGCCGTGCGGCGCCGGCTTTTTCATGTTCTTTTTTGTTATTCCTTTATATGTGGTCGGAATGGTGCGCTCCCGGGCGGCCTATTACGCCAGGTTTCGGCCGCCGGGGGCGCACCGGAACAGATTGTTATGTGGCCGGGCACCAGCGTGGTGCCCGGCCACGAGTGAATGTTTTCTATGTAATGTAATCCCGTGTCGAAACATTAACTGAAATAAAGAAAGATATGTTCTTATCAGCTTAATATCTGATACGTCCCCTACAGGGGACGGCCCGCCCAGCATCTTGCATGCCCTTTTTTTAGCCATTTTATATTTTAGCTGGCGTTGCGGCCGCGGCCGTGCGGCGCCAGCTTTTAATGTTTTTGTTTTTGTTTTGCATTGATGTGTTTGGTGGGGTGCGCCCCCGTGCGGCCTACCACGCCGGAATTCGTCCTCCGGGGGCGCATCAGAGCAGATCGTTGTATGGCCGGGCACCAGCGTAGTGCCCGGCCACGAGTAAATATCTGTTAAAATGTAACGTCTGCCATGAAACATTTATTGAAATAAACAAAAATTGCTCTTATCAGCTTAATATCTGATACGTCCCCTACATGGGGATCAGAATATTAACACGCGCCCTGGAGGGCCTCTGAAAATTACGCGCACTGGAGGGGGGCGGATTCCGCCCCCCCCCCTAAGATCTCGGCTCCTAGAGAGCTGAAGGAACGAAATTCGCAGGGTGGATGGGTACGGTAGTGAACTCTATTGTGTGCAAATTTCGTGACCTTAGGTCAATATCTTCAAGGTCAAATGAGGTCAAATTGGCAAAATGTTCTGGTTTTGCGTGGATTGCCTTGTCGTCGTTATGGATCGCTGCGATTGTGTTTAAATGCTAAAAATGGGCATAAATGATGTTTTGGACATTACTAATGATGCAATGCCGATGCTAGACCCAACATTGGACCTCAGGTCACCTATATAGCACCACTTTATCAGGTCAGTTACCTGTTCCAGCTACCGGAACCGGGCCGCCCGCCCGACTGCTCCGTCGGGCAGCTCGGAGCAATCGGCTTCGTGAAGAAAGGAGTGAAGTACATGAATAAAGTATGGAAACGCAATGACAAACAGTACAAATGACAAACAGTAGTGCATTTATGACAACATTTCAGTTGATTAAGTTTGTTCCATTAACCTGTTATAAACTTGACCTGACTTGACCTCGGTGACCTAACATGATCTTGGAACTATACAGCATATCAATATACATCAAACAAGTCGCTAGTGTTGCCAAGAACACTTCCCTTTTACGAGTATACGGGAAGCACATTAGCGTCGATTTTTGTGGTCAGGCGGTATACATTTTTTTGAATTTAGCGGCCGCTAACTTGAAAAATATTCGGCCGATTCCCATTTTTCTTGCTTTAAACGACGTGCCGTTCATTCCGAAGCAGGTACGCAGAAAATCACGTATATCGAACGGTAACATCTGCAGTTATTTGCGAAAAACCGGAGGGGTGGGCGGATTTCGCCCCCCCTCCAGTGCGCGTGTTAAACTGATTTTTGGATTATGATGGGTTTTTGGAGCTTACTCCTGCCCCACCGCGGGTTGATCTGGCGTTGCACTACTGCCAGAATCGGCCCATTTAAAGCTGAGTGAAAAAGACTGTTCTTTGGTCTCCGAAAAATACCTTAAATTTTTAGACAACAAACTTCTTTTTTTTATGTATCGGGATCATTAATGAATCGGTGGAACATAACAGCATCCTCCTGATTTTCGTCTCCTACAAATTGGAACTTCATCGGGTCCACCCACCCCCCTCCCTACCATGTGGATATTGCATAACGGTCGCTCTAGTTCCTTAACTGAACAAAATTAACTAGGGTCCTAGTTACCAGACCATCTTTTGCCGTCACATGTGTCGTAGGATAAGCGCATGGACGTAGGTTTCCGAAAAATATATGTGCGTTACGCACTGTCCAGTGCATTACGGCAAGGCCGATGCGAATGGATCGTGGCATGCCACATTGGGAACCGTGTTCAAACTTAAAATTATTGTGGATATTAAAAACATTAAAAGTAAAAATGTTGTGATGTCCCGGAGGCTGGCGAAGTATGCCCCCCCCCCCTCGTGGAGCAGCATTGTGGTGTGGGCGGACCGGCTGAGCACCTGGGCAGAGGCGGGAGATGTCCTGTCACCCGGTCAGAAGGGCTTCCGGTCCTTTGACGGTGTGCTGGAGCACAACTTTGTGATCCAGTGTGCTGTCAATGGGGACCGTCGCTCCAATGAAGGGTGTCATGTGGCGTTTGTCGACCTGGCCAACAGGGCTAAAAAACAGCGCCGTCCTGGCGATAGCGTCGGCGACTAGGTGCAGACTCACCAGGCTGCGGTGGCGACCCAAACCAGAATTTTTATTTGATATGTCCGTCAACATTTGAACCATACATGATAGAATTAGGCGATGTATCAGATATTTTCATTTAGCAGGAATGATCTGTTTCCAGATCAAAAGTATACTATGAACGTACCGCTAATGCTACCAAAACTCCCATCCTTCTAACCTACCATATTTATACTAGAACCTCCCGTCGGCACAGGACGGCGCTTTTCTGACAACCATAATGCTAAACCAATGGCATACCGTGGTCGCCAAAATCGCCGACGGAACGCCGACCCGCCGACCAATGTGGTCGTCGCCTAGGAATCTAATTGTAAATGAGGAATTGGAAATCAGGAAACTCTTGGCGGCTTGTTCAGTCGTTCGTTCGAAAATTGGTTGTTTACGGTACTTGTACCTAATCGTGATGGTGAATTAATGTCGCGTTTTCGTGAATTGATTGCTTGACTGCCTTGATTCATATTGACATTGCCGAGGTAGGTACCTAGTTAGATATCCAGGCGTGGACTCCATTCAACCATTCAAGATACTTACAGGGAGCCAGTTTGCTCCTGGAGGTCAGAGGTCAAATTGGATCAGGATACTACAGAAAGGTATGTTGATGCTCTTACCTACATAGGCACCTAGGTAGGAATCAGTGTCCAGAGTGTAAGCATTGGTAAGCTTGTTTTTTTACTTTGGATATGGCATTTTAAGACAAAAATATTATACGAACATGTTTTATAATGGAATTAAGATGATGTAGCATGTTGCCTACCTAACCAGTTACCTATTACCAGCACAAGTGCATGCATACTTTTCAGTTTGTAATGAAGATTATATCAACATGTTGATATTTAGTTGGGACAATATATAATGAAGAAGAATGTAATATGTAAAATAAATCCTAATCTAACATAGGTGCTGCTGCTAGGTGATTTTATGCTTTATCCCAAGTGTTATGTCAAGGCTTTCATTCTAACCTAGTCTTTTTCTTTCTTGAAAGAAATATATCAGAGTCGAACACTATCTTCAGAAAAATGAAAAATCAAACATTTTCTGCAAAATAACAAGAAAGCGTAACATAATTTCATTCCACTTTGAGCAGGAATGAATGGTTCCATTGTCTTAATCATGTTCAGAAATATGATCTAACAATTTTGAATATTATTGCACTTTAAGGTATGCATGAGGGAAGTTTTGCACACATTTTACCTCCATGAAGCAAACAATAGGGTAAGGATTGGTTGGGTTAAGCTTTTCTTTTAAGTTGAAAACATTCCCTTTTTAACATTTTTCAACAAAAAAGTCTTTCTTGAAAAACAGATTGAGCTAGGGTAGGCTATGTTATGTTTTTCAATTTGAAAATGTTTGAGAAAAATAGAACATTTCATTTTTTCAAGGAATGCATTTTCTTACAATGAGGGTTAGGCTAGGCTAGGTTAGGTTATGTTATGCTACATTTTTATCTTTCTTTTGCACCTTATTTTTATGCTATGTTAACCAACTGCAAGCCTTTGTTGGTGTTATTTTGCCTACTAACTGAAAAGTATGCATATGCACAGGAAATGAGTGGTCACATCATGTTGGCCCCCTTCATAGAGATTGCATTGGAAAAAGAAAGTCCAAGAATTCAAAAATTTCCTTAAGGTGCATATTTACCTAATATTGTTCTGAAGTGTCATGTCATTTTGAAAGTTAAAAAAAACATTCAGTGTAAAATTTTGGGTATTATTGTGCTTTTATGTATTCAGAGGACAAGTTTTACACACATTTTACTGCCATGAAGCAAAGAATGTTGTTTGGTTTGGTTACATGAGGTTAGTTTATGTGTTTTTAGTGATAACAATTTTCCCTTTGTTAACAAACAAAAGTGTTGATTTTTCCTTCAAAAGCAGGTTAGGCTAGGTTAGGTTAAGTTTTTCATTTGATGAATCTTGAGAAATACGGATGAAATCTTTCTATTTTTTTATATTTCTTTCCTCATGGTAGCTTTGTTAGGTTATGCTATTTCTTTTGCTTTTGAACATTATTTGTATGCTATATTACCCAATTGAAAGCCACCTTTTTAGTGTTCTTCTACCTGCCAACTGAAAAACAAGCATTTGCAGAGGACATTTAGCGGTCACATCATGTTAACCATGTTCATAAACCATTGGAAAAGGAAGGTCCAATAATTCAAAAATTACCTCAAATCATAAACTTACCACCTTTTGTGGGGACAAAATTAACTTTACTTTTTGTATTTCATTAAATTAGAAATCCTAACATAAGATATCCTATGATAACACCTTTGCTTTACAGAGGAAAAGCATGTGATTACTGATTAGCATGTCTTGTATACAGTCTAAACTACAAATTTCTGAAGCTCCTAAGATGGCAAGTGGAGAAGGTTTAGATAAAGATACCGATATGGAAGAACATTGGAATGTAGAGGTGGTGCTGATTTGGTCTGCTTACTTTGCTTTTCTTTTCCATCCACCTTGCCATGCCAGAATTTGTTATGCAATTTCCAATTATTTTTAAAAGAAGAAAACAGCAACTCTAATATGTACACAAATTACAGCACAATGATGTTACTTTTCTTTGTATAGGTATCATCCAGATACTTTGAATGGGATATATCTAGGATAGATGGTATTTTCCACTCTGGCCAAGATATGGGTCTTCAGCATCCAAATCCGGTGTGAAAAGAATACATGCATATTACGCTTGATTTCAAATAAAGTAATTGTACTAGAATTGTGGTGTACTGTACAATCATTCCAGAACATGTACAGATGTGTAGAGTTTGGCTTGAAAAATATGCTTTGTTCAGGCATATTTTTGCCCAAGTTACTTATTCAGATATCTTGAATAGTTTATATATAGAATAGATGGCATATATCCACTCTGGCCAGGATATGGCTGGGATATGCGACTCCAGCATCCCAATCCAGTGTGAAAAAAATACATGCATGTTATACTGGACTTCAAACTGAAATAATTGTGCCAGAATTCTGGTGCACTGTATAATCATAGCACAAGTAAAGATGTGTTCAGTTATGCTTGAAAGAAATGCTTGGTTGAAGCATAATTTTTGCCAAGTATCCCTCGATATGTACCATTATTTCTTTTTTTCTGGAACTATGCTAGATATATCTAGAGTAATATGTATTCTCAAGTTGCTTCAACATGGGCAACAACTTAAAATCAGGAAAGTTTGGTTACGTACCTTTCCCTTCAATAAAGCTGTCATGAGCTGTAGCATATATGTACATGTGATGTAAGTTTGGTACTGTGTGTCAAAATTCTGATGGAATTCTTCAGTTTCAAAGCAAAGAGGGTTTGACATGGTTGAATTTGTTATTTATTGTTGCATTTTGAGAGCAAAATGTTTAACTTTCCATTCGAAAATTGTAATTTTGTCTTTCTGAACCATTAACTCCTTTCTGCATTTTCCAGTTAGCTTGGGCAGGTCAATCAAACAGGAATAAGTTTGCAGTCATTTGCAAACATCTCAAATATTTTGGTGAAAAGGTCCCATATATTATAACCCCATATATTTCATGGAGGATAATTTTGTGGATGACAAATATCCAGTACGGGAACATTCTTTCAACCCTGGTTGGACAGAGTATATGTCAGCAGTCAGCAGGCTGGATTTGTGCTTTGCAATCCTGGATGTGGAAAGGAAATTTTTGGTTGTAATTGAATATGGAGAGGATGTTTTTATTCCAGGTTATGTCATCAGAATCTCGGCTTGTACTTTCCAGTAAATCTTGAGCACATCACAGAGCAGTTCATTGTCAAGAACCATTATTGACCTATAAGTGAGGATAATGAAGAATATTTCCTGAAGAGGATGACGCTCTGGATGCACCAAATCCAGGATTAGCCAAGTTTTCCAACCCCGGCAGTCACTGATCTGGTTGTATATGTACCCCTACCCTTTCTGATTACTATCGATCGCATATTCTTCTATGCTCAACTGAGTGGAGTGATGCCAGGGTGCAAGATTTGGCTTGTGGGTGCAGTATATTGATACATTATGTCCAGCCAAACATTTTAATTCAAATTAGCATTATTCGCGTTGATCTCAGTTAACCCCACTATCACCTATTATTATATTCCCTGCATGCATTGCGTTTTGTGTGAACCCATTTCTCATCAAGGTATGCGGGATATCGGCCTTTACGTCGGACCTGGCTCCGCACTGCAAGAGCCGAACTAAGAGCATGGATTCGCGCGGCTGCTTCAAGGACAGAAACAAGAAGTTGTCGTACAAGATGGACAACATCCGCATAGTCAGTGACCTGCGCGCCATCCAGGCTTCGCCGACCGAGTGTCGTCGGCGCTGTACTGGCGGCTGCGTCTCGCCTGCATATTAGCAGGTTGATTTCCAACACCGTGCCACCAGAGTCCGTCCGCGCCGCTACTCCACGTCCTGAAGAAACTGCCGTGCTCGCAGTGCAAGTCTCGGCACTGGTGGTACATCTTCGGCTTATCTACATCTGTTTGGCACACATCGCGTGCTGACCACCAAAACGTCTCACATCAGTTGATCGTTCGGCGGAACGCCCCGGACGTGGCACGCAGACTGTATCACAGAAAGAGTGCTGCAAAGAAACCCTTGCTTGAACAATTGAACAACTTTATACTTGCAAGCATTGGGGGGGGGGGGCGATGGAATGAACTGTGATTTCCCGCTACAAGTCATCGAGGCACCTTTAGAGTTTAGCATATCCTACGTCTGTACAGATGTGACAAAGTGGTAGCAACTACTTGTGATGCTTGTGATGACTATTTGAGGCGTCCGCTGCCGCACCTGTGAGGCGACTACTGCCACGGCTGTGAGGTGGCCACTGCTACGGCTGTGAAGCGGCCGTTATTATGTTTGTGAGGCGGCCACTGCCACGGTTGTGAGACGATGGCTGTCATGGCTGTGAGGCGGCCACTGCCACGACTGTGCGGCGGCTGCTGTCATGACTGTCAGGCGGCCACTTCCGCACCTGTGGGGCGGCCACTGTCATGACTGTAAGGTGGCCGCTGCTCTGGCTGTGAGGTGGCCGTTGTCAGGGCTGTGAGGAAGCCGCTACCGCAACTGTGAGGCGGCCACTGCCACGGCTATGAGGCGGCCACTGCTGCGACTGTGAGGCGGCCATGGTCAGGGCTGTGAGGCGGCCGCTGCCGCACCCGTGAGGCGGTCACTGTAATGGCTGTGAGGTTGCCGATGCCGCGGCTGTGAGGCCGCCACTGCCGCGGCTAAAACTGATCGGCAATGGTGTGAAATGTTATCTTAGTTATGGCCAATTTTGCACCACTGAAATTCATATGGATCAAGATTCCATCCATATCAGCGTATTTTCATGTTTCTTCCACAAAATATATTCAGCTGAAAAATGTGCTTCAGAAGATATTAAAGGAAAGGGTTTATGCCTACTAGTTCTGTTACTACCGTCCAAGTGTAGAAGTACTGTACCTATCAGTAATTAATAATTTTTCGTTGTTTTGTATGTGATGTAAGATGACAGCTAATGGGAATTATAAATATTCACCTGGACTAGAAATGTACTCTACTCTAAACACGGTAGAAGACTGTGAGTAATTGATGTCCGATTGTCGAAGATCGCTTGGGATTTTTCACCTTTATGTGCCGAACTCCGGATTGTGTCATTCTTCGCTATTTTCGAGGGAATTTTGTTCATCCTCCACTGTCTCCGAGCGACTTTGTTATCCGAGCGACTTTGCTATCCGAACGACATTCAGGAGTTCCTATGGGAAGGGCGACACTCCTTTTGCTGCGGAAAGATGTACTGAGGGCGCCAAGCGACACCTATTTTTTATGAAATAGTCGAAGAAAGCATGGATAGCCGTCAAATCTGCAAAAAGTGGGTAATCATGAAAAATCATGTTTCGAAAATTTCAAGTTATCCAATCCCGAAGGACAACCGCCCCTTTCACCACCCAACCCGACCCCGTCCCCATTGGACCCGTACCTGATTGGCGACCAATTTCCCATAATTGTATTTCGTCGGCGACCACCGAAAGGCTTTTTTGAGCCCTGCTGGCCAATGCGTTCGGCTCGGTCCCCATTCACACCTTTGGAGTGTCCTGGACTCCTTTGGTCTTCCGGCCGAGGCTCGCAGGTGTTGACACGCTGCGGGGTGTTCGACAAGGCTGTCCGCTCAGTGGGCTGCTTTTCAATATTGGAACGGAGCCCCTGCTGCATGCGCTGGAGCGCGCGGAGATCAAGTGCCTAGCGTTTGCGGACGACCTGGCACTGATCTTCCCCATCGCCGAGGCTGCTCGGCGTGGGCTTGGCGTATTCGAGCGCGGCTGCCGCTGGTGTGGGCTGCAGCCGAACCCAGCAAAATCAGGACTGCTGTCGGTGCGGGCCGTCGCCCCGCCCGACCTCACGCTGTGTGGGGTGCCGCTGCCCGCCATCCAGGTGGGCAGCTCTTACCGGTACCAGGGGCGACAGGTGGGTCATACTCGACTCTCGCAGCAGCCGCTTGAGGTGCTGGCTGAAGCTCGTCGAGATGCTGAAAGGCTGTGCGATTCGGCTCTTGCCCCTTGGAAAAAGCTGGACGCGCTGCGTACATTCATCGTCCCGCGACTCACCCACTGCCTGCGGCTTGGTGTACTCCCTAACGGGCCACTTCGAGCTTTCGACGTGGCGCTCCGCTGGCGAGTGAAGGGAATCCTCGGCGTGCCGTGTAGTGCCGCCGGGGGCTACCTGTACGCGCCTGTCTCGTCGGGTGGCGTGGGGCTGACGGAGTTTGTGGCGGAGGCGGACGTCTTGATGGCGGCCGCCACGTCGCAGCTCCTCCGCTCCCGTGACCCCGAGACGGCGTGCCTCGCCAGCGTTGAGCTCGAGACCGTGGTCCGCCGTCGGCTCGGCCGGGCACCGACACCAGCTGACCTGTCAACCTACCTGAATGGGGAGCGTATGCGAGATGTCGGTGACGTGTCTTCACGATTCACGCGTACTCGTGTCGCCACTGTGGCGCTGGCCTCCCGAGTGGCCATCGCGTGGCACGCTGCTGTCCCCGGCCCGGTGCTCCACGTGGGCACCGCGGCTGTCGAGCCGCGCATGGAGGCCCGCACTGTCCGGGATTCGGTCCGCCAACGGGCGCTGGCGGGCCTCTGGCCAAACCCCACCAGGGCAAGGTCATGGAGTGTGTCGCCAGCCAGCCTGTGAGCTCCCATTATATGTATAATGGGAGTTTCACACGGTTTGCCGAATGGCGGTTCGTGCACCAGGCAAGGTGGGGCCTCGTGCCGCTTAACGGCTACCAGCGCGGCGCACGGGACCGGCGCTGCCGTCGCTGTGGCTACACCAAACAGCCGCTGCCCCATGTTCTTAACCATTGTCGGCCGCACAGTGCTGCGTTTCAGCTGCGCCACAACGCAGTGCTGTCCCGCCTCACAAATGCGGTGCTGCAGCGGGGCGGCACGGAGCTGCGCGTCAACCGACGGGTGCCGGGCGTGGACTCTGTCCTCCGCCCGGACCTGGTTGTGAAGCGCGGCAACGAGGTCTCATTGGTCGATGTAACAATCTCCTTCGAGAACCGAGCCGCGGCGCTTCGTGCCGCCGCCGACGGGAAGCTGGCGAAGTATGCCCCCCTCGTCGAGTAGCTCCGCCAGCAGGGCAAAACGGCCTCTATCCAGGCCTTCGTCGTGGGTTCCCTCGGTACTTGGTACCGGGGGAATGAGGCCGTGCTCAAAGAGTTGCGTGTCAGTCGCTTCTATGCGAAGCTGATGCGTCAGCTGATGGTGAGTGACACCCTGAGGTGGTCCCGTGACGTGTACGTTGAACACGTCACCGGGCACCGCCAGTACCAGCAACCCGCGGCCGTACGTCACGACCGTGGATAGGCAGGGTGTTACGCCATATCATGCGGGGCCCTGGGTTGAGGCGTCGAGAGGCCCTCGATGGCTCCGCCCTGGGGGCTCCTTGTCCTTTCCCAGGAACCACCTACCCCTCGGGCGTTGCGGCGGCGGCTGGCGCTGACTGGAGCAGCGTTGGGTGCTGCCGCCCCGACCTTTGGCCCGGCTGCATGCTCGCCGTGCGGGCGTGACGGCCGGGCCGCGGGGTGGCGCGCCAATTGTGTGTTGTGCTGGCGCGCCGCTCCGGGCTGGGGCGTGTGGTGCCCGCGCCGGGCCTGCTCTGCGGGCCGCGGCGTGGAAGGTGTTTTCAATCATGTTTACTCGTTTGTTTTAGGGCGGGCCGTCTCTCGGGCCACGGTTTTTATGGCCCTTTTGGCCGCCGAGGCACATATTTTTTATCTGTTATGATTGTGTATGGTGTTTGTTGTGATGTTTGTTTGTTTTTGTTTTTGTTATTGTTTTTGTTACTTGCTTGTTTCAATTAGAGGGCATCTTACATGCCTGGCATCTTACATGCCATTTTATCTCTTTTAGCTTTTAGCCGGCGTTGCGGCCGCGGCCGTGCGGCGCCGGCTTTTTAATGTTCTTCTTTTGTCATTCATTTATATGTGGTTGGTGTGGTGCGCTCCCGGGCGGCCTATCACGCCAGGATTCGGCCGCCTGGGCCGCACCAGAACGGATTATTGTGTGGACGGGCACCCGCGTGATGCCCGGCCACGAGTAAATGTTTGTAAAGATGTAAAAATGTATGCTAAAGCATTTACTTTCATAAAGAAAAAATTATGTTCTCATCAGCTTAATATCTGATACTAAGTCCCCTACATGGTGACCAGAATATTACACTTTTTTGGATTATGGCGTGGTTTTCGGAGCTTGCTCCTGTCCCGCCGCGGGTTGATCTCAGAATCGGCCCATTTAAAGCTGATTGGAAAAAACATGACCTTTGGTATCCGAAACGAGATCCAAAATGTTCGAAAAGCTTTGAAGATTTTAGGAATTTGCGAAATTTTAACTTTTTAAACTTTAATTGAACTTTTTAACTTTCATTGAATTTTGTAATCATGTTTACTCGTTTGTTTTAGGGCGGGCCGTCTCTCGGGCCTCGGTTTTTATGGCCCTTTTGGCCGCCGTGGTACCTATTTTGTATCTGTTATGATTGTGGATGGTGTATGTTGTGATGTTTGTTTGTTTTTGTTTTTGTTATTGTATTCTGAGTTGGAAAGAGCGACTACCAGATATAAAACCTATTAGATAATGAGCTAATTGTCCTTTCAAACCGAGTTGATATCAATTTTGAAAAGTATTGCTGGTTTGTAGACCATGTCATAAGCTTTGCTAATGTCCAAAAATACTGCCATAGTGTGTTCGTGTTTTTTGTAACTAAGTCGGATGTCTGTCTCTAATCTAATGAGATGGTCGACTGGGCTGCGTCCGTGACGAAAACCACATTGGAATGGAGATAAAAGAGAACTTGGGTCAAGGTGCCAGGTCAGTCTTTTGCTAATAATTATTTCAAGATGTTTCTCCACTCAACTGGAAAGAGCAATTGGCTGAAAATGATTGATGTTACTGTGGTCTTTGCCGGGTTTTAGAATGGGAATGATGATAGTTTTCTTTCCATGTTTCAGGAAGAATGTGATTTGCTCATGTTTAATTAAACGTGTCTAAGATGCATTGTTTGCTGTGGTCAGATAAATGTGGAAAGACGGAATAATGTAATTTGTCAGGCCCTACTGAAGTGTTACCGGCGGAGGAAATGGCATTCTGCAGTTCGAAAAGTTGAAAAGAAGCATTGTAGTCCTCGGTATTGTCGGATTGGAAGAGTTCGAGATTCGTGTGAAAAGTATGTTACGCATTTGGTAGGAAATTAGGTTGGTAGTTCACATCGGAGATATTATGGGCTATGGTATCAGCTATGGTATTTACTATGGTTTGTGGGTCTGTAATGTTGAGATTGTGGATTTTGAGGGCCGGTAGAGATTGAAATGGGGAGCGTCCGGACAAACGTCGGATTAATTGCCATATGTTACTCAAATGTATTTGAAAAGTCAGCTGGTGTAAATATATGGCCCATGAAAGGCGCTTGGCATCGCGAATGATGCGGCGGGTCCTCGCACGTTTGCGGTTACGGATGTATACATTTTCTTGATCGGGATGTATAAAAGTCCGTCTGCCAACCGACGCAGCACGTCCGGTTTCTCGGCATTGACGTCGACTTGGAGTGTCATCGTCTCTCGGTGGCTCCGGAGACCCAACGGCAGATCCTGGCTGCGCTTCGCCGCGCTCCGTTTGCGACGCAGAAATTCCGCGAACGTCTCGCGGGCTACTTGAACTTCGTCCGCGAGGTTGCACGACTGCCTCTGCAGCTCGTCATCGAGACTCGTCACGGTAGTTCCTTCCTGCCTACCCTGACCCGCCTGGCTGTGATGCAAGAACCCTGGAGCATGGATGCCGGCCAGTACGCCGCCCGGTTCCGGTTACATCCCTCGGCTATCGCCACCGATGCCACGCCGACTTGCCTGGGTTTTGCGGACCGCGACGCAGAGATCGCCTATCCGCTGCTCCGCCCCTGCCTATCTACGCTGCAGAACTTCTTGCGGTCTACATCGCAATGGCATGGCGTCTCGATGTTACCATCTATTGTGATAATACGGCGGCACTCTACAATGCCCATAAAGGGCGCTGCCCGGCTACCTGGCTCACTTGGGTCATATCTGTCTTTCGCCATCGCCGCTCTAGCTTACGATATGTGCCTACGGCCAACAACCCGGCTGACCCCCAGCCGATGGGGCCGCGTGTCACCTTGACACCGCCGGAGGTTCACGGATATGTACTCCGATCCGTGCAAAGGCTATGGTGTCTTCTGCACCGCTTCCTGTTTCTTACGATATACTCGGTCATCACTGTATTTGTACGTTGTTTTCGCATTGTTTCTCACATTGTTCCATTGATATGTTGCTACTGTACTCGCCCGCCGCGCAGGTACCCTAACTAGGCTCCGACATTGCCGAGGCCCCGGTAACAGCGACGTCACAGCCAATCAGGCTTCGTACGACACCGGCGGGGTAACCCTGGCTCTGTACGGCAGATGTCAGTCGGGAGGCCGCACTCGTTGAGGCAGGACTGGTGCTGAGTGGTTCCATATACTTTGGTGCTCCCGTCCGGAAGGGGAAACAAAATAACTTAAAAAAACGGGGATGTCAGGGGCCGAATTCGCCTACCCCTCCATTCCCCTCCCGGGCTACGTTTTCCTATGACCACACGAACGCCGCAGCGTTCACCACCAGTCCCCTTTTCGGCCTCCCCGGCTCACGGTACCCGGTCCCGTACCGGGACGACGGGCCAACGGCCCAGTCGTCGAACTGGCCGGGTATAACGGCCGCTGGTGGTTCGTGTTGCAGACACATCCTGTGTACCTCTGCACGACGTGGTCGCAGGTGGTCCACCTGCGGTGTCCTGTGGCAGCCGGCGTGACCGTCTCGTCACGTCCGGTCGTCAGCTCAGGTCCGTGCTGTCAGCTGCGGTGTCGGCGTGAGGCGGCGGGTACCGATCGGGTCCTGCGGAAACTGGACTTCGGGCGTGCCGGACTCCTCACGCCCGATTGTCAGGTCGTGTTGATGTTGGCCCAGGGCCAGGACGGATGACGATGATGTCTTCACCGAGCGGGAGGGGTTGAAGGGTTGAAGGTTGTGGTGTTGGATTGACGGGAACAGAACTCTGTTTGCGGCGCATCAGACAGTACATGATAACACCAGTTGTGGCTACGAACATCAGTACCACTGGGATGATCAAGGCCGAATTTCCCAACACTGCATGATAGCGGATGTCGCGTGTTGTCTGTAGTTGATAGCTGAGGCGGGAGATTGGGATGTCGAGGTCAGGTAACATCGACAGGGCTGCTGTGTCGGAGTTGCTGTCTATGTTAGGTAGCCGGGTTCGGATGGTTTGCTCGGTCAGCTCGACTAACCGGGCAAGCTGTGAGCGCAGGAAGTTTACATGGTTGACATCCAGAAGGGATGATTTGGAGCTGGCCGTAGGGATTCGAAAATACTTTGAAAGCATTGAGCATCCATTGCTCAGGTGCACCAACTGTGCAGGGGTGGTCGTGGTGAAATCTGAAATGCCATTGGCACAAACCATTTGAATGTTCACCGCTGATCCTGAAGTGATCAGCCAAAGGTTTCGTTCGACATCTAAAGCGGTCGGGGTACTTTTGAGGGACATGAGTGTTTTGCACTGTGTGTTAATTTCGTCGATCTCTCGCAGGTACAGTGATTTCACACAGGACGCAGTCATCGCTGTGAATTGTTCGGCCCGATGGAAATGACAAAAAGATTACTTTTGCTGCAAACATATGCGGATATCTTCAGATATCTCCATGAAGCGGGTGTTGTCCTGGCTGATGGCAAAGAACTTCACATTTCCTATTTCAAATTTCGTTTCCAAAGATGAGTTTCGGTCAGGCAGGTTCGTATTGAAGATTTCGAACACATTGAAGCGGTCCGGAATGTTGACGATGGGGATGGGCAGCGTCAGGAAGGATGTGGAGTTCACAACTGTCAATGAGGTATGAATGATCCGGTAATACTCCTCGAGTTCGTCGGTCCGGTAGGGCAAAGCTTTACCGTTTGGTAGGGCATTACTGATGCTCGAAAGTACTTTGAGTAGTTGAGCTGGTTTTACCAGTGATTGGGGCAGGATGCCATGTGTCAAAAGGCTGAGATGCATCTGCAATTCCGAAAGTTGATTGCAAGCTTGCTGAATGATAGCTCTAGCGTTTTCAGTCACCTTGGTGATTTGGGTTTGAAGTGAAATGTAGATTTCAAGGTATTGCAGTTTGGTACGTTCCATAATTGAGACCTGATGGGTCAGATTGTTTACCAAACGACTGATCTGGTTGATCGCCCCGCGGTTCGTTTGTACTTCCGCGTTGGTATGATTCATGATCGATACATTTTCTCCGAGAATGTGAACTATGTTGTCCTCATCATTTTCCAAGGTAACAAGTCGGCTGATGATGGCTTCAAGGTCGGCGTCGGTAGCTGTACCGAACAGAAATGACAAGGCATTTCCAACGAAGGGCAGGACGGATTGCTTCTGTCTATGATGGGTCGGATTGATTGAGTTGGCTGCCAGGATCGTATTATCTAAATTGGTCCTAAGTGTTTTCAAGCTTTCGGTCAGCTGGGATTGCACGTTGTCGGAGTACGGAAATTGCGGATGGTCAGTGAGATATAATCCTATGCGTTTTTCGAACACATGTAACGTGTGATTCAGGTCGTCGCTCAGTGTTGTAGGCACATCATACACACGAAGAGGCATGTGCACTTTCCAGATCTCATGGGTTGAGTACAGTACACCACGAGGCAAGAACAAAGTTCCGTAGCTAGTTTTGAGTATAAGGAATATTAGGATGGGAATGATTTCGACCACCGACATTCTGTAAAATCAAAGAACTGTGTCACACTAGACATCAGGGTAGGTGACGTCACAACGTCACATCAACATCATTACACCCATATGGGGTTCCATCACAAGGTGCTACACGCACCACGTCCTTCACATCGGCAATCAGGCCGGTAGGTGGCGTTACTTCGTCACCGTGGTGGCGCTACTGCGTCAACAATACAGTTACATGTCCATATGAAGCGACTCACTGGTACACTTTGACGACATATCTACTAGAGCCGTTATTAAAGCGTCGATTGAAACATCATCATTTGTAATTTGAACTGCCACATCATTGATTCATTTTTCATCTCCACAAAGCTTGCAAAGGCGTTAGATTTATTAGGCGTGACGTCGACTCGTTCGACATCAGCTTCGTAATCAGTGGAAGTAGCGGAGTCATCGTGCATTTGAAGTTTGCATGGAGGACGATCCTCGTCAGATGATTCCACCAAAAGTCGTTTTTCAGGGACTGGCGTCACTGGGCTTTCAGTCGAGTCCTGCAAGCGTTTTGCTAATTCGGAAAGCGGAATTTCATCTTCCGATTCGCTAAATGGAGGTTTTTAGCGTTTCGCCAAGTGCGATTGTGAAGTTTCAGGGTCTGAATCACTGGACACGGGTAAGGGTCGTTTTAGGCGCTCTGCTAATTCTGAAAGGGGTATATTGTCTTCTGAATCGCTCGAAGAGGGATGTGGTCTTTGGTTTCGTTCCGCTGGTTCCGAGAATGGGGCGTCGTCGTCTGACTGACTGGTCGATGGCAACGGGCTTTTGTTTTTCTGAACTGGTCCAGACAGAGGAATGTCTGTCTCAGTATCACTCGATACCGGTGGGGGCTCAGCTACATCTGCTGACGGGGTGAGAGGTGATCTCTCTGGCAGGTCAGACTCGACCGGCGGTGGCTGCACCGAGCCAGGCACGGGCTCTGTGAACTCAGCGGTTTCATCATCCTTTGTTCTCGTTTGGCTGCATACGTCCATGGGCCAATCCTCACAGGGACTGTAGTCAGGGCCGGCCTCGGCCCGTTTGGCTGACCTAAAAGGCTGCACACGTTCAGGGACAGTACCATCTACCTTGGACGTTTTTTAATAAATACTTTAGGTTCACTGGTTCGTCGTGGTCCTTGGTGGGTTCCCATGCTGTGTTCGGATCGGATAGCCGTAGTTTCTGTGCATGTACCAGCCGGGTCTTTCCAGAGGCCTGATTTCTGATCACATAGTTCACTGGGCTCGTTTGTTTGACAATCCGAAAATATGGTTTCCACGGCAATGAGAACTTTGACGACGTGCCAGGTTGTACCGTTGTGTCATAATAGTACACGGGATCTCCAATTTTGAAATTTCGCGGCTTGGCTTTGCGGTCTGCGTACTCACGGTTCCGTGCATGACTCTCCACAATGTGAGTCTTTACATGGCTGTACGCTTCATGTAAATTAGACAGCATTTTTGGGACATAGTCTTCTCGGTAATATTTCATTTTAGGCTGGAGCAAATTGTCCAAGGGAAGAACGGGGTCTCTGCCGTACAGTGTAAAGAATGGCGAGATGGTTACAGAGCTTCCAATGTTAGCGGTCCGATAGCCGGCAAGAGTGGCGGGAATTTTTGTACCCCAATCATCCTGATTTCTGTTGATTGTTTTTGCCAAAATGTCGTTTTGGCACCTATGGTAACGTTCGCAGCGTCCGTTACTTCGCGGCCGATATGCACTGGTGGTGATATGGCGAATATTCAAACAGGTTTCGAGCTCGTCTACAACGGCATTTCTGAATTCTGTTCCCAAGTCCGAAAGTATCACGCGTGGACATGAGTGGCGTGGAATGATTTCTTCCATAACGATTTTCGCGACAGTGTGGGCATCCTTTCGCTTAGTGCAAAAACTTTCCAGGGAAGAAGAAAACAAGTCGTTGATGGTGATGACGTAACGGTTACCTTTTTGCGTTTCTGGGTATTGTCCACAAGTGTCAATCGCAATCAATTCAAAGGGATAGTGAGATACTGGCATCTCCTGCATCGGCGCTGGGGCTGCTTTGGCTTTGCGTCCTGTGCAAGGCACGCAAGCTTTGAGGTAGGCCACTGTGTCTCTCCACATTCCGTTCCAATAATACCTGAATTTAAGCTTTTCGCATGTTTTGGTGAGTCCCATGTGTCCTGCAAAGAAACCTTCGTGTATCTCCGTCAATACATCCTGTCTCAAGGATTTAGGCCCGCATAGTTCTAAGCCTGGAAATGGTCTACAGCGAGGTCCATCGCTAATTTTGTAGATCAGTTTGTCCAATTCCATGTAATGTAAAACGATGTCCCGATAATCTGCGTGATTTTTGTCATTCATGATTTTCCGAATATTTCCTATTTCCTCATCGGCATTCTGAAGTTCCGCTATATTCTCCCATTTCACTAGTATGTCCTTAAATTTTTCCTCTCTGCTCAGGTCCTCTTCTGGTTTTCTGAACTCGGTGTGACGGAGATCACCCATTGGTACATGGTCTGAATCTATGACGTTCACGTCTTGGTCAGTTTCGTGCATTCTACTGAGGTGGTCAGCCACGATATTTTTGCTTCCTTTGATATAAATAATTTCGCAGTCGTGCTCTGAAAGCATGATAGCCCATCTCTGCAGGATTGGATTTTTCATTTCTGACAGGTTCAAAAAAGTAAGTGGACGGTGATCGGTCAGAATGGTGACTTTCGATCCAAGCAAATATTGGCGTAATTTTTGCACACTCCACACGCACGCATAAGCCTCTTTCTGTGCAACCGGCCATTTCCGTTGTGTTTCATTCAACTGTTTCGACAGGTACTGTACCACTCTTTCACCTTCTCCGTGTTCCTGCACTAACACGGCTCCAACTGCTTCCTGGGAGGCATCCGTGTATAATTTGGACACTTTCGTGACGTCGGGATAAGCCAGCACGGGTGCGGAAGCTAATTTTTGTTTCAGTGTTTCAAAAGCATGCTCACACACGTCTGTCCAATCAAATCTGGCATGCTTCTTAGTGACGTTTATAAGTGGCGTTGAGATTTTGCTGAAGCTGGGAATGAAGCGACGGTAGTATGAACACATACCGATGAATGAGCGTACTCCCTTGACATTGGTCGGGGCTGCCATATGTTGAATCGCTTCAACTTTCTCTGGGTTTGGCTTGATGCCAGAGGCTGACACTAGGTGTCCCAAGTATTGTACTCTTTTTTTTGTCTCCAAAAAGTCACATTTCGACAGTTTTAGTTTCAATTTCGCTTTTCGCAGTCGGCGGAAAACTTCTTCCAGATGGGCCAAATGTTCTTCAAACGTTTTGGCGTATACGATTATGTCATCGATGTAGGCGGTTGCAAACTGAATTTGAATTCCGGACAGCACTTTGTTCATCAGTTCTGCAAATTTAGATGGTGCGTTGCAAATTCCGAATGGCATTTTGCGAAAGTTCCATAGGCCCATAAAACACGTGAATGCTGTTTTTTGAATACTCTCCTCGGACATCGGGATTTGCCAATAACCAGCTTTCAGATCCAAGGACGAAAAGAAGTTCGCAACTCCCAGAGAGGCAAGAATGTCCTCAATTAGCGGGAATGGGTAGCTATTTTTCTTGGTCACCTTGTTTAGTTTTCTGAAGTCAATCGCGAATCTGTTACTTCCGTCTTTTTTGCAAACGATCACTATCGGAGCGGCCCAGGGACTGTCTGAGTCCTCAATGATACCAGCGTCTAACATCACTTTAATTTGTTCCTCTACGTATTTTCGCTGAGAGAATGGGGTTTGTAAGGAGCTTGTCGGATCGGTGGGTTGTCTCCAGTGTCAATGTCCATTTTGATGACATCAGTCGTTCCAAGATCTGCGTCAGTCTCGGCAAATATGTCAGTGTTAGCACGTAACAGCTGTTCTAGTCTGTCTTTGTCTGCACCAGTCAGGTGAGCCAGTTTGGCTTGATCAAGCGGGTCAGAGGGAGGGGTTGGCGGCGTCAGTTCAATGTCCTGTGTCATATCAATCAGGTTTTCCAAGTCAGAATCGTCTATATTCTCAGCGAATGCAATCACCTGCTCTGGGTGCAAGGAGAAATCACGAGTAGCGGTATTGACAATTCGCACTGGTACGTGTTTGTGTTGGTCAGGTTTCGCTATAACTTCGGCTATGAACAAGCCAGGTTCCTCAGAGATCAGCGGCATATTGCTCTACTAGTTGGACACTGTTAATGAAGGCTGGGCATTCCACGACAGTGTTGGCGGGAATGTGAATTCTTTCCTTGACTCGGACGAGTGAGCTCGTCGGTTCACTGTTCTGTTTTTGCGGTCTGAGGGGAATCATGTTTCCTTCGATGCAGAGGGCTTTCTTCTGAAAATCTAACTTCGCTCCAAACTTCGTCAAAAAATCATTTCCCAACATGCACTCCTGTTTTAGGTCCTCTACAATTTGAAATTCGAATGGTTTTCGGCATTTGCTCATCTCCACCATGAAGGTTCGAACTCCAATGTTTTCAGGCGATGTCCACTGACGGATATCAGTGGTATGCAATCTCGTCGGTCCTGTGATAATTTTATAATATTTTTATCTGCGATTTTGTGAAATAATTTTTTTTTTCTCAAATCAACGATATGTCGGCTCCCGTGTCCACGAGAGTATAGGCTCTCTGGTTGCCGATGTGAAGCCAAGCCATGGGCGTGTTTGCCTTGATGTGAACTTGTTGGACGCGTGCCAACCTTTGTTTACGTTTTTCAGGGTCGCGTTTTTTCTGATATTCTTCCTCTGTTTTCTCGGTATTTCCTCTGTCTGAATTTGCTCAGTTCCATCACGGTGGTCAGTCGCGACAGAGCTCATTAGTTTTCCGCCTGGCTAATTGGCTGAGAGCGGCATCGTCTTCCAATGTGACCAATTTTGGCACACCTGATACAAATGGGTCTACCATCGGGAGTCCAGCGGTAAGCTGGGTGCTGGTCGGTGTTTGGTGGTGCTCTCCATACTCTGGGGCCCATAGGAGGTCGTGGCTGCGGTGGTCCATAGTGTGGTCCTGAGGGGTAGTTTCGTGGCGGACGGGGGTAGCGTTGATAGGTGGGATGGAACACCCGTGGTCCAGGCTGGGGTTGGTTCTCCCTGGGGGCTTCTCAGTTTCTAGCTTTGACGCTGCTAATTTTTCCACTGATTGGCCTATTGCCATAACAAGTTTTTCCAATTTCTCTACCGTGTCCTCTCCTGTGTCTGGCTGATTAGAGTCGACTTCAATCGGCTACTGCCTTTGTACGCCTCTGCAAACCTCGATAACTCTGTCTACCTTCTGTTCCTTCACTGCAAACTGGATGGTTTCGTCCAGGGTTCGGAAGTTTTGTCGGTACAACTTGTTTGCCAATGAGCTACTTTGGACACCTTTATTAAAAATATCAATGAGATTTTCCTGAACCGTGGGATTTTCGACATCTGAGTAAGCTTCCCGTGCCAGTGCGATTAATTTCTCACCGAAATCCTGCACAAGCTCATGGCGAATTTGAAGTAGTTTTCGCAAACCCTCCTGAGCGCACTTATTGTCCGAGAGGTCTGAATACCTTTCCCGCATGACGTGCTTGATTTGTGTCCACGTCATAAGTGGTTGTTCCGAGAATACGCGCTGCATGAACTCGGCTGCAGGTCCAGTAAGCGTTTTGATGCAAATTATCTGCATTTGTTCGTCATCTATGCTGAAGTTAATTCGGTCAAGTTGCCATAACCATTCAATTAAACTGTTGTGACCATCTCCAGAAAAAGGTTTAACGTTCTGCGTCATACCCTGTGCTCTCATCTCCAAGCGAATTTTGTTGAAGCACTCCGCCAATCTATCAGTAGAAATCTCAGTCATAATTAATTACGTTAAGTTACTCTATATATTTTTCAAAATTATTCGCTCACTTTTGTGGAGATTTCTATGTTTCAGATTCGGCTCGAGGTTCACACAGCACTTCCCACACACAGTATTCAGAACACGGTAGATATACAGCACAATTATGCAATTTTAAAATATTTATAATAGTGGTCAAAATCCGAAAGTGGCATTTTTAGAAGGATAATGAAGTTGCTCGGACCTACGTAAATGAAGCGGAAGACGTTCTGTTGCTCGTCAGTGCTGAAACGGCGTGATTGAAGGTCCAGTTGGTGTAGCTCTAGTTGTTCTTGCAGAAAGTCGAGGAAAGTCGCAGAAAGTCTCGCAGGAAATCCGGGTCACGGCAAACTTGTAGGAAAGTTCCTATATTCGCACGCGAAAGTCTAGCAACCTCGTCGTCTCGATAACCCCGGTTGTAAAAGCACCAATGTCCTTTTAGCTGCCCTGTATTGCACTGCAGCACTCGCACGATCACTCGAGACAGACCGACGGAGTACAGAACTTTCTCCTCTGAAGGTAAGCCGTGATACTGCCTTTCTATGAATTTAGAGGGCGAATTTAGTTGGGAAGGCAGCGCGCCCAGCAGCGGTCCGCTCGCAATGAAAATCCAAGGCTGACTGACTCGCCACTCGAGGTGGGCCCCTCACGGGCAGACCCCCGGCGTCTTAGGCAGACGCCCATTTACGTCACAACCCTGTTCTAGAATGATCGACAGGAAGGTGGCCTGTATGTAGTGACGGTAGCAATGTGACGGGATTATATGAATTACAGTTACGGGACAGCCAAAAGTATGATTTTATATGAACTCTATTACATCTAACTTTTAACGACGGCGGCGGGGCGCGCCGGTCTCTGGCGGCCGGGCGCCGGAGAGGGCGGCGTAGGTGCAAGGTCCATTGAAAGGCCCCAACTGGACCGGTGACTGAATTTATGGGATTAAGACGCTCCAAGCTAACTTTTTTACATCGGTGTGTGGTGGAATATAAATGGAACACACATCTTTTCGTTTAAAAGAATAAGTTTATTAAGTGTAATTTGTGTATGTGTGAAATCATTGTTTATGTAAAGTGCTATACCGCAACTTCGATGTGATCCAGGGACCTCTTCGTGACGATACAGTGAATAATTGGATAGGTTAAAGTTGTATGTATCATTAGGTAAAAACCATGTTTCTTGGAGTGCTATGAGAATAGGTGCGAGAATACTGAAAAAGGCTTTCATTTCGGACCATTCGGATAATAAACTATGGCAATTCCATTGCAAAAGTGTAGACATTGGGAGAAAAGGTATTAATGTTTCTCAGCACCTTTTGGTGCATGCTGGACCCAGGAGTGTAGCTCCAGCGGACACGTGGGATGGGTGCGGACGACGGCGGTGGACCGGCCAGGGCCATCCGGCCGACAGGTGACCTTGGCGAGGTCACGGCGGCCGGTTACTGCCGCGGGGGATGCCCGCCGGCTTGGAGTTGGTCGTGTCACGTGGGTGCCGGGCTCGAACGGCGGCTCGCTGACGGGGAGCGATAATTTGCTCCCGCAGCCGAATGACTGCGGGGCCTGTCAGTCCTCGCTGGAGTGGTCCGCTTGTTGGGAGCCGGAGTGGTTTGGGTGTTGGGAGCCAGTGTGGTTTGTGTCGGTGTGGTCAGTGATGTGAATTTAGTTAGTTTTTTTAATCAATTTTTTATTAGATTTTTTAATAATTTTTTTAACCTCCGGGCCGGGGTAGGATACCCCGGTCGTGGCCTTGACGGCGCACACTTCCTTCTCCTTGCGCTAAACTGGACATTGATTGGAAGTGGTGAGGTGATCGGATGTGTTACAGCTGAGGCAGTGTGGAGGCTTGGAGCAGGTGGAATCAGGATGGGTTGGTTCTCCGCATTTGGGACAGCGGGCTGATTGGCGACAAGTTTTACTGCCATGGCCGAAGCGCTGGCAATAAAACAGCGGAGAGGATTTGGAATAAATACGCGGACTTGGTATCGGATGTAGCCGGCGAGGAGAGTCTTGGGAAGAGTTGAGTTGAAGGTAAGGACAAGGAGGCTTGTATCGCGTTTCTGGCCATCTTTAAATGAGGTAATGCGGTGGACGTGGGTCCCGCCCTCCGGCCTGAGCTCCGTCTGGATATCCGCTTCGGACATGAAGCGGAGCTCCAGCCCGAAGATGGTGCCCTTGGTGCAGTTGCGGTTGGAGTGGAGTGAAATGGTGACGAATTTACCACAAAATGTGTTGGTACGAAGGAGGGCTTTGGTCTGGGCTCGGGTTTGGGTTTGATGACAAGGGTTCCGTTGGCAGGGGCTTCGATGTCAGGATTGGCTAAGGAGGAGAGGAGTTGCTTGGTCGGCCAGAAAACGTTAATACGGTGGAAGGAAACGGATTCCTCGACAGGCTTGACTACTATGAAGGAGCCAGCACTGTCGAGGTAGGGTTCTACGGATGGGATTGGTTCAGGTTGGGAGGGTGTGGTCTGGTTCGAGCGTGGGTCAGCGGCGTGAGGAGTGATGGTGTGGTCCGGATTGCGAGGCGAAGTCGAGGCCTTGGGACGAGCAGGAGTCGGTGAGGCACAAAGGGCTTCCATGGCGTCACCCGAAGGAATTGTCCGGCGCGGGTCATCAACGGTGGTATCGAGAGATGGGACATGATGTGCAAAGTCCGGGGTCGCGCAATGGTCGTCAGGTGTTGCTAGCGATGGAAATTCCGACTCGAAGTCCGGTGGCGAGCTGGGGTCGGTATCCTTTTTCCTCTTTTTCCCCATCACGGGAACAAACCCTACCGAACGAAATATAAATAAACACGCAGAACAAAGGGAACGGAAATATGGCGACGAAAAACGAGGTGGGGCGACCGGTGTCACCCTACTGGAAAACTAAATGCAAAAAGAGCGACGGGTGTCATTGCACGAAAATTACAAATAAACTGCAATAACCAGCAGTCAGTCTGGCCAAAAGTAGCAGGGTGGAGTAATCAGTCGCATCTGGCGATGTGCGCTCAAATAATACTGAATACTTCATGTAATTACCAGACCCTCTTTTGCAGACACATGTGTCGTAAGATAAGCGCATGGACGTAGGTTTCCGAAAAATATATCGGCGTCATACACTTTCCAGTGCATGACGGCAAGCCCGATGCGAATGGACCGGGGCATGCCACATCGGGTCCCATGTTAAAACCTAAAATTATTGGGATATTAAAAACGTTAAAATTGAAAATTTTGAAACGTCTCCGGAGGCTGGCGAAGTATGCCCCCCTCGTGGAGCAGCTCCGCTAGCAGGGATAACGGCCTCAATCCACGCCTTCGTCGTGGGCTCCCTCAGTATTTGGTACCGGAGGAACGAGGCCATGCTCAAACAGTTGCGTGTCAGTCGCTTTTATACGAAGCTCATGCGTCAGCTCATGGTCAGTGGCTCCCTGAGGTGTTCCGTGACGTGTACGTCGAGCACGTCACCGGGCGCCGCCAGTGCTAGCAACCCACGGCCGTACGTCACGACCGCGGATAGGCAGTGTAGAAAAGTTTTTTTCGGGCCCATCCCTGAAGGGGGCAAACTCCTTCTGGCTACGTGCATAGTTCTCGAGGACCTCAGCGTTTGCGATATTTAAGACCCCGGGTATAAATTCAATAGCTCAAACCTTCATCTCAGAGCACTGATCTCACATTTTGACACGCACCTCCAAAGCCAGCACTTCTATATTGTGCAAATTAATCAACAGACAAATGGCCACGAAGATTATACATTAATGGCGCATCGTGATAAATGCGTTAATAATATAGCTAATCTTGAGAGACAGGTGCAACAGCTTCACTCACGCTACGATTTTCTATCAGTCTCGCCCAGACGTATCTCAAAAGACATACCTCCAGTGGTGTGGCCGGCGGCTAGCCAGCCCGGCTAGCCATCCGCCAGTGGCGTCCGCTCGCCACAAGTGTTCGTCGACAAGAGACTCACTGTTCCTCCCGCGGGTCTGTCTGAGGTAACTGACAGCCTACGTCACTATCACGCGATCAGCCCTCAACACGTCACATGACTGACTGCGCGCGCAGACCAGTGGGGGTTTGCTCATCCCCGACCGGCCATGAACTGGCCCTAGAACAAAGGCTCGCTCTGACCTCCGTGCCTTCTACACCAAGCGGGCGCGCTGTCTCTGTCTCAGACATCAGAGACATCTCTGATCTCAGCATCTCGGTACAGGCTCGCGTCGGCCTGGCGTCGACACGTGGGCTGTCTCAGCAAATCACCGGACACTGGTGACTCACAACAACGGCTGACTGGCAGAGGCGCTGCACTGCAGCCTCTGGTCTGGCGACACAGCGCCTGACACACTAGCGACACTCGACGTTCAATTCACCGCAGCCCACGGACAGCTGGCATAGACACACCTGTCTTGTCATCTATGCACCTTGTTCCCATAATATAACAACTTGTCCTACATCACCCACTAACGTCACATCACTTCACTGGCATTCTACAGCGGCAGCGGCGGGGCGCCGGTGTACCGAACTAGCAGCGGTGGCGGGGCGGGCACGCCGGTCGGATATCGAGGTCACATCTCCGGCGGCCGGGCGCCGGAGAGGACGGGGTAGGTACAGGGTCCATTGAAGGACCCCGACTGGAGCGATGGCATGATTCACGCGTCACGCGGCGTTATACAACGGCGCATTCTCGAACGATGAGGGCCGAACGGTATAGTTGCATCTAACATTGTTACAACCGTGCCAGTCGAACTGTGGGGAGGGGGTTGAATTTATGAGATTAAGATGCACTGAAAACCAACTTTATTACAGCAGGGTGCTACGCCATATCATGCGTGGCCCTGGATGACCACAATTGAAATCGCTACTCGGCTTTCTGGTTAGCACGGCGACATGTCTACGTGTGATAAGCACGTCGACATGTAAGTTGAGATATTCGTATACAACCCAACATTGGATGTCATTTTGAAACCTGGCGATCAGGTACGATCAGAAACCAGAAGAGTTTTCGATAATGCCGAAGCGAAATAGCCAGATGGTAAATTCTATTAAAAGAAACGAATTAGATCCACGATTGGCACCGCTTCTCGGTCTTTTGGCTGAGATGAAAGTGGTTGCATGCGAGTTGATTTTGTCGTAAGGGTAGATTTCATGTCATTTTGGAACCTGACCATCAGCATGAAAAGTTTTTGATAATGCCGAAGCGAAATAACCACTTCGTAACTTCCGAAAAATAAGTTCAGTAATTCAAATGGTAGAGGACCTGAAACAGTATGCATGTTGGGAAAATATTGTGTGACGAAGTTTGGAACAAAATTAGATTTTGATATAAAAAAGCCCTCTGCATCGAAGGAAGCATGATTCCACTGAGACCACAAAGGCAGAGCAGTGAGCAGGCCAGCTCACTAGTCCCGAGTCAAGGGAAGAATCCACATTCCGGCCAACACTGTGGTGGAATGCCAAACCTCCATCAACCGTGTCCAACTAGTCGATCAAAATTGTCATGTACCCTCGCTGGATAATATGCCGCTGATCTCTGAGGAACCTGGTTTATTCATAGCCGAAATAGTCGAAAACCTGTTCAGCATCAGTGCCTACCAGTCCGAATCGTCAATGCCAATGCACGATATTTCTCCTTGTATCCAGAGCAGATGATGGCATTCATTGAGACTATAGACGACTCTGACCTAGAAAACCTAATCGAAATGACCCAGGACATGGAACTGACGCAGCCGACCGCACCCTCTGATGCTGGTGCTGACTGGTGCTGACAAAGACAAACTAGAACAGATGTTACGTGCTAACACTGAGCTATTTGCCGAGACTGACGCAGACCTTGGCATGACTGATGTTTTGGAAATGGATATTAACACTGGAGATAACCCACCGATCCGACAAGCTCTTTCCAACACACTATTCTCTCAGGGAAAATATGTAGAAGATCAAATAACGGTAATGCTAGAAGCAGGAACCATTGAAGAATCAGACAGCCCCTGGGCTGTCCCGATAGTAATTGTTCACAAAAAAGACGGAGGGACCCGTTTAGCCATTTACTTTAGAAAATTAAATCAGGTGACCAAGAAAGATAGCTACCCACTCTCGCTAATTGAGGACATCCTTACCACTTTGGGCGGTGCGAACCTCTTTTCGTCTTTGGATTTGAAAGCTGGTTATATACAAATTCCGATTTCACTGAGGAGAACATACCCAAACCAGCATTCACATGTTTTCTAGGCCTGTGGAACTTTCGTAAAATGCCATTTGACATCTGTTTGACATCCCCATCGAAATTCATGGATTGACGAACTAAGTGTTGTCTGGAATTTAAATTCAGTTTGCAACGGCCTACATCGATGACATAATAGTATACTCAAAAACGTTTGACGAACATTTGGCCGATCTTGAAGAAGCTTTCCACCGGCTATGAAAACCGAAACTGAAATTAAATCTTTCGAAAGGTGACTTTTTGACAGAAAAAGTGCATTACTTGGGAAGCACAGTGTCAGCTTCTGGCATCCAGCCATATCCTGAGCAGGTTGAAGCGATTCGCTCATTTATCTTTATGTGTTCATACTACCGTCGCTTCATTCCCAACGTCACACAAATCTCAGCGCCACTTATAAACCTCACTGAGAAACATGACAAATTGGATTGGAACGCCCTGAATTGGAAGCCCTGAAACAAAAGTCAGCTTCTGCGCCCGTACTAGCATATCCCGACATCGCGAAACAGTACAAGTTGTACACGGACGCCTCACAAAGTGCGAATGGAGCCGTATTAGTGCAAACCCACGGAGACGACGAGCGAGTAGTACAATTTCTGTCAAAAGAACTAAACGAAACACACCGTAAATGGCCAATTTTTCAGAAGGAGGCCCATGCGTGCATTTGGTCTTTGCAAAAATTGCCAAAGTATTTGTACGGAGTGAAGTTCACCATTCTGAACGATCACCGTCCACTCACCCTCTCGAACCCGCCAGAAATGAAAAATTCCATGTTGAGGAGATTGGCTATCCTGCACTCAGAGCACAACTGTGAAGTAATTTATATTAAAGGAAGCAAAAATGTCGTTGCAGGCCATCTGAGTAGAATGCACGAATCAGATCAAGTCATGAACGCCATCGAATCAGAACATGTTCCCATGGTTGTTCCCCACCAAACCGAGTTCAGAAAACCAGAGGAGGAAATGAGCAGAGAACATTTTCAAGAATATATGCACCACGTTGAAAATGTTGAATGTTGCCATGTTTTGCTTTGTGCACCGTTCGTTATTTTGCCTAATAGTCTGCGAGATTAGCTAGGCTGATGGCTGCATGGCTGATGTATCGACGTGTAAATAAGTTATGTTGTTATGGGCGCCACATGACTGATGTAGTCGATGCGCCCTAAAGCCCTAATAACCAACCAACACAATTCAAAAATGCCACTGTAGACGAGTTGGAAACATGTTTTAATGTTCGCCATATCACCACCAATGCGTGTAGATCGCAAAGTAACGGCCTTTGCGAACGCTACCATCGATGCCAAACGAGTTGTTATTTTCGTATAAATAGACTTCATGTCATTTTGAATCCTCTGCAATCAGTATGGAAGAGTTTTTGGGAATGCCGAAGCGAAGTGACCACATGGTAAGTTCCAAAAAAAGAATATGAATAAGATCTCCAGTTGGTAACGCTTCTCGGCCACTTGACTAAGAAAAGATGAAATCCTTGTTTGCATAGAACCGTGTATATATATAAGTATATCTTTCTTATGCCTAAGCGATACGTCAACCTGCAATCGTCACAAAATCGATGGAACCACGATGGGCGAAACGTCAACATGCAACATTAAAAAACAAAACAAAGAGCTCCACTATTGGTATCCCTTCTCAGCCAATCAGTATGGAAGAGTTTTTGGGAATGCCGAAGCGAAGTGACCACATGGTAAGTTCCAAAAAAAGAATATGAATAAGATCTCCAGTTGGTAACGCTTCTCGACCACTTGACTAAGAAAAGATGAAATCCTTGTTTGCATAGAATCGTGTATATATCTAAGTATATCTTTCTTATGCCTAACCGATACGTCAACCTGCAATCGTCACAAAATCGATGGAACCACGATGGGCGAAACGTCAACATGCAACATTAAAAAACAAAACAAAGAGATCCACCATTGGTATCCCTTCTCAGCCTTCTGGCTAACTCGCACGTCAACGTGGGAGTTGAGATATTCGTATATAACCCAAAATTGTATATCATTTGGAAACCTGACGATCAGTCTGGGAGAGTTTTCGATAATGCCGAGGGGTAATAACCAGATTGCAAAGCATCGTTTTTGTCTATAATAAAAAACGACTTAGATCTTCAATTGCCTTCGCTTCTCGGCCTATTGGCTGTGATCAAAGTGGTTGCATGCGAGTTGTTTTCTCGTAAGAATATGTTGTGCCATTTTGAAACCTGCTGATCAGCATGGAAAATATTTGTATAATGCCGAAGCGAAATGATGACTTGGTAACATCCAAAGAACAAAATGAGTAAGATCTTCAATTGATATTGCTTCTCGTCCAATTGGCTAAGAAGAATATGACTTCCTTGTGAGCTCAGGACCGTGTATAAATCACACTATATCTCTCTAATGCCTAAGCGATACGTCAACATGCAATCATCAGAAGAGCGAACCCCAATTAGCGAAACGTCTACATGCAATCTTCCAAAAAAAAAACGAAAGAGAACCGCAATTGGTATCGCTTCTCGGCCTTCTGACTAAGATAAGCACGTCGACATGTGAGTTGCGATATTCGTATTGAAGTGATACCAACTGGAAATCTTATTCATATTCTTTTTTTGAGAGGTTACCAAGTGGTGACTTCGCTTCGGCATTACGAAAACCTCTTCCATGCTGATGGCCAGGTTGCAAAAGGACATGAAATCTATATGTACGAAAATAACAACTCGCATGCAACCACTTTGATCTCAGCCAATAGGCTGAGAAGTGTTGTCAATTGGAGATCGTATTCATTTTATATTTGAAGAGCTTATTCATTTTGTTCTTGGGATGTTACCACCTCGTCATTTCGCTTCGGCATTATCAAAATATTTTCCATGCTGATGAGCAGGTTTCAAAATGACACAAAATATATTCTTACGAAAAAACAACTCACATGCAACCACTTTGGTCTCAGCCAATAGGCCGAGAAGCGATGCCAATTGGAGATCTAATTCGTTTTGTATTATAGATCCAGGCGATTTTCACAATCTGGTTATTGCCCTTCGGCATTATCGAAAACTCTTTCAGACTGGTCGTCAGGTTTCAAAATGATATACAATGTTGGGTTATATACCAATATTTCAACTCGCACGTGGACGTGCGAGTTAGCCAGAGGGCTGAGAAGCGATACCAATTGTGGTTCTCTTTGTTTTTTTTTGTGTGTGAAGTATGCATGTTGACGTTTCACCCATCGTGGTTCACTCGATTTTGTGACGACTGCAGATTGACGTACCGCCTCGGCATCGGACAGATATACTGTGATTTATACATGATTCTGAGCAAACAAGGATTTCATATTGTTCTTAGTCAAATTATCTTTCTAGTGCCTAAGCTATGCGTCAAGATGCAATCATCACAAGATCACATCACACGGACCCCAATGAGCGAAACGTCAACATGGAATCTTCTCGAAAAACGAAACAGAACCACAATTGGTATCGCTTCTCGGCCTTCTGGCTATGATAAGCACGTCGTCATGTGGGTTGGGATATTCGTATATAAACCAAAATTGTATGTGACTTTAAAAACTGACCATCATTGTGGAAGAGTTTTCGATAATGCCGACGCGAAATAACCAGATGGTATATGTTACAATAATAAAATCAAGAAGATCTCCAATTGGCATCACTTCTCGGCCTATTGGCTGAGATCAAAGTGGTTGCATGCGAGTGGTTTCCTCTTAAAAATATACGTCAACCTGCATTCGTCACAAAATCGAGGGAATCATGATGGGTGAAACGTCAACATGCAACCTTCAGAAAATAAAACAAATAGTACCACAATTGGTATCCCTGTTCAGCGATCTGGCTTACCCGCACGTCAACGTATGAGTTGAGATATTTGTACATAACCCAAAATTGTATATCGTTTTGAAACCTGACGATCAGTCTAGACGAGTTTCCGATAATGCCGAAGGTTAATAACCAGATTGTAAGGAATAGTTTTTTTATCTATAATAAAAATGTTAGAACTCCCATTGG
The DNA here is from genome assembly GCA_034440615.1 of Ashinkailepas kermadecensis. NCBI lineage: Eukaryota > Metazoa > Arthropoda > Thecostraca > Neolepadidae > Ashinkailepas > Ashinkailepas kermadecensis. The sequence goes on from JAOTOM010004833.1 coordinate 83,568, forward strand.
CATCGCATATCGGCCTATTGGCTGAGATCAAATTGGTTGCATGCGAGTTGTTTTTATCCTGAGAATATATTTCGTGTCATTTTGAAACCTGCCCATCAGCATGAAAAAGATTTTGATAATGCCGAAGAGAATTCACCACTTGGTAACATCCAAAGAACAAAAGGAATACAATCTTCAATTGGCATTGTATTTCGGCCACTTGGCTACGAAGAATATGACTTCCTTGTGAGCTCAGGATCGTGTATAAATAATACTATATCTTTCTAATCTGTAAGCGATACGTCAACATACAATCATCACAAGTTAGAGCGATCACCAATTAGCGAAACGTCAGCATGCAATCTTCTCGAAAAATGAAAGAGAACCACAATCGCTATCGCCTCATGGCGTTCTGGCTATGATATGCTCGTCGAGATGTGAGTTCAGATATTCGTATATAAACCAAAGGTGTATGTGACTTTGAAAACTGACAATCAGTGTGGAAGAATTTTCGATAATGCTGAAGCGAAATAACCAGATGTTATATGTTACAATACACAAATGAATACGCTGTCCGATTGGAATTGCTTCTCGGCCTATTGGCTAAGATCAAAGTAGTTGCATGCGAGTTGTTATTTTCCTACAAATATATTTCATGTCCTTTTGAAACCTGGCCATCAGCATGGAATAATTTTTGGTAATGCCGAAGTGAAGTGACCATTGTGTAACTTCCAAAAAAAGAATATGTATAAGATCTCCAGTTGATATCGCTTCTCGGCCACTTGACTAAGAACAATATGAAATCCGTGTTTGGACAGAATCTTGTATAAATCACCGTATATCTTTCTGATGCCAAAGCGATGCGTCAGTCTGCAATCGTCACAAAATCTAGGGAACCACGATGGGCGACTCGTCAACATGCAACCTTCACAAAAAACCCAAAGAGAAACACAATTGTTATCCCTTCTCAGCCTTCTGGGTAACTGGTATGTTAACGTGTGAGTTGAAATATTCGTATATAACCCAACATTGTAAATGATTTTGAAACCTGACTGTCAGTCTGTAAGGGTTTTCGATAATGCCGGAGGGTAATAACCAGAGAGTAAAATCGTTTTGATATATAATAAAAAACGAATTAGATGCCCAATTGTCACCGCTTCTCGTCCTATTGGCTTAGATCAAAGTGGTTGGATGTGAGTTGTGTTCTCGTAAGAATATATGTTGTATCATTTTGAAACCTGATGATCAGAATGGAAAATATTTTGATAATGCCAAAGCGAAATGACGACTTGGTAACATCCAAAGAACAGAATGAATAAGATCTTCAATTGGTATTGTTTCTCGGCCACTCGGCTAAGAAGAATATGATTTCCTTGTGAGCTCAGAATCATGTATAAACCACACTTTATCTTTATAATGCCTAAGCGATACCTCAACATGCAATCATCACAAGAGCGAACCCCAATTAGCGTAACTTCAGTATGCAATCTTCTAAAATCGAAAGAGAACCACAATTTGTATCGTTTCTCGGCCTTTTGGCTATGATAAGTACGTCGAGATAGTTGAGATAATCGTATATAAAGCAAAATTGTATGTGACTTTGAAAACTGACAATCAGTGTGGAAGAGGTTTCGATAATGCCGAAGCGAAATAACCAGATGGGATATGTTACAATAGAAAATGAAGAAGATCTTCAATTTTCATCACTTCTCGGCCTATTGGCTGAGATCAAAGGGGTTGCATGCGGGTTGTTAATTTCGTACAAATATATTTCATGTTCTTTTTAAACCTGCCCATCAGCATGGAAAAGTTTTTGATAATGCCGAAGCGAAATTACGACTTGGTAACATCCAAAGAACAAAATGAATAAGATTTTCAATTGGTATGGTTTCTCGGCCGCTTGGCGAAGAAGAATATGACGTTCCTTGTGAGCTCAGAATCGTGTATAAATTACATTTTATCTTTCTAATGCCTAAGCGATGCGTCAACATCCAATACTCTCAAAAAACGAAAGAGTACCACAATTGGTATCGCTTGTAGGCCTTCTGGCTATGATAATGACGTTGACATGTGAGTTGGGATATTTGTAACGTAGTTCTGAATTAGTCATGTTTCTGGCCCGCGCTGAAACGAATGCAGTGCATGATTCACCCCGATGACTGTGATCGGAATGTTGTGGCTAATGTACTAACTTGCATCTGCTGTAGATAGGCTTAGGACAGCGGTTATGTGCCTTCTGCACGTGGCATATGTATGAGTAACCCTGAATCACCACCCGCGGCCATGCTGTGAGTAAGCGTGACTCATGACTTTCTACCAATAGCGGACGGGCGGTCGTATCCGCCCGCCAATCACGCCGCCGGGTACACGGCCGCGATGTGGAGCCACCTGGCGGCTCGGAAGGTGATGTTTAGTTGTTCGGGGAGAGAGTGTGAATACATCTGACTGGAACCACGGTTCTCTCCAAGCATACGTACGGACGCCAGGTTGTTTGTACGCGCTGTCTGAGGTGTTCGCGGACGCGCGCTAAATTGCCGCCAATACCCGTCATAATTCGGCCTCGCGCTATTCGTTATAAATCTATATGAACGACAAGGCTTGCGCTTGTCTACGCCGGGTTAATTGCGGCTCGCAACGGTCCTATTAGACAATCATACGCCAGGGGTCAAGAACTACACTACAACTTGGTGGTCCGTGACCCGGAAGTCATCCCATCCGCTGCCTGGTGACAACAACCTGGACACGCCGTTCAGTAGGACGAGGAAGAGAAGGGACTACTTCAGCAATTCCGTAAGCCTGAGAGAATCTCGAAATCCTCCTACATACACCCGTTCCAATTTTGGGAACTGATAGCACTGTCATACAATTGTATAGTCGAATTTTCGCTGTGTACTGAATGCTGTACGTGTGAATTTTACGTGAATAGGGAAACATAATAGGGACAATTTCTTCACAAAAACTGGGAAAATCAAATTTAGTAGAATATTAAGAAATAAGTAAAGCAAAGAAACATGACGGTGATTACCTTCTAAAGACTGACTGATAGTTTTAATCAGATAAGGATGGAGATGCTCGCACAAGGTATGAGCCAAAACATAAAACGACTCACTGGAGAGAGTGATAATAAATTATGTGTGGGATTAAACAACTAGATCGCATTAGTTTGAGAATGGATAAAGAGCAGATGAGAATCATATGTCTGAAAACCCTCGGTGGACCTGCAGCAGAGTTTCCACAACGTATGCTGTCACTACAATCGAACTTGACGTGGGCAGAGATTAAACAAATAATGAAAGAAAGATATTCCGACCTGTTAGACCAAAAATGCGCTCAGGAAGCCTTGCGAAATGAAATCAGCACCCAACATAATTTGTTCAGAACTTTGGCAAACGAATTCTCACTTTGGCTAAAGTAGCGTACACTGACCTGAACAGCCCTACCCCACAGGAAATCCTGATAGACGTATTTAATAAGGGGGTACAGAGCACTCAGCTAGCAGGGAAATTATACAGCGACCAGTTCGGGACACTACAATAAAATTACAAGTTGCCGTACGCAAACAACAACTTGATAAAACACTTTTATTGTGTTGAGGTATGCCAAAACAAGAAGACTAACCAATGGACGATGATATAGTACAAACTAGAACTGACCGATTATACAAAATATAAAAATTGGTGGTATATTTAGGAGAAACGGTATCAAAAATAGCAGCGAAGAATCTAGACCCACCAAAGCCCAGACTCAGCCTGGACCCCGAGTCTTCCGCTCATCCTATCCACCGTATCCGCGACCACGGCGACCTTATGACCCAGACCCAACTATGGACCTGCTCCGTCTCGCCCTCCTGCAGGCCCCAAAGTTTGGAGACCACAACCACAAAATCTGCCCAGTCCATCATTTCAATATAATATTAAGAAATATTAAGAAATATTAAGAAATAAGTAAAGCAAAGAAACATGACGGAGATTACCTTCTAAAGACTGACTGATAGTTTTAATCAGATAAGGATGGAGATGCTCGCACAAGGTATGAGCCAAAACATAAAACGATTCACTGGAGAGAGTGATAATAAATTATGTGTAGGATTAAACAACTAGATCGCATTAGTTTGATAATAGGTAAAGAGCAGGTGAGAATCATATATCTGAAAACCCTCGGTGGACCTGCAGCAGAGTTTCCACAACGTATGATGTCACTACAAACGAACTTGACGTGGGCAGAGATTAAACAAATAATGAAAGAAAGATATTCCGACCTGTTAGACCAAAAATGAGCTCAGCAAGCCTTGCGAAATGAAATCAGCACCCAACATATTTTGTTCAGAACTTTGGCAAACGAATTCTCACTTTGGCTAAAGTAGCGTACACTGACCTGAACAGACCTACCCCGCAGGAAATCCTCATAGACGTATTTAATAAGGGGGTACAGAGCACTCAGCTAGCAGTGAAATTATACAGCGACCAGTTCGGGACACTACCATAAAATTACAAGTTGCCGTACGCAAACAACAACTTGATAAAACACTTTTATTGTGTTGAGGTATGCCAAAACAAGAAGACTAACCAATGGACGATGATATAGTACAAACTGGAACTGACCGATTATACAAAATGTAAAAATTGGTGGTATCTTTAGGAGAAACGGTATCAAAAATAGCAGCGAAGAATCTAGACCCACCAAAGCCCAGACTCAGCCTGGACCCCGAGTATTCCGCTCATCCTATCCACCGTATTCGCGACCACGGCGACCTTATGCTACAGACCCAACTATGGACCTGCTCCGTCGCGCCCTCCTGCAGGCCCCAAAGTTTGGAGACCACAACCATAAAATCTGCCCAGTCCATCATTTCAACGGACCACCGACGGTCGGCCGATTTGTATGAAATGTGCGAAGATAGGACACATGGGACGTCAGTGCCGTTCCTGCCCAAATCCCCGTAGGCAGGCGGGAAACAAAAGCTCCGTTGTGAACGCCAACCACAATGGAGCTGAAATTAAGCAGAAACAGGAACCACAGAGGAAGGAAAGGAAAAATATCAGAAGGAAAAGCGATCCCGAGAAACGTAAACAGAAACAGGAACGCGTCCAGTACGTTCGCATTAAACCCAATACCCCATGTGCTGGCTCAAAATCAGTAATCAAAAAGCATACAGACTTGTGGATACCGGAGCGGACATTTCGCTAATTTCAAAAGGGTCCTTTGATAAAATTGCAGAAGATCAAACTCCAGATTTTCAGGAGATAAAAAAGGCCGCATTCCACTCATATCAGCCATCGGACATTGTTTGAAAGATATCGGAGAAGGAACATTCAGAGTCGAAATGAGCAAGTTCAGAATACCATTCAGCATCCAAATCGTGGAAAACCTGACACGACAGTGTATGTTGGGAAATGATTTCTTGACCGAGTTCGGAGCAATATGAGATTTCGAAGAAAAAACCCTATGCATTGAAATAAGTATGGTTCCTCTACGCCCACAGCGAACGACTAGTGCGGAGGCGACCTTTCTAGTCAGAATCAAAGGACGCGTATATATCCCAGGCAACACGGTCGTGGAGTGTCCGGCAGCTGTGAACCGAATGCAATTAGTGGAACAAACCTGCTATGTAGATCACTGGACAACATGCCCCTAATTTCGGATGAGCCAGGCTTGTTTATAGCCGAAGTGTTGGCCAAACCAGATAGCCATAAGCGCCCACCAGTTGAGTAATAAATACCACTACCAGATATTTTACGCGGTATCCCAACCAAGTGATGGCATTGCTGAGAAAATAGACGACTCCGATTTGGAGAATCTGATAGACATGAGGCAAGACATTGAATTGACCCCGTCAACCATACCCGCTAACCCGATTGAGCAAGCCCAGCTGCCTCATCTGACAGGCGCTGACAAAGTCGAACTCGAACAGCTTTTACGTGCCAACGCTGACCTATTTACTGCAACCGACGCCGACATTGGTACGACTGACGTTATACTCATGGACATTCAAACTGCTGACGATGCCCCTATCCGTCAAGCTCCTTATAAAACTCCATTTTCTCGGCGAAAATACCTAGAGGACAATCAAAGTAATGTTAGAAGCAGGAATAATCGAGGAATTCGACAGTGCGTGGGCCGCGCCCATTGTCATCGTACGAAATAAATATGGTAGTAACCGTTACGCAGTCGACTATAGAAAACTAAATAAAGTAACGAAGAAAAACAGTTACCCGTTCGCGTTGATAGAAGACATCCTTGCCTCCCTCCCATAGTGGAGCGAACTTCTTTTCATGGTTAGATTTAAAAACGGGATACTGGCAAATCCCGATGTTGGAAGAAAGCATACCCAAGACCGTGTTTACGTGTTTTTTAGGTTTGTGTAATTTTATAAAAATGCCATTTGGGATATGTAATGCACCTTCTAATTTTTGAATTAATGAATAAAGTACTACCAGGAATTCAGAATCGATTTGCAACAGCTTACATCGACGATATAATAGTATGTTCGAAAACGTTTGAGGAACACCTAGCTCACTTGGAGGAAGTCTTTCGTCGTCTACGAAAAGCCAAATTGAAATTGAAACTTTCGAAGGGTGATTTTCGGAAGAAGGAATTCCAATATATAGGACATGTAGTATCAGCCTCTGGCACCAAGCCAAACCCGGAGAAGGTAGAAATCATTCAACACATGGCATCATCAATCACTGTGAAAGGAGTCCGTTCATTTATCTGCATGTGTTCCTATTATAGAAGATTCATTCCAGAATTTAGCGAAATTGCAGCGCCGCTGATTAACTTGACAAAGAAACATGTCATATTCGTCTGGACAGATGATTGCGAAAATGCATTTGCAACGTTAAAACAAAAGCTAGCTTCTGCACCCGTGCTGGCCTACCGAGATTTCACTAAGGATTACAAATTATATACAGATGCCTCACAAAAAGCAGTTGCAGCAGTTTTAGTACATGGTCATGGAGGTGAAGAACGAGTAATACAGGCTTTGTCAAAACAACTAAACGAAACCCAACGAAAATGTCCCATTATACAGTTGGAGGCATACGTTTGTCTGGTCCATATCGAAATTACGCCAATATCTACTTGGATCTATGTAGGGTATACTTTTTCCTGGCCGTCGGTAGTCTTAGGGATGGACCAACGCGAACGCTATTCTCCCGGAATAAATAAGCGGACAGCTCGCTTTTAGTTTTCCAACGACGAGTAAGCGCCGGGGCTGGAATTTTAAAAAGTGTTGGCAACTAATTTCAGTCGGATCACCAACACTTGAGGACCAAGATGACCGGGCGCTACCCCGGAATATAGCAAACGCCTGAGTCCCCGCAGTGGCTCTCTCCACCCTCTCGCTCCGTTTATTACTCAGGCACACACATATATATATATAAACACGCTCTACCTACGCGAATACATCATCAGAGAATAAGCGGCACGCTCATTGGTCGGCTCAATATGGCGCGCCAGCCAAATGTACTCCGGGTCCCAATTGGCTGGTCGTGCCGGCGGCCATCACCCTGGCTGGATGTTGCTGGGTCCTGATACACCACGGGTCACGGGGTCAGCTCTCGTGCACTCCCCGTCTGGCCGCCCGCATGCTTAGGTTGAAGTTTTGCAACTGCGGTGTTAGGCGGTCGCCCTGGCGACCGACGTCAGTTCAAGAAAAGCACCCGGCTGGTGGCGCCATTAGCTTCGTGGTGAGCGAACTCTCCGACACGAGCTCAGCTCTTATCGGTTGTAACCCGGTGGGGTGGTGTCATGGCGGTGGCTGACACCCCCCACCCCCACCACGCCCCCACCTGTTCCAACCAAAAGAAATTAGGAAAGAAAGGATTGGCAAGATTTATATCACACCGGAGGACATGGTGCATGCCCTTTTAAGCAGGCATTGATGGGTTTCTGCGATGTTTGCGGATGGTTTCTGTGGAATTTGAGATGCGATGTTGGTTGGGATGACGAGTTTCCTCTGAGGGTTATGGTATCTTCACTTTACAGACCTAACCTGCATGGGCCCTTGTTGCTCTTATTAGGTCTGAACACGTTATAACTATATTTATGACTTTATGGGATTCTGAGGAAACAGAATGCCTAGTGCTTCGCGAGTCAATAGCTTCGGTCCAGGCAAGCACAACATGTTGCCTGACATGTAGGCAACTACATACCCAAAATTATTATGGAAATGAACGGTAATCCTCAATAATTGTTTCCCAACCGTTTCAGGTTCAATGTCACCGACACACGTCGAATGGGAGACATCGCGCGTAAGCTTCCAGATACAGCCGCCAGAGCGGCGACACATGCGAGTAGGACGTGAATTGCTCCTACCATTGGTCGCGACCAAGGCGATATATACCAGGTGGCGTCATTCCTACTGCGCAGCTTTTTGCGCAGGTCTTTATATGACGTCATCAGGGGTACACACTTAACATGGGCCAGCAGCTTACACGCTTCGAAGATACGCAACGTGTGTACACTACGGGGGAGAAAACTAGGGTTTAAGAGGCTTATGTGCAAAACTTAGAGCGTCATAGTCCCGGAAGGGATCTCAAATACCTTCATGCGCATATTATACCCGAAAGAGGGTGCAAAGGGAGGTAGGACAAGTCAAATACGGCAGATAATTAACATCTTACCGCGGCGGGATGCAGTAAGGACGTATCTGAGGCGTGGTCGTCGCCATGATGGAACCAGGTGGAAGGTGAGGGGGGGAGAGCCCCAAACTGTATCAAATTTACTTGTGGTGTTGCATGGGAAAAGTAATTAACCGAAACACATTTTCATCACCCTCTATATGCGGCAACGCCCGTGATTTAGATGTCAAGGAAGGTGACAATTTTTATCTCAGATCGACAGCACCATAGGGAGCACGTCAGAGGCAGACATTCCTTTTTGGGGGCATCTGTAAGCCCCCGTGCCAGCTCAGCAACGGGGGTGGAACTTTCAGAAAATGATTTGGGGGACGCAATGCCTGGAGGTAACAGGAAGACCTTCAGTCGAGGGCCACATTAGCGCCACATGTTAAAATATGAAGTTATTGGGGGAAGGTGGGCTCACGTCAGTCTTAAAGGGGGCTGACACCTCCCAAAGGCAAGTAAAATTTCATTCTAGTTAGGAGGCTACATTCGACGGACGGGCTGGAAACATGGGGCTCCAAAAGCGGCAGGGCATGTATTGGTGACATTCCCAAGCAATACGTTTAGGACTAGATCTGGATCATTCCAAAACGCTCCTACGCGTCGACCTAGTCGGCTTCTGCGCTGGTTCCGGTTCAGAGCATGAATGAATGATCGCAATCAAAGTTCGTGGAGTAAAGGGACTTTGCATGTCGTTCTTTCCAATCAATGTTCATAGGCCAAATTATAGATACAAACAAGAATGAAGTGGCATACGTCACACCTGCCACATAGCACTGCCGGAGCCAAGAACAGTGCCAAGTGCAGCCAGAACGGGCAAGCATAGTGAGCGCCGCTAGTCTGCCCCTGGTCACAGCGGCAGCAGCAAAACACGTCAGCAGGACAGCGGGACCGGGCGATACGAGAGCATTATCAAGTGCCGCCAGGACGGGCCGGTACAGGGATCGCCGCCAACCCGTCAATGGTCACAGTCGCAACAGCAAAACACGCTAACAATACGGCAGGATCGGGTGACACGAAAGCAGTGCCAAGTGCCGCCAGGACGGGCAGCACAGGAGGCGCCGCCAGTCCGCTAACTGGTGGTCACGGCGGCAGCAGCAAACACGGAGAAAAAGAGCAGAACCGGGCGACGCTACACGATACACAGCAGGGACGGTGACAGATGACCGGCAGTGCGAGGGTGGACATGCTATCGCTGGCTGGTGACATGCTGGCGCACCTGCCTAGATGCCCGCCTCTCTGCGCTCTCCCTATCATAATTATAGTGCAACCAGCCGATGCGCACATGCATCCAAACTCGAGTCAGCCTCCATGCCACACAGACATCTTGCCTCGGCTGCCGGCTGCCGATGACACGTACCAGGCGCCTCACAATGCTGGCCTCGCCGGTGCAGGTTGGGCCCAGGATGGAGCAGAAATAAGAATTAAACTGGTCTACCAGGTCTGTGGCACGTAGATCCGGCCGCAACCGATGGTGGTGAGCCAAGAGCTGGACACAGTTGTCAGGAGCGCCTTCGGTGCTTCAGACGTCGAACAGCCAAGCGCTGTATTGACACGCCTCATTTTGTAGGCGACGAAGCCGGTAACGACAGCAAGGCCGTCACGCTCCAGTCCCAGTTTACTGATGGTGGTCGTGCTATATTCATGTGAATTTAAGTGGCACCAAACTAGTTGACTGGTTCTTGATTTAGCTATACAAGGATAAGATTCTCCAAAATACAGCAAGCACAACAGACATGTATGGTTCAACACTTCATACCATACAAATCTGATAGGCAGGTTAATTTATGGAATGGCACCAGGTTTCGGAAGAGGCAGGTATTGCCATTGCAGCATTAGCTTCAGCTGCATCAGATAGCCAGGATCATAATGATCAGAGGTAAAGTGGTTGGACCAAATTAATGAGTTGGTTTGATGAACTCTGTCAGCTCTTTTTTACCTTGTCAACTAAGTCTTGCATGTATTTCCATCTCTTGGAAACTTAAGCATGTTTCTTGAAAAACTCTTCTTTCCAGATGATTCTTCCAGATGTTTGAAAAATAAACCCTAGGATACTGACACTGAATTTTAGGCCACCTTCCCTATCTCAATCACAATATGTAGGATAAGCACAATATGTAGGATATATTATTACAGTTTAAGGTAACATCTGAACACGTTTTACACACATTATACCTCCATGAAGCATACAAGTGGGTTATGTTTAGTTAATTTCAGCTAGGTTAGAGTTTGTGGGAAGTTAGGAAAAAGTTGGGGGAGTGAGTGATTTTCTTTTAATTGAGTTTTCTTCAAAAATAGTTCAGGATAGGTTAGGTAAGGTTAGGTTTTTATTAAGTTGAATTTTCTTTTTAAGTGCTCAGAACTTTACCATTTTAACAAAAATAAATTGCTTTCTTGGATCGGTGGCTAAGCTAGGTTAGTTTAGGTTATGCTACATACTTTTTTCTTCATTTGGAGCATTACCTTTTATGCTATATTACCCAACTCCATGGCCATTTTTGCACGGTATGCTGCCTCCCAACTGAAAAGTATGCATTTGCAGAGGAAATAAGTGTTCACATCATGTTCAGCACATTCAAAAGCATTGCACTAGAAAAAGACATTCCGTGAAATCAGAAATTACCTGAAATTGCAAATCTACAGGATAAGTGGCATCAACATATTAGATACCTAATGCGGAACACATCCCAATTTATATCACCAATTAACGACAGTAAAATCTACAGCTAACCGTGCAACTACACACAAGATGCACCACAACACAACACAATAAAACAAAATTCAACTAAAACGCGGGGACAGCGAACACAAGGTGTGAAATGAAGCACAGAACTTACAAGACAGCTATGTAAACAACTGCGCCGTTTATGACTCAACCGCGTCATCTAAGAATTTGAGAAAAAGTGTGCCCCTGAAACGCTGCGTTTCGATATGGTGGTCGTCTAATTCGCAGCCTAACTGAAACTTATAAAATAACAGTTGAACAGGATTCTAAGAGCGCAGACGCGATATTAGAAGATTTAGAAAGTGAGTTGAAATGAAAATATTTTGATTTTAAAATACAGCAAACCATTAAAACAGCCCTAAAGGTGTACCCCAGATGACGTCATTTGTACCATTCTAGGCGACACGCAGGAAGGCATGTGGATGACAAGGGCCTGGCCGCGACCATGCATTTGGCTTGTGAAGATTGCGGTATTGGAATAATAGAAGCTGGGTGAAATCGATTACTTGGTGTTGGTGATTTCCCAGCTAAGTTACTGGTGTTGTCGATAGGTAATGTCAACGTCTGAGTAAGGCACACCAAGGACGAATCTAGGAATTTAATGGCGGCACCTGTCTGGAGGCGTGCCACGTCATCGGAGGGGCTCCATGAACCTTGGGTGCACTCGAAAATACTGAAGGCGTGGGTTTATTCTCAAAGGGGGCGCCTTACCCTGTTACAGGGGCACCTTGGGCTGAAAAGTCAGCTGTGTGAGGTAGGGGGGATGGGCGGACTCTGACCTTCTACCGGTGCTTTTTCTTGGTTAAGGTGGGCACCTTTCCATGGGGGGGGGGGATACATGCCCCAATTCCCCTCCTTCATCCACCCCTGGAGCACACTTTATGATAGATTATACCGCCTTGCTGGTGGCCCAGCTGAAGGACTTGGCCCCTGGTGGTGCTTTGCATGGAAGGCGCCTTGTTCTCAACCTACCTGAGGGAGAGGCATGGCACCCTTATCCCCCTGGAGCCGCCACTGATGAGACCCGTACATAGTCGTGTGATGTGATCTGAATTGTGTATCTGGTGTCCCCGGTGGTTGGTGTAATACTTCGTGCATAATGCATGGCACTCCTTTCTTATTGCTTTCTTATTTCATTATATCATGTTATAATAGCCTGTTTCACGACGGCCAATAAGCACCGGGATGCAAAGTCGATGGCTTTGTCTAGTATGAAGGGCATATAATTGAAATATATGTACTTTATCTGCAAAGATGAAATGGTCCAGAATTTTTAACAATAAAATAATAAATTAAATATTAAACTCAGCAAACATATTCAAATTGCGGCAGTTTGAAAAAATAATTCGAGACAGAAAAACAATTAGCCAATCTGGCCGCATTTGGCACCATGGCCGAGGGGCTAGGAGTTGTCGGATACAACATTAATTTGCCGTTGCATTACCGACAAATATACAATATTGGGGATGAAGTGGTGATATGTATCCTGCGGATTAATATTTTTCATTTTGCGTTTAATTTATGGTTGTGAAGTACCAGTATTGTGAATAAATATGGAAATACATAATACCCAGATGCTAAGATTCCATCTTGATGCTGCAGAAAATATTAAATTATCTCCACTTTAGAAGCGAGTTGTTTACAGTTGCAATGGCGTCCACTCTGCACTGCACCATATGAGCCTACGTTTTTAATTGTCGCTGTATTCCTACCTGAATAACCCCGACTGGGAGGTGGGCCCTGGTCTTTGAATATCCTACTCGCAAGAAAGAACAAATAATGAGCTGCTTACAGCACCCAAAGACCGCGAAACGTTCAAAATATGCGCGTCGGAGACAAACTTGTTTGCTAGTTTGCGAGACATATTTAAACCGTAAATGATGCAATCACAGCTCAAATGATGACGTCATGTTTTAAAACGTGGATTATGATTCCACCCAGCTATCATAAAGGGCCAATCACTTACCGCAGTTGTAGTTAGCTGGCGATATTGATCAGAATGGTCCAGGCCTTGTCATGCCCATGCCTTCCTGCGTGTCGCCTCGAATGGTACAAATGACGTCATCTGAGGTACACATTTAGGGCAGTTTTAATGGTCTGCTGTTTCTTAAAATCAAAATATTTTCAATTCAACTCACTTTTTAAATCTTCTAATATCGCGTCTGTGCACTTAGAATCTTGTTCAGCTGTTATTTTATAAGTATCAGTTAGGCTGCGAATCAGACGACCACCATCACGAACCGGAGCGTTTTAGAGGCACACTTTTTCTCAAATTCTTAGATGACGCGGTTGAGTCATAAATGGCGCAGTTGTTTACATAGCTCTCTTGTAAGTTCTGTGCTTAATTTCATACCTTGTGTTCGCTGTCCCCGCGTTTTGGTTGATTTTTTTTATTGTGTTGCGTTGTGTTGTATCTTGTGTGTAGTTGCACGGTTAGCTGCAGATTTTGCTGTCGTTAATTCGTGATAGAAATTGAGATGTGTCCCGTATTAGGTATCTAATATGTTGATGCCACTTATCCTGTAGATTTGTATTTTCAGGTAATTTCTGATTTCACGGAATATCTTTTTCTAGTGCAATGTTTGTGAATGTGCTGAACATGATGTGAACACTTATTTCCTCTGCAAATGCATACTTTTCAGTTGGGAGGCAGCATTCCATGCAAAAATTGGCTTGGAGGTGAGTAATATAGCATAGAAGGTAATGTTCCAAATGAAGAAAAAATGATGTAGCATAACATAAACTAACCTAGTTTAGCCATCTATGCAAGAAAGCAATTTATTTTTATTAAAATGGAAAATTTTTTAGCATTAAAAGAATGTTCAAATTCATAAAAACCCTAGCCTTACCTAACCTATCCTGAACTGTTTTTGAAGAAAACTCAAATAAAAGAAAATCACCCACACCCCAAATTTGTTTATAACTTCCCACAAAATCCTAACCTAGCTAAAATTAACTAAACTCAACCCCCTTGTATGCTTGATGGAGGTATAATGTGTGTAAAACGTGTTCAGTGGTTACCTTAACCCGCGCCGTCTCGGGGGTGGGGTGGGGGGGGTTATGCACCCCCTCAAGTTTTCCGCGGATAGTGAAAGAACGGCGCGGTAGCGCCACGAAATTTGGAATACCTTTTTCCACATCAATTTGGCATGTTGTGTCAAAATTTTGAGGTCAGGTCTTCTCGGGTCAACGAGTTAGTGAAGGTCAAATGAGGTCACCTCCAAAAAAGTTCAACCAGTCGTCACGCTTTAACGGATAAAGACATTTTAATGAAACTTTCAACGTTTGCTTATCTTTAGGGACACAACAAAACGCACCAGAGGATTTTTTCTCCCAGTTTTTTTAATTATTAGTTTTGCATATTTGCCCATTAGAGTTAAAATCGAAGATTCTGGCTAAAGTATGCATTTTTTATAGGCGTAAGTCGACTTCGAACACCGTTTTCCTGTCCGCTCTACCCATTAGGAAAATACAAATTAAAGAAAACTTTAAAACTCAAAATTTGGAAATTTCTAAAAAATATAATTTTTATTTTTGGGTTGCAAAAAACTGTATGGCCCTGGTCAATTTCGTCTTCCTTTTCTGATTCCAAATAATTTTGATTTTTCATATCTCCCCCAAAATGGACTCCTCAGAGCCTGTATGGTGTGTGGCCCTACTCGTCGATTTACATGATGTAAATCGTGAAAATCTAGGCCCCCTAGTGGCGTCACTTTGGGGGGCGGAAATTTGGGGATGGTGTGTGGCCCTACTCGTCGAGCGCTTTCCGATCACACCACTTTCGTTCTCGTGCAAAGCTTAGTTTGGAGATTAGAGGGGGAGGGGTGTTTATCCACCCAACCCCCCGAGATGGGGTGTGAGGATCTGACCGGAGAAACGGGGCGGGTTAAATTGTAATAATATATCCTACATATTGTGCTTATCCCACATATTGTGACTGAGATAGAGAAGGTGTCCTAAAATTCAGTGTCAGTATCCTAGGGCTTATTTTTCAAACATCTGGAAGAAACATCTGGAAAGAAGAGAGTTTTTCAATCAACATGCTTAAGTTTCCAAGAGATGGAAATACATGCAGGACTTAGTTGACCAAGTGAAAAAGAGCTGATAGAGTTCATCAAACCAACTCTTTAATTTGGTCCACCCACTTTACCTCTGATGATTATGATCCTGGCTATCTGATGCAGCTGAAGCTGATGCTGCAATGGCAATACCTGCCTCTTCCAAAACCTGGTGCCATTCCATGAATAAACCTGCCTACCAGATTTGTATGGTATGAAGTGTTGAATCATGCATGTCTGTTGTGCTTGCTGTATTTTGGAGAATCTTAACCTTGCATAGCTAAATGAAGAACCAGTTCAACTAGTTTGATGCCACTTCAATTCACATGAATATAGCACGACCACCATCAGTAAACTGGGACTTGAGCGTGACGGCCTTGCTGTCGTTGCCGGCTTCGTCGCCTGCAAAATGACGCGTGTCAATACAGCGCTTGGCTGTTCGACGTCTGAAGCACCGAAGGCGCTCCTGACAACTGTGTCCAGCTCTTGGCTCACCACCATCGGTTGCGGCCGGCTCTACGTGCCATGGACCTGGTAGACGGTGCTAGTAGACTAGTTGAATTCTTATTTCTGCTCCATCCCGGGCCCAACCTGCACCGGCGAGGCCAGCATTGTGAGGCGCCTGGTAGGCGTCATCAGCAGCCGGCAGCCGAGGCTAGATGTCTGTGTGGCACGGAGGCTGACTCGAGTTGGGATGCATGTGCGCATCGGCTGGTTGCACTATAATTCTGCTCGGCAGAGCGCATGTCACCAGCCAGCGATAGGATGTCCACCCTCACACTGCCGGTCATATGTCACCGTCCCTGCTGTGTATCGTGTCGTGTCGTCCAGTTCTGCTTTTTTATCCGTGTTTGCTGCTGCCGCCGTGATCGCCAGTTAGCGGACTGGCGGCGCCCCCTGTGCTGCCCGTCCTGGCGGCACTTGGCACTGCTTTCGTGTCACCCGATCCTGCCGTATTGTTAGCGTGTTTTGCTGTTGCGACTGTGACCATTGACTGGTTGGCGGCGATCCCTGTACCGGCCCGTCATGGCGGCACTTGATAATGCTCTCGTATCGCCCGGTCCCGCTGTCCTGCTGACGTGTTTTGCTGCTGCCGCTGTGACCAGGGGCAGACTAGCGGCGCTCACTATGCTTGCCCGTTCTGGCTGCACTTGGCACTGTTCTTGGCTCTGGCAGTGCTATGTGGCAGGTGTGACGTAGGCCACTTCATTGTTGCTTGTATCTATAACTTGGCCTATGAACATTGATTGGAAAGAACGACATGCAAAGTCCCTTTGCTCCACGAACTTTGATTGCGATCCTTCATTCATGCTCTGAACCGGAACCAGCACAGAAGCCGACTAGGTCGACTACGCCGACGCGTAGGAGCGTTTTGGAATGATCCAGACCTAGTCCTGAACGCATTGCTTGGCAATGCCACCAATACATGCCTGGCCGCTTTTGGAGCACCATGTTTCCAGTCCGTCCGTCGAATGTAGGCTCCTAACTAGAGTGAAATTTTTACTTACTTTTGGGAGGCGTCAGCCCCCTTTAAGACTGACGTGAGCCCACCTTCACCAAATAATTTCATATTTTAACATGCGGCGCTAATGTGGCCTCTCGACTGAAGGTTTTCCTGTTGCTTCCAGGCATTGCGTCCCCAAATCATTTTCTGAAGGTTCCACCCCCGTTGCTGAGCTGGCACGAGAGCTTACAGATGCCCCCATAAAAAGGAATGTCTGCCTCGGACGTGCTCCCTATGGTACCGTCGATCTGAGCAAAAAAAAATTGTCACCTTCCTTGACATCTAAATCAGGCGCGTTGCCGCATATAGAGGGGGATGAAAAGGTGTTTCGGTTAATTACTTTTCCCATGCAACACCATAAGCACAATGCCAAATTTGATACAGATTGGGGCTCTCTCCCTCCCCCCCCCCTCCACCTGGTTCCATCATGGCGACGACCACGCTTCAGATACGTCCTTACTGCATCCCGCCGCGGTAAGATGTTAATCATCTTGCGTATTTGATTTGTCCTACCTCCCTTTGTACGCTCTTTCGGGTATAATATGCGCATGAAAGGTATTGGAGATCCCTTCCGGGACTATGACGCTCTAAGTTTTGTACCTAAGCCTCTTAAACCTTAGTTTTCTGCCCCGTAGTGTACACACGTTGCGTATCTTCGAAACGTGTAAGCGGCTGGCCTATGTAAGTGTACACCCCTGGTGACGTCATTTAAGGACCTGCTTGGTAAATATCAAGATCAAGGTAAAATGTGATTTTTGCAATTTTTTGTTGTTGTAATTGTATGCTTTCTGACATGATGAAGATGATGCAGTCACTCATTTTCACAGCAAATGATTACTTTTAAGTCATATACCCTAGGGGTAAATATCAAGATCAAGGTAAAATGTGATTTTTTATTTTTTTTTGTAATGGTATGCTTTCTGACATGATGAAGATGATGCGGTCACTCATTTTCAGCATAATATATCAAATGTATCAGCATAATATAATCTAACCTAACCTAACCTAGCCTAACATAACCTAACCTAGCCTAACATAACAAAACATAACCTAACCTAATCTAACCTAACCGGAAAACAAGTATACGCAATATGCTATATTTGTAGAGTGAAGATTTTGCTAGTGTATTTCTTTGCCAACTGAAAAGTAATCATTTTCAGAGAAAATGAGAATTCGCATCATCATTTCCACGTTCAAATACCCCATATGAAGATAAAAAAATCCTAAAAGTCACATTTTACCTTGGTCTTGATATATACCGGTTAGTTTAGGTTTGTTAAGTTGAGTTAATTTTTGTTTAAGTAAGTTTTTTTTTATATTGGAATTTGTCTTTTGCCAAATTTTTCATAAAATGTGTTTTGGGAATTTTGGAATTGTTTTTCAGAATATGATGTTTATGAATGTGACTAAGAAGATGCAACCACTCTTTTTTGGTGCTGATGCTTACTGTTCAATTTGAACTATGACGACATCGGTATGGTGTGATGACGTCATAGGTATGGCACCAAGGCTTGGACTGGCTAATGCTACAAATGGTTCACATACCTTAATGAGATGGTTGAAGTAGCTTAACCTAACCTAGCCTCATGGTGCATTATGTAAATTATAGCTATGATTGACCATCTCATTAAGGTATGTGAACCGTTTGTAGCATTAGCCAGTCAAAGCCTCTGCCATACCTATGATGCCATTACACCATACCAATGTGACATTGCCCAAATTAAAAAGTAAGCATCAGCACCGAAAATGAGTGGTCGCATCTTCTTAGTCATGTTTATAAACATCTCATTCTGAAAAAGTATTCCCAAAATTCCCAAAACACCTTTTATCAAAAATTTACCTGTTTTTCTTCAAAAGCACCTTAGGTTAGGTGGCATTTCTGTGCATTAAGATATCTTAATAATTTTTGGAATGTTCTTTCAGAGTACGATGTCATGTAACATGATTTGGAAGATGCGACCGCTCAGTTTCGTGGCTCATGCTTACCTTTCTGTTAATGATAGGTGAAGCCAGGTCAGTCACAACACCCAGGTTCCGACCCAGGACAGAACACATGCGAGTGGATGTCCTGATGCTGTTGATCACCGCACAGACAGCTGAATGGTCTGGGTGTGTTTATTGTCATGAACAGCACCTGACCATGCCACCAGATTCATCCAGACCAAATTGCACACAGCATAAACCAGGGGCAAATCCAGGAATTTCGATCGGGATGGCTTGGTTGAAATTATTTGGAGGAAATCCCAACATTGGGAGGTGCCCTCCCCAAAGCATACAAAAGTACACCCCTGCCAGAGGGGTGTCACCTTTCCCAGTCAATTCCCCTGTATCCACTTTTGCTGCATAGGTGTAGGTCCTACATCATCGAACATGCATAGGCTTAGGTTTATGCCGTTCAGAAATCTTTATGGCACTACATAGCCATTTTCCTTTGATATGAGTAAAGGGAAAATAACCTGGAGGAACACAATTATCATTGCCAGGGTCTAGATTCCCCCAAAAGTATACAAAACAACATCATTTGCAGTATGGCAAGGTTTCTGTTTGTACAAGTCATTAGCACACAGTCAAATTGGATGACTCCCAACTGATTTTTTCTTAATGCCTCAAGTTCAGGTGGGATAGCATGCATCTGCATTGTCAGATTTTTTCTGCTGTTTTTTTTTAAAGATATTTGAATTGTTCTGATATTCTTTTATTGGATTGATTGCTTATATAGAAGTACTGTAACCTGAAGTGCTTATATCTTGAGAAGTTTTCATTTACAAAGAAATGAGTGTCAAATTTGTCGAAATTACATAAGTAGATAACAGAAAAACAATTGTGATCAAAAATAGCCCAGAGGCTAGCTATGTATATTTACCACTTTACACAAGTTCTATATCATTGTTGATGGAGAGAAGTAAGCTAAATATAGGCATTACTGACATGTTATGTCATAATAACCTTTTTGTACTAAATTTGATACATATGCTTAAAATGCCCAGGTCAGTACTTAATGCAATCATGCTCAAATCTCTTTAAAAACCCTATGTAGTGCCACACATTTCCAAAGACCTGATACTTTTCCTCAATAAAGTTGGACATGTGTTTCTATGCCAAGAAGAATGCTATTTTTAATTAAAAAAAAGGATTATGCTTGTATTAAAGACTAATTTCTGAGATAGAACAAAATAAGTGAACAAACTGGTTCAGTGATAAATTATTTGTGAAATAGGGTGGAATATACCACTTTCTGAACATTCAATCGACATCCTTCTCCAAGAAGTATAGACATCCTGCTCCTTGATGCATGCTTATGAAGTCTTCTTAGTCTTCTTGTCTCCTTTCTAACAGTATCTCATTTATAAGTAGCATGTGCATCCTCTTGATAAGGAATGGTGACACAAACATTTCGCATACAGGAACATTTCGCAATGCAATTTCAGGTAAAGGATTACCTATAATATGATATGGCATTCAATGCCAGTTTATAGAGTAGTTATTATTCTCCCTATCCTGAATCTGTTCTTAAATTATGAATCTCAAAACAAATGATAAAGGTACAGTTGTAAGTGGCTACACCACTGGCTCGAATCTGAGTCTGAAAGACATCAAAAGCATTTTAAATGACACTAATTCCATGACAAATTTTGACATCCTACTGGGCTCGATTCGACATCTCACCTACGAAAAACTTTTTTACCCTGAACTGGTTAAATATGTGATGTCTAGCCCACATTGTTTTCATTATATGATAATAATACTAGGTAGTTAAAATGTAAATGCGCCAATTTGATATATTTTCACCTGATATAATTATTTGTCTATTATGTAAAAAAGCGTGGCTCATAAATGCACAATTTCATTCAGCAAATCTGATTCAAATCATCTATTTCTCTTACCTTTGACCATAACCTAGTGTAATTATAACTTAGTGGCCAATGATGAGGGTCTCATCATTGAGGGTTATCATTATTCTTATTTCTATGTAATACAACATTTTTTTTACCAACAGGCACAACATTTGATAGACTTGCATTTTAGGTCACAAACAAGGTTTTGATACATATTTTGAATGCATGCTTATTAACATGATTAAGAGAATGCAACCACTCGGTTCAATTGCATATGCTTCATTTTGGTTGAAAAGCAAAATAATACCAAGGATGGCATCCAACAGGGCTGTATGCAATAACTAATTATTTAAGTCTTTAAAAATTGCAAGGTAACCCTAACCTAAAATTAGCTAGCCTAATCCTTTTTCTGAGAAAAGCATCAAAAACTTGAAAGAACAGAAGAAACCCTAACCAGGTTTATCCTTTTTCTTTGGTGGAGGAAAAACAATGCAAAACATGCTAACAAAACAGACAACACACAGCAAAGCAATCTTGCAAGTGGTCTAAGTATCAATAATACCAAAGAGTTCCAGGCTTCCCCATGGTATTGGCACGTGGGAATATTATGGTGGGAACTGTTCTATCCCTTCCTTGCCTCTTCCGCTCGGTCACAAACACGCGCCGGCGACGGGCAACGCACTTGGTATTATAACAACGCAACGCACAATCCGACGCTCTAACCACCAGTCTGCTCTCCACTCCTCACGCCGCCTCACTGCCCGCCAGCCGGCTGGGGTCGGACGGGGTCAGCCCTCTGCCGGGTCGGCGTGAAACGCCCGAGCTCCTCACACGGCCGCTAGGTGGGCTGTGATCGGGACACCACATCCTACCCCCTTAATCGCATCTATATCTATTCAATCAAACGCTTGGGTGTTCGCGTGGCCCTGTCCGATCGCCGGGGCCGTGGGATGCCCGTTCCCACCGATACCGCGGCACCACGCGCGATCCCGCCGGCGGCACTCGCGTTGGCGGCTATCGCCGCTCCACCGCTCTCCGCGCCAATTGCACGGCCACGAGCGTCAGCGCCGCCGGCCGAGCGGCTCCAGCCGCCAGCACCGCTGCTTGCGTCACGTCTGCCGCTACCTGCTGCGCTGCTACTGCGCTGCTGCTGCGGTCGCCGACAACACGGGAAGCCTCCGGGGTCCCGCCCTCCGTGTCTTCCGCGCCCGCCCGCTGGCCGCGCTCGCCATCCGTGGTGGTGGCATTCTCGCTGCCCTCGCCGTCGTCTGCGCTCACCACTCGCCATCCCCCGCCGCCCTCCGGGGCATGAGCGCTCGGCGCACGCTCGCCGACGTCCGCACAGTCGCCATCGCTACGGACGATCTGCGGTGCCGCGGCCGCGGGCTCGCGAGCTGCAGCAGCCACATGTGTCCAGTCTGGTGGCGCACCATGTCCGCGCTCCGGTCGCTGCTCTCCACTCCTCACGCAACCTCACTACCCGCCGGCCGGCCGGGGTCGCACGGTGCACGTTGAAGAACGCCCTGAGGACGACCGTGGCTGCGGGCGGCGGAGTGGACCTCGCGTTGGCCCGCGCACTGATGGCCTATAGGGCGACTCCGCACGCGGCCACAGGGCGTACGCCAGCAGAAATGCTGTACGGCCGGAACATCCGCACACGGCTGAACCTGCTGGTGCCGAGTGCGGACACAGTCCTGCAAGAGGCCGGCCAGCGGCTGCAGGAATCAGCAAGCGGCAGGTTGAGAGATTTTCGGCTAGGAGCCGCCGTGTGGGTGCGGTGCTACACCGGCGCGAGTAAGTGGGTGCGCGGGACAGTTGTCGCGCGCCCCGGTCCCATGTCCTACGAAATGGACGTGGGGCACGCTATCTGGTTTCGCCACGTTGATCAACTGCTGGCGGCGGAGCAGCGAGGCGGCGAATTCGCCACGGATCGTGGCGGCAACGGAGAACAGCGACCGGAGCGCGGACATGGTGCGCCACCAGACTGCCCGCCGGACGGCCGGGGTCGGACTGGGTCAGCCCTCTGTCGGCTCGGCGTGAAACGCCCGAGCTCCACACTCGGCCGCTAGGTGGGCTGTGTTCGGGACACCACAAGAACAGCTGATGGTAGGGGAAATTTAATTATCTGTGAAGACTCAGGGTTAAGCAGTTCCTGTTTTAGGTTTTTTGTTATCAATTTCTTTAAAATGCTTGGAACATACTTTTGGTTCCCCTACATCTGACAACTTAGACGCATTGTGTCAGCAATAATCCATGCATAATTTATCAAGTAAGAATGCCCATGCCCAGGATCTAGCTCGCTTAAAAAAATGTCATCAACAACTGCTGTATGCTACCATACAGGTACATGTTTGAAAAAAACAGGCTGCTCCTGGATTTTTGGAATCCATAACATTATCCTCTTCTTCTTGAGAAGAGGATATCTTCTCTCCGTCTTTCTCATCTGGAGGTTTAATTTCTTAAGTCGTTAGCTTTTGTTTGTAGCGGAAACAAAATAAAAGCCAGCATTGCGTATAGTTTTAGAAATGCCTTCTGCGGCCAGATCGGTGCGGTGCCTAAAAAACCATTCGGATGACGTCATGTGGGCTTCAAGGAAAACTTCGATCTACCTTCTAATAATGGTATCTTGGGAGGTACCTCTGTTTCTTACAGTTGTTTCTCCATCCGGATCCTGATTCCGGAATTGAATTGGATTGTACAAATCTGCCTCAGCATGCCTTCGAGCTGTGCAGTGGCCACTTGCCACACATGGTATGGTGGACGGTCTTCTCGGAAGCAGAAGGATATTAGGAAACCTCTGTTCTGCTTTCCTAGAAGCCCTGTGCTTAGATACACTTGGGTTCAAAAGTGTGGTAGACCAGATTCCTTCAACACTGATCTTGCAGCAGTATGTTCTGATCATTTTTTGGAGGATGATTATGACTTATCATATCTTATGAAACGGAGGCTCTTGCCGGGTCAAGTTTTACGTCCTCGTCTTAGGCAGGGAGCTGTGCCATCTGTGAACCTGCTGCCATACCAGTCCAGGTAATGTTTACAAGTTAATTGATTATTAAATCCTTGCCAGAAATATACTGCCATTTGGCAGCACTAGCATTTGCCATTACCACTTGTTGTGAATGCTGTGCTAATTTGTGTGAATGATCAATTCTGGTTAAGTGCCCTAAAGCCCAAATAACTAGTTGTGCTAATTTGGAGTGAACAGTATTATTGCAGTTTAATTAAACATGAGGCACGTTTTGCAAACATTTTACCTCCATGATGCATACAAAGGAATTAGGTTTGGTTAAGCTAAATTAGGGTAAGCTTTTACTGTAAGTTGGAAAAAAAAAATAACCACATTTTTGGGTACTATTGAAGTTTAAGGTACTCACAAGCAAAGTTTTACACACATTTTACCTTCATGAAGGATACAAAGGGGTTAGGTTTGGTCAAGTTATGTTAGGCCTTTTGTTGTAGATTATACAAATTTTACCAAATTATTTTTTCCCTCACAAAAAAATGTGATTTTCTTTTTATCAAAAACCGTTCAGGCTAGCCTAGGTTAGGCTAGGTGGTATTATTGGTCTTTATGGTGGTAGGAAGACAAGTTTTGACACATATTTGCCTCCATAAAGCAAAGAAATGGGCTAGGTTAGTTTAGGTTTTTAAGTTGGCAAATTTGTCAATTTTTTTTTCTTTTAAAAACTATTCAAAAGCAGTTCATATTAGGTTGGGTTAGGTTTATTTTTACTTTTAAACACTCAGAAGATACATTTCTGTAACTTCTAATTTTATTTTTTGAATTGTTGTTTTCTCCAAAGGGAGGTTAGGCTTGGCTAGGTTAAGTTATGCTGCATTTTAATTTGATTTTTAAAACATTTATTTTTATGCCATATCACCTAACTCAAAGCCCCCCTTTTGGTTTTATTTTGCTCACAACCTGAAAAGTAGGCATTTGCACAGAAAATGAGTGGTCCTCTTAGTCACATTCATAGACATTGCATTGGAATAATAATCTCCAAGAATTCATAAAACACCTTAAAGCACAAAGTTACCTGTTGTGTTGGGTTATACTTATTTATTTTGATTTTTTTTAAAGAGAAAATACTGTGGAAATTTTCCATTTAAATAAGAACTTGCTTTCTTACATGGAAGATTAGGCTAGGTTATGTTATGTTATCCTATATCCTTTTTCTATATTTTGAACATTACTTTTTATGCTATATTACATTACTCCAAGCCACTTTTTGGGTGTCATTTTGCCTCCCAACTGAAAAGCTTGCATTTGCATAGGAAATTAGCAAACTAAGTGTCCTGACGCCGACACTAGGGCAGTGGTGGTCCTCTCATTGGGTAAATCGATGGGAAGAAGTTGCGCTCTGCCATCTGAGAATAGGACATACCTTAGCCACACACAGCTACTTAGTGTTTGGAGGTGACCGACCCTTATGCCCACGCTGTTCTGCCTTGCTTACTGTACACCATGTCATTGTAGCTTGTTCAACACTGGAACCTCTATGCCATCAGTACTTTGGAAGAGCAGCAGTGTTAAAATAATAGTTTTTCGTCAGGTGTGAGATGTTGAAACGAGCACAGCAGGATGTCAAAATTTGTCATGGAATTAGTGTCATTTCAAATGTTTTTGATGTCTTTCAGACTCAAATTTGAGCCAATGACTCTACCGTCATGACTACTTATGACTGTACCTTCATCAGTTGTTTTGATATTCATAATTTAGGAAGAGCTCTATTTGGGATAGTGAGAAAAATACCTATGCTATGCAATGGCACTGCATGCCATATCGCATTATGAATAATCCCTTTGCCTGAAATTGCATTGCGAAATGTTTGTGTATCACTATCCCTTATCGAGAGCATGATCATGATGCTTATGAACGAGGTACTGTTATAAAGGTGACACGAAGAACTCAAGCACGCATCGAGAAGCAGGATGTCGATACTAATTGGAGAAGGATGTTGATTGAGTGTTTAGAAATTGGTATATTTCACCCTATTTCACGAATAATTTAACACTGAAGAGCAAGTACCGACTCCTTACATATGCTTCTGAGTGACGACTCTGATGTCATGACGTCCGGTAACATCTTTACTTTTCTTTGACACGCAAACTTTGATGTGATATATTGTCCTTGAGAACCAATGTTCTACCTCCACTAATGATTACTTGAAGGACATACTGTTTTAGTTCCTCTCTAACCATTGTTATGGGCACAAAATGACCTTGCTGTCGATGTGCCCCTAAACAGCAATTCATCATCATCATTGCATAGGAAATGAATAGTCACATGTTCAGCACATTCATGAACATTGCATTAAGAACAAAATACCAACAAATCACAAAGTACCTTAAACTTAAAATTTACCTCCACTGAACTTTATGATCTGGTACCTACTTACCTAGGTATCTACCTAGGTACCTACTTACCTAGGTGCATACCTGCCTGGGTATCTACATAGGTAGGTAGGCAGGTAATTACATGTATAGGTACATACCTATATTGATGGGCAAATTTGTATGTTAGGTTATTGGCTAACCAGAGTTTGAGGAAAGAAATGTTTGTGAATATGATTAAGATAATGTGACCACTCTTGAGGTTATGCTACATTCTGTTGTATTTTGTCTTGATGTTCAACATAAAGAAATGTTTTTTTTTGTTTTTTACTGAAAAATGCTACATTCTGTTGCATTTTTCTTTATGTTGAACATTACTTTCCATGATGTATTGTCAAACTCCAAGTCCTTTGTGGGTGCTATTTTGCCCATTCAAGTACATAGGGGACGAGTGGTCTAGGGGTAAGATGCTTGTCTCACAATCGAAAGGTTGTGGGTTCGAACCTCACCTGTCGCTACTCTTCGCCCGCGACCAATCTGCGTGAGAGATTGGCGACGCTATATGACTCAAGGGTCGACGTGTCGTAAAACCAATAACCAACCAACCATTAAGTACATTCATGAACATGCATCTGAAACAAATTCCACGAAATCAAAATTGCCTTTAAATGCAAATTTACCCAAATTACCTTATTCAAAAGGGTCTGATGGGTGTAGAAAAGCTTGAAGCTAGGAGGGTTATTCTGAAGGGAAAGTTTCATAATGAGTGGCACTGAGGCACACATGGAACACAACACATCATGTCTGGCACCAAGGGACTGGTGCAAATAATTGCACAATAATGCTTCTGCTGTAAAAAAAAGACAAGAAAGTTATGTATGAAGATGTATAATGAGTACACTGAATAAGATGTACCTACATAGCAAAGTAAGAAATATGGGCGAAAACCCAAATATAACCATGACTTTTAGTAGTAGGTATTGAATCTTGAATATTGATTCAATATTAAATTAAATGTTCAAGATTGAATATTGAAATGAAATTAATTATTCAATCTTGAGCATTGAATGATGAATATTGGAAACTTAAAATACATAATTTACAGTTTTAAGCTTGAAATTGTTGATACAACTTACCTTCATGCTTAGAATCAAGTTTGGAAACTGCATTGTTGAATTTTCTGCTGAGAAATATCAGGTTATTCCACACATGATATTTCGGTATATGCTGGCTATAGGGTTTAGTTGTATTTTCCACTTACAGCAGTGCATGCAATCCTGCACAAATGCTGGTGGGTGTTTGCTAGACTGAAAAGCCATCAATCAATTGTTGAATGCATTTGAAACATAGTTACTTGCCTGGCTCATTGGCCTGATATAGTCAGAGTCATGATTTGAATTGCAGGATGACTGAGGATAGGAAACCAAAGTATCATTGCTATTCGTTGGTTATTGATTTTACGACACGTCGACCGTTGAGTCAGATAGCGTCGCCAATCGCTCACGCCGATTGGTCGCGGGCGAAGAGTAGCAACAGGTGAGACTCAAACCCACAATATTTCGATTGTGAGACGAGCATCTTGCCCCTAGACCACTCGTCCCCTTATCATTGCTATTGGTTTTACATTGTGTCAGCAGTTTGGGCCATATTCATTCATCAGTCTTTCATGCTGATTGGGCTCATGTGAAGAGTAGCAACAAGTGTGACTTAACCTCCCTCCCCCCTGGTTGGGAGATGAGAATCCTATCCCTGGGCCACTCACACCAAATAAAAATATTATGTAAAAAATTGGGTGTGTTGTTAGTCACAAATCACGATAAGATGGTAATTTTTCATGATTCATCATGTTGAAAAACCATTCAAAAAAGTTTTGAAAAATCTTGGAGCCCTTGTAAGCAATTCAAGTTGTTTCCATTGGAGGGTGCCACCCACCTGACAAAACAATTAAGAAATTACTGATATTTATTCCATGCTGACATGTAGTGTCATTTGTAATTGACAGAAATGGTTAAAATATGACTTCTAGATGGGATTAAGCAAGGGATCGTAATTATTGCACATAAACAAAAAAAAAGTCCCGAAGATTACCCCACAAATTGTGATTGTGTTGTTAGTGATATGTTGTCACCAGGAAACCAATTCAGGTGTAAGCGATTTTATTCCACAAGAGATCACTGTACATTTGGAGCATGCATAATTTGCCTACTACTCAAAGACGAAGTCTTGCTTCGTTTTGAACTAAGGAATTAGGTTGCGGTACTTTAGCCTGGCGCAGATGAAGCCATGTGTGACGCTTTCTCCGCCAACAGCGTGGGCCGTCTCGGTTACCGTCACTACTACCGCCTGCTCAGCAACTTGCCTGGGAACGGGAAACTGTCCCTCTTGCAGCGGAGATCGAGTGATGGTTTCTGGCAGGTTTCTTGCCATCGGTGGCTCAGTGATATTGTCTTTGGGATTGGGGGGAAAAATTCCTCCCTTTTCACACTTCGCGTATTTAAAAAAAAAAAAAATCGTAATGCTGTAAAATGTCCTCTCGCATCCAGGACATCAATGTATGGATGACCCTGCTCTAACCAGACCTGGATCACTGACCTGACATGACCTGAGCGCGAAAATGGCGAATCTGTTAACAAAAACGAATTTATTAACAAATCGCATGCATAGGTATGTACATAGGTAATGACGAATTTATTACCTATGCACAGGCTATCTGTCACTGCGTCACGGGTTATTCCCAAAAATTAGAGTGGGCGCTTGATTCGTGTTTACCTTAGCTATGCGGATCATCGCCTATTATGCATTAGTTCCTGTTCTTGCCACTTTGCTATTACCATTTCACATCGAACATTGGATATTTTCATGTTGTCTTGTGGATACCTTTGTTTTTGTCTATTCATGTTCTTGTTCATGTTGCATTTTATCTCTGCTAACTTCTCGCTACCGACATGTTCATTATGTTTTTTTACATTGTATTTTGTTCTGACTTGTGCCCATTGTACTTCATGCTATATGATCATCATTTGCCTCCATTTTCCAGTGAATTTTCTTCATACTATTTTGTTTATTTCACTTCTCTGCATCTATTTGTTGCCATTTGCTTTCCCTTTGATTTTGGTTCCTTTTACTTTTATCGTTTGAGTGCTATGTCTGTGGACTTTGGATATCTTTGCTGAATTTCTGTCTGTCTGACGCGTCGATTTGATTTAGGGGCGCCCATTTTTATTCATGCCCACTTTTTGTCTTTAAGCTTTTTTGTTTGTTGATCTTGTGCAGTAGCAGAGGGCTAACTTCCAGCAAATGGTGCCCCCATCCACCACACGCACGAAGGTGGACATGGCTTTTGATAGTAACTTTCTCATCATCATTATTAGCACGCTGGGGCCGATCAACACAATGTCTGTAATAATAATGACTGATACCGACAATGGACGTGCGGTGTATAATGCAAGTAAGCTAACCAATCGGCATAATGCGGAATGGAACCAACATAGACTCGGCTCAGCGAAATGCACGTGTGCAGTGGGCCCATCTGACGCTCGTCCAGTGGGGGTTGTATGGCCGCCACCAGACAGAACCGTTGTGTGATGTTTCACCTGAGAGGTTCGACCCGACGCGTGCACTTAAATCCTTAATAGCACGTCTCACGCGTCGTTCAAGATCTAATTCCGTCGCTGAGCATTAGACCTGCCCTTTTAGTTGGTATTTCCTTCGGCTGCAGTTCCAATATTTCCTCTGAATTATTCCTAATCTCTGTTCAAAGCAGGTGTTTATGGTTACACTTTCGTTGTTGTTGTATTGAGTTGTACCAGCCTGCTACCTTCTCGGTGATGTCGGCTGTTTACGTCATTATATATTAGTTGAGTGGTGGTGGTCCGGACGGTGCCGAAGCGTAGTTGGGGTTGGGGTCGGGTCATCGCCGTTCGTTTTAACAATGCAAGAACGTACATTATATATATATATATATATATATATATATATATATATATATATATATATATAAATATATAAATATAAAGGGGGACGAGTGGTCTAAGGGTAAGATGCTCGTCTCACAATCGAAAGGTTATGGGTTCGAGCCTCACCTGTCGCTACTCTTCGCCCGCGACCAATCGGCGTGAGAGATTGGCGACGCTACATGACTCAACGGTCGACGTGTCGTAAAACCAATAACAACATATATAAATATAATATATATATATATATATATATCATGCATTGTCATACATGGGCCTTTTGTTTTATTTTGTGCTAGGTTAGCTTTTTTGGCCTTTTTTTGTTTGATTGTTTTTCATACTGGTGTTCAGGGCTTTTCGTTCGAAACAATCATCTCGGCACTGCACGTCTGTATTTCTCCGCTTCGAGTCGACAACTGCGGTGATGTGCTGGCTGGGAAGCGGGCGCGCCCTCCCCAAGCATCACATATCACATTTCCTGCTCGACTGTGTCTGGTGTCGACTGTCGGGGGGCAAGAGCGTGAGACGCTGACACGACACATAAATCACCGGAGCAGCGATGCACAATTCTGAAACCAATGTCAGTTTGTT
Source organism: Ashinkailepas kermadecensis (assembly GCA_034440615.1). NCBI lineage: Eukaryota > Metazoa > Arthropoda > Thecostraca > Neolepadidae > Ashinkailepas > Ashinkailepas kermadecensis. Next base: position 114,172 of record JAOTOM010004833.1, read on the forward strand.
CGGAACAACTGGTATAGATAGCCTTGTGGATTCAACCGTCAGCCATGCGCATGCGTCGTGGCACGTGCTCTGTGTGCCCCTTTTCCGGCCACGCTGAATAATTGTGTGACATAAGCGGGAAGGATGTGAGACGAAATAAGCGTGATGCGACGGCACCTCTGCGCCAGTTCGACATTTTAGAAGAGTGCATTCAAGTTTAGGGTGCGTGCAACACATTTCGCAGACGAGCTAGATTTTGGACAAGAGTGCGGCCAGTTTCGACCGTGACGGATTAATGTCAACAACGCTGATGCCGAATTGCCAAGCGATATTTCTGAAATTGGCCCCCTGCCGAATACAGTGCACTTATCCAGAATTGTAATGTGCTGTGCTCAATTGCTGACTTAAAGTATACTTCGTTTGGGCATTTCTGTATCTCTTCTCGTTTGGGCATTTCTGGCTGCGGTGTATGCCAAGAGAACGACAGTTGCGTTCGGTCCATGCACTTCATGCCTCATTGGTATGGTGCCTGATCCTGTGTATGCAGCCATGGAGCCCAATAGCGAGCGTGTATATATATATATATATATATATATATATATATATATATATATATATATATATATATTAGGGTGCCAATAAAAAACAAAAGTTGGATTTTTTTAACGGCCCTTAGTGGAATACTGTGGGGTGGTGAGAAAACAACGTGTGTAAAATTTGAGCACAATCGAAGTATATTTAGAGGTGGCGCAAGTCGATTGATTGTTTCCCCTATAGACTCCGATAAGGACTATAAGGAAGGCATCGTCTCTGGGGTGTTTGTTGGCAATATTGAAGCCTTTTGAGACTTCCCCTTCCTCCAGCTGGGCTGCTGGTCCCTCTCGCTCTTCAAAGCGAGTATTAGCCCCTCTAGGGGCTGGGGGTATCATGGTTTCCCAAGCCACTCATTGTCTTCCGCTTGGCCGGGGAAGGGAAGCCTTCGATGTTCCTGGCTGTTGTCGACGGTGCCTCTCGACGACCTACAAGAGGAATTGGCGCTGATCCTCGTTCTTCGTCAGGCTGAGGTTGAAGGACTGGATCAGCGCCACCCCTCGCTCCGCCGTGTCGTTGGTGACGTGTAGGCTCGCGACGCGCCGAGACGCCGCGACGAACCCCGTGTCACTCGGCCACTCCTCCGGCTCCTTCGAGAGGAACGCCCTCTCCGCTCCCACGGCGTCGAGGAGGGCGCCGGACGCCTGGCTTCCGAACGACCCTAGCGTGGACGAGGCGAGGCGGGCGTCGGAGACGGTGATGCGCTTCGGCGGTCCCTCGGATCCTTCTTCCCGCTGCATCGCTTCCGCCAGCGCCTTCTTCTCGGCGGTTGGCAAGCGGTGGTCGAAGAGGGCCATGGCGACCAGTGGCTCGCTCAGGTACCAGAAGTGCCGGGAGAAGGTCTTCACGCACGCCTTGCCGATCTCAGGGTGCAGGCACCAGCGAGGGCTCCAGTGTTGGCGGCGGTCGTATCGAACGACATAGCCACCACACGCTCTGCGAGCCCCCAGTCGTCGAGCGCTTCAGCCACGGCGCTCGCCGTCGCCTCTCCAGTCCCACTTGCCAGCTTGGGAACGCCAATGAGCTTCTGGACGCCGTCGCCGGAGACGAGGATAGCCAGCCGATCCACCCGCGTGCCGTCGCAATCCGGCAGGATCCTCCCGTCCCAGTGAACGGTAAGAGGCGTGTCAGGGGCGAAGGTTGTCCTGACTTCCGCGGCCAGTTGGGACCGGTAGCCGGCGCGAACCTGCCGGATGCTCTCGGCATTCAGGATCAGCTCCTGAGGATCGTGGCCGAGGCTACTGGCGGTCGCCGCGACGATGCGGAGCGCTTTGCGGTCGCTCACGCCAGTCCGGTCGAAGGCGCTCGCTAACTCCTGGGAGAGCACGACCTGTGACCCCCGCACTCGTCGCTTCGGAGGGCCTGCACCGGTCGGCTCAGCGGTAGCAGCCGCCCCGCCGCGTGCCGGACTGGACTCAACCGAGGAGGAGGATGATGAGGAGAAGGACGCGAGCACCGCGCGTTCGTCCAGCTGCGACGTCGAGGCTTCTCGTGATCGCTTCTCTGCCGCCACTGTCATCTCCCGGCGCTGAACTCGGCGCTCCAGCACCTTGTCAGCTCCTGCATGATCCCTCGGCGACCCTTCTCGCGTTGCGCCGCTAGGAACTCGCGATCAGCCGGGATCGGCATCAGGGTCATCGCGTCGGCGTGGGCGACGTCGAAGAGGTCGCAAAGGGCCTCTTGAAACTCTTCCTCCTTCGTCTTGTTCGTCGCTCTTCCCTTGCTCTTCACGAGCGCCTTCCAGTCCTTGAACAAGACCTCCACCTTGCGAACGACGCTTTTTGCCGTCATCGTTGGGATCCTCGCCGTCTCCCAGAACCTTAGCACCTCTTGGACAGTGGCCGCGGCGCTGGTGGCGACGGTTTTCTTTCCACGTTGTGGAAGTAGAAGACCCGCTTGAGCACGTCGCCACGAGAGGGAGTTTGGCTCCGAGGATGGGGCCGCGGTTTGGCTGCCCCACCAGCCAAACAGTCGTAGCTGCGCGTGAACGAGCCATTCTGAGGGAAAAATGGGTGATTTAGAACCCTAGCCTTTCAGACTTCGGTTTATGTCATTCGCGAGGGGGAAGACACATAGTACAGGTTTCAATTAACTTGCGCCACCTCTAAATATAAACCGATTCGCTTCAAATTTTGCATGAGAGGTTTTCTCATTACTGCACAGTATCCCACCAAGGGCCATTCAAAAATATCAAGTTTTAAATTTAACCATATGTGCTATTGGCACCCTAATATATATATATATATATATATATATATATATATATATATATATATATATATATATATATATATATATATATATATATATATATATATATATATATATATATATATATATATATATATATATATATATATATATATATATATATATATATATATATATATATATATATATATATATATATATATATATATATATATATATATATATATATATATATATATATATATATATATATATATATATATATATATATATATATATATATATATATATATATATATATATATATATATATATATATATATATATATATATATATATATATATATATATATATATATATATATATATATATATATATATATTTGTACATATATATATATGTATATATATATATATATATATGTATATATATATATATATATATATATATATATATATATATATATATATATATATATATATATATATATATATATATATATATATATATATATATATGTGTGAGTTATCCATAGACAAGTATGAATGAGGATGGATGATGAAAACAAACAAATTATGTTGAGATGACTTTAATGTAAACGTTTCGACCTCAATAGGTATTCATCAGTACAAAACATAGAGCCCAGGCGCTCTATGCACAACTGCAGACAATATCAAGCAGGCAACAAATCAAATGGGATGATGCAAGAGCTTTAGAGAAGAATATAAAAAAACGAACAAGAAAAGCATTAGAGGCAGCACGTATATGCACACGCGACACGATCAATTCAAGAGTCGGTTTTGTTACCTGGGCAGGACCTGCAGCGAGATTATCTATTGCGAAGAGCCGAACACGAATTAGCACTTGATTTTTACGGCTGAAAACGTGATTTGTTGCCTGCTTGATATTGTCTGCAGTTGTGCTCTATGTTTTGTACTGATGAAGACCTATTGAGGTCGAAACATTTACATTAAAGTCATCTCCACACAATTTGTTTGTTTTCATCATCCATCCTCATCCATATATATATATATATATGTATATATATATATATATATATATATATATATATATATATATATATATATATATATATATATATATATATATATATATATATATATATAGATAAATATATGTACACACATATTACATACTGTGGAAAGTGTACGACGTTTCTAAAAGTGAGTTTTATTTCGAAACTGTTAAATATTAATATTGCTAGGCCGTTTTATGGGCGCGCATTCATTGCACTATTCATGCCCCTAACACAGGTGTGGAAGCCTATGTACTGATTCCTGTCATCTACAACACTTTATATTTCAGGAAAGAAGGCAAGAGGAAGGAGCGGCAGGAAAAACGTGACAGACGGGCATTGGTAGAGCAGCTTCTCCGGGATCATGCAGCTTCTTCGTCAAACCCATCACTGCTGTCTGTTCCGACAATGTCGAACTGTACACCGGAGCAAGGGTAAATTGCAAATTATCCGGTCCTTTTTCTGAGTTCTGCTGTTCAATTCACGCGATTGTCGAATACTTTTAAGATATAGTTTTTCTTCATAACTTTTAGCACAAGCATAATTGCCTTGATGCCTGGCTTAATACTCTAAGGTACGGTTCAATCGTCTTAAAAAAAACATTCGATCACTTTACGAGATCAATTTAATCCGAATGTTTGATCCCAGTACCCAGACTTTTCCCCACTTACCACCTGTAGTTGACACGGGGATGCCACACGTGTCGTAGTCAGACATAATGAAGCTGGCAGTGTCGGCATTTGTGGCGCCTTGTCCTACCGTATAGTTTATCACAAACGCGCCTTACCTTTTGCCATGTTTATGCGTCTACTTGTGTGCTTGCAGGTGCAACTAAAGTGTCCACAAATGATGTTTTCTTCAAGTGTCTGATGTTAGGGAGGGGGCCTGTTAATGGACGATACACGTTTCCGTGCCCGTGAACTGATGCCAACTATTGTGTGCTTTCAGAATTGCAATGTATATGTCTACTGGAAAACAGCAGAGAAAAGGAGCGACAGTAAAGGCCGAGACACGCGCTGGAGCAACCAGCGCCGGGTCGGCGCTGTTCCCGTCGACCGGTGGCGAGACCATCCACTTAAAGCATCGTGATGAAGGTGGACAGGAGAGGGTCACGGCAATGCTTCTTGACCACTCTGCTAGCCCCGCGTCACGCTTCGAAGTCCTCGACATCATTCCGTGTGTGGAGGACGACGACACTGCTTTCGGAGATGAACGTGGGGGTTTCGTCGGAAACGACGGAGTAGCTTCACCGGAAGACATCCGAGACCGGAAGGCCCCTGCTTGCGACGTAGAGCGCCAAGAGATTACACCGGGGAATCACTTGCTGCCTCAGCTTCAGCCTCCGCTGATCGGAACGGCTGCCAATGTCTACCGGCCGCCAGCTGGTAAGGCTTCGTTTCGTTTTTTATCTCGTTTTTTTAATGTTTTTTTTTACTCTTCACAATCTGCCAGTAAGTGCTCATTGTTAAATCAATGCTGGTGTGGCTGGGAACCACGCACAAATCAAGTGATGTGATGAATTCCGTCCCAAGATATGTCGTATGAAATAATCCCGCGAGTTTTGGTCACGTGATCCACAATGTAGCACTCTTATTTTCTTCCGGATTGTATGACGTCCCACATAAGTAGTCTGGGGTAGCGATCGGCTAGTACTGGCAACGTGTTGTGTTGATCAGCAACGCGAAGGGGAGGCTCTTATGTACACATGAGTGGATTAATGTGAAGTCGGCTAGGGGCTCGCTGCTTTTTAATGTGAAAGACTGAACTTTTTCATGGTTGTCTTGTGATGTATTGATTTATCTCTGTAAGAGGGAAAATTAAATGGTGCCAATGTTGTTGAAAGCAACCTTAAATTTCTCACGTATTCACCCATACTCTTCCCTTATCAGTTTCTCCACCAGTGAGCATGAGTAATGCCAAGGTATACGAGACTTGCCTGCTTAAGTTTTTTTCTCAAAATAATTAGAAGTTGAATTATCCCGCCTCCTTTTGGCGGTACATTCCGTTTTAGTTGTGTATTCGTCACGTTGCAGCAGCTTCGGTGTCTCAAATTGAGTGCAAACAGCATAGCGGTGCAGGTATTGACTTTATATCCTTGTCAGTTAACTTCAGTTAAAGTCTGAAGTCAGTTAACTTGTCAGTTAAAATTTATTTCAGCGTCCTATGGCTTCCATAGGACTTCCAACATTTTGATATTTTGTTATGATAACCACCTTCAAAATTAACGTTCACTGGAATTCGGCTAACATCGAGGCTATTATTGTGGTGCTGTCGTGGTGTTTGTGCTGATTTACACGCCTACGTCCCGGTGAATAACCTGTGCTATCGTGAGTCCTATGAAATAATTCCAATCACTCCCTGTCAACCCAGGCCAGGTCGAGCTAAGATGGTGCAAAATGAAGACGTTTGTTATATTGATCCAGATTAACCCATGATAAGTTAGACCTGCAACCTTGCTAACATCACGGTGAGGTTTCCATAACCATACATGTACCTTATATCCATTTCGTAAGGTCTTTGACCTTTGAGACGTATCGGGGTAAATACTGTACCCCTTCTGTGAAGTGTGCTAGAACCGGAATCCTCTCGCAAGCACGTTTTAGACCTCTGGCTGTAGCCCTTCTGGTGCCAAATCCTGGCGACACCCATGGTCATGGCTCTGAGTTATCGCATAATGGTACAGAGGTATAGATAGACTATATAGTACAGATAATGATGGTTAGATTGCTGACATGTTCTACCAGGTATGGCAACATTCCTTCTGCCAAAAATGGTATATAAAGAGTGAAATGCGTGCGAAGTAGCCAAAATAGTCGAAAGTCATGGATAGTGCAAATAGGTATATCACCACCATGTCTCATCACCAATGTAGCCAAACATAGACATGAAAAAATATCCTCCTTTGGGAAGCACATGCAGCGTGAAGCACGTCAGAAAATAAACTTCTTCCATGCCAATTATGTTCCCAAATTTTATACTGTATGCAGTACATACAGTTCAACAGTCAGAGAAGCGAATTGCACTAATTTTAACAAAAACTTCGTGTGTGGGAAGAATACATTTATTTATATGGACATTTCATTTTTTAAATCAAATTTTATTGAAGAAAAAAATGTCTTCTGTGAACCTATTGCAAGAAAGACTGACATTTATATGAAGTTACCTGTGACATATAATGACATTCAGTGTATTATAAATCCTTTTAATGAATAAGATGTATCATGTATACTGTCTCAGTTTTGTCGGTTATAACCGGTTAAAACCAATTACAATGTCTTGCCTCGATATATAGTTGTATCCGGTTTTCTACCAACCCAATTTTCTATATGGGTGTTGTTTTTCACATGTGCGCCATATATGCATTAATATTTTAGACGGTCAGTCATATCTCGTGAGCTCCACTGTATGCACAACATGCGATCAAACACCAGCAAGTCAGTCTTCAGGTTTGCTGGTGGCGGATCAATCCGGTGATTTGTTTTCACTAGTGAAAATCTGGTACGACTTGCAGCAACGCTAAATATACGGTATTTCTTGTCATCTCGGCGTGCAGATATATGAACTACTCATATGTCTAGGTTTTCGGAAATTTCGGTCTTCAAAAGCATTATTCAATTGCGTGCTTCTTATATACAGGGCAGTCCAATATTTGGACGCTGAAAGCCAGAGGTTGCCCCCCGCCCCCCAACCGTTTGGCTAGATCCGCAAGTGTGTATGTGTATATATATATATATATATATATATATATATATATATATATATATATATATATATATATATATATATATATATATATATATATGAAAAACATACCTTAAATCCTTCCATCCGTGCCTCTTCCCCTCTTCGCTGCCATCTCGTCATTATTGGCAGAGGAGACCATTCTTGTTACTAACATACTCGTTTGCTGTTTCCACAGCTCGTTTGTCCATAGTATCGAGTACCAAGGAGCTTCTTCAGAAAAGGCAGAAAGTGAAGGAGCTGGAAGAAACATACAGACAACTAAATTATGGTAGTGTGTCATTGGGCGTTTCTAATGATCCTGCTGAGACGGTTAACTGGGTAAACAAGGATGTCCCTCTTGTGACCCTCAGAAGTCGTTCTATCCGATCCCGGGACATCATCACAAAATTAAGCAAACACGAGTTGTCGGATGACGTGGAGATGTTCCCGCCAGCTAGCATGGATGAAGCTCTTGACATCATCCATCAGTTGCGAATGAAGAATTTGTCGATGAGGGAGACCTTTCTGAAGTGGGTTATCAAAAACAAAAAGCGAATGGCTCAGAAGGAGAATGATGCCCAGCAAAGATCGAATAGGACCGCGTCCAAAATGGTTAAGCACAAGCGGCTCAAAGAGTTATTGGAACTGGAGGTGTCTGTCAAGGATATATTCACTGAACAGCAAATTAAGGCAATGGCCAGTGACTACTCCCTCCAATGTTCGGAAAACAAGAAGGTAGTGCACTGGAGGGAAGAGGACATGCGTCGGGCTCTGGAGCTGCAGGCCATCGGCTCGGAGAAGGTGCTTAACTACGTGCGGCACAAGATGCGCATTCCGCTGCCCTGCATGATGACCGTCAGGAAGAGATTCGAGCAATTCCCCGAGCTGAAGGAGATGTACAAATCGATGATGAAGTCCAGAAGGAGCGCAGAGCACTGTAAGATGTGTCAGAGCCAGCTGGGGACCATCGAAGCTGTGGCGGAGGGCGCAAGCGCAGCAGGGACTCATGGCGCACCTGAGGACCGTCGTTTTCGAGAGGACCGTCTCGACGCGTACGTAGATCAGGCATGCAATGATCCCCCTCTTCGCCGAAAATCCGCTGTTACGACGAAGCGGCAGAGGCAGGTGCTGAGCCCGCGGAAGAAAGGTGGTCTGGGTAAGAGGGGTCCGGAGTCGGCTGGGTGGCCTGTACAGAGGAAGAAACCAAACCGAACCGAGTGGGATGAGAGCGAATTATCAGACGATGAGCGATGTGGTGGTGTTGTGCAGGCCATGCATGGCTGGAGACAGGTTCATGCGACTCACTAACAGTACAGTAGCAACAGGCGTAATTAGATTACATGTTAGTATCCATCGCACCGAACATGCATTGTGCAAAATGAGGACATCTAGGTTGAATAAACGCTGTGTGGTATTGGTGCTCCTTTCTCTCCGACCGACTGAAATTTCCGACGGCTGCACAACAGGCGTGACATGCGCTGTCGCGGAGAACAATAGAAGAACGATCAAGTTTCCAGACCGGTAAACTAATCCATGGCTTCTCCGTGAGCTCTAGGATTGGAAATTATGTCGAGGAGCTTGTCAAAATGGTCGTCGATGGCAAAGTGAAACCCTGGAAATAGCACGGTATCGTGGAAATTTCCTTCTTCCTTGGCGGAGGGGGAGGGGCGCGCGAGGTGAGGCGTGATCGATCTGGCAAAGACGATGCCAAATTGGTGTGTGAAAGGAGACCACATTCATAAGCAATATGATGCTCATCTGTATACAGTTGAAGGGTGTGGTTCATTTGTGTAGGCTTATAAAAACATTTCTATGGTAATGAAGCGAAAAAATCGAGCGATAAAAATGGTGACAATGGATACTTGTCAATAGCGAAGAGAAAACGCGAAGCGCGGTAGTGTAAACACGTTCGTGTTAGGGGTTTCACGCTCCTCGATAACTGATTCTCAATTTCAACTCTACCCAAGCATCAAGTTCTCAAATCGAACAGGTTCCCCAAAACCACCATCCGTTATTCCTATTGTACTGACTGTGCTGATTGTGAACTAAAGGGCGACCACTTAAACGACAGTTTAAACAGTTCTGATACCAACCGCCTCGATGGCCACAACTTACCTCAGGACTGCATACCACCAGCCTCGACAACACAACTGCGTTTCACCTCTCCGGCTGACCTGACCCGACTGACCTCGGCTCCCCTGCGAAGACTGCCTGACCAGAGCCTGTCACGTACCACCCGGCCACACTGACATGGGTGTCACAATGGTGACGCGGCGCAATTACTTCCGACTGTGTCAGGACGCAATGACAGCATCCGCCGCTGAGGACGGGATCTAACCTGACATGACACCCCCGGTCGTAGCCGATAATCGAGGCGTAAATTGCCGATGTTGGTGACGGTTTCCGCTCGGAACTTTCATGACCGGACTTGACGAGTCCAGGCACATCGGGAGCCAAACGCATTCCGAGAGAGGGGCCGACGTTAACTTTGCTACAGGAGCGTCATTTTCCAGACGTGCCACGGGGATACCGCAACTTACCTTCGAAACTAGCTTGAGATCGAATTCAATCCTTGAAATTGCGTCAGGGTCAATTTGATCCCCCAGCCCCAAGGGTCTCCTGATACGACACACAGCCGTTCGAGATGCCACTGTAAAATGTGAATTACCGTCGTGCAATTCATAAAAGCATTTCATTTTGTTTCTTTTTTTTTAAACAAAATTACGGTGCGATTTTTTTCAGGTTACGGGACTAGAGGTCAAGTCAGTTCACTACCTTTCCTCAATGTGATTTTGAACTACGAGTTATTTATTTTGAAGAAACGGTAGAGGATGTAGTGAAACGTTACCTATATTCGTATAGATGAGTGATGCGAGAAATATGCGATGACGCAAAATAATATCACGCCAGGTCATTAGGCCAAGTAGACATTTTATGTGGTAAAATTCGTTCGTGAATAATTGTATCACTATTTTTATAATCGCAATAATATTATGAATCATATGTGTCCTAATAGTGCTTCAAGTTCATATCAGGTTGGGTAGCTGATTTATGACCTGAAACATTTTTAGAGTAGGCATATGCATCACAGGCGTTCTGTAGACCGAATGCAGACTTGGTTTGGTTGGTGTGCATCTAGTTCATCACGAAAATTGTGGCCCTAGCAACTATTGTGTGGCTAGGGCCACATAATTTGCTTTTATAAGGTTGGATTTAAAAGTAAACAGTTTCCCATCAAATGTATGTTTACAAAGAGGAAACATTTTCTTTTGCGCTTGTGTTGCTTCTTATCTCTTCTGGAGCGTAATATGTTGCGAAAACGTCACGTTCGACAGTTGATCACATTCCATGGTACTTAATCGTCATCTGATAAGTGAACTTGACGTCGATTGTACGTATCGTGGTGTTAAGCCAGGCCTTCAGTATAGGCAGGGGTGTTGTTTTATATACCTTTGAGGGGGCAAGTACCCCTCAGTGTTGGTTTTGCCCCCCCCCCCCCCCAATAATTTAATCTTTAGACATGGTAGCCTATGGAGTGTGCTCCCCAATCCATTTTGGTATGCATGGGTGTAGCCACGGTTTTGAAATTGGGGGGGGAAGAGGACAAACCAGGAGTGCGGGAAGTTTGGTCCGGATAGAGGGGGTAAGGCCCCCCCCCCCATACACTAAGAAAGTCCACGGATCGCAGCCACTTCACTTTCAAGGGCTGGTTTTCAGATTTGCCTTTGTTAAATACGATAATGCGAATCTTGTGTCTTGCAAAGCACACTTCTCCACCCAAGCGAAAACATACGATGGTCAAACTTTAGTGTGGTGTGTAAGAAAAGGTTTCTAACGCTTGCCGATTTACCACTCGGATATTTCGTGACAACAGATAGTCTTTGAAGCCCGTTGATTGGTTAGATAGGCTTGTAGTTTTTTGGTGATTATTTTGCATATATACATATTTTCACCATATATACATGATTAAGTATAATCTTGGGGCAATCATTCGCAGATATTTTAGCTACTGGGGCTTGGGAGGACACAAAAGAAATCGAGGGAGCAAATCGCCACCTTCCAAAAATGTGGGATGTCCCACCAGAGATTACATCCATGTTGGTATGCACATGGCTTCATTTATTTTCCCCCCACCCCCAATAATTATAAAAAATGAACACCAGTGAGTGGAAATATCGATTTCAATCACGAAGTCATGTGCTTCATCTGCAGGGTTTGATGACTGCAGCAAAGATCGAGGAACTGACTACAGCTTGAAATACACTTATTTGACATGACCTGGAAGGTCTATCAAGAGTTTGACAACAATGTTGCACGTAGCTCTGAAAGTTTAGGGATGGAGCTCAGTAACGCCGTTTACTAAATTAGGCTCTATCTTGTCTACAACAAAGGTTATGGGTGGTCAAAGTACCCCTCCCCCCAATCCACACTGCAAGGGTTAACAGTGCATAGGCCGTACGTACAGTACACCCAATGCACGTTGCGCATGGGTGTTGTTTTGTTTATTTTTTAGAGGGAATTTTCCTCCTCAATGCTGGTCCCCCCAATAATTTCGACTTTCAACATGGAACCCTATATGGACTGTGGTTCCCAATCAATTTGGGCCTGCTCATTACTGTAGGAAAGTCCTTATTGGCACGCGAAAGTCTAGCAACCTCTTGTTCGCGATAACTCCAGTCACGAAAGTACCAGTACCTTTTGCTGCCCTGTATTGCACTGCAGCACTCCACGATCACACGAGAACTACAGACACCGTACAGTACGTTCTCCTCGGAAGGTAAGCCGTGATACTGCCTTTCCTATGAATTTAGAAGCTGAATTTAGTTGGGAAGCGGGCGCGCGGAGCAGCGGTCCGACCGCTCAGAGGATTCAAGCTGAACTGGCTTGGGGCCGCACGGGCGCTAGCGGCATCGGAAGACCCCCGATCGTGGATTGGTCAAGGGCCGCAGAAGCACACCATGACGTCACATCCATGTCGACGGCCTTCTAGAAGGGGAAATGGTCTATTTCTAGTGGCGGTGACGATGCGTTACGTTTACGGTACACTTTTACAATCGCAAGGCTTACGGGATTATATCAATTACGGTTACGGGACAGTCAAACGTATAACTTTATGTGAACACAGTTACATCTAGCATTTACGACGGCGGCGGTACGCGCCGGTCGTTTAGAGGTCACGGGGCTGGCGCCTCGCTGGCGGGGTGTTAGCCGGACAGAGGGAGGGGAGGTGCAAAGTCCAACGAACGGCGACCTCGCTGGGGCGGTGGCTGCTTACGTCGACACCCAGACCGGCAGACGGCCGTCTCGGAGCCGGGTATTTGTCGCGCCATGACGAAGGGGCATTGCTGAATTATATGGGATCAAGACGCTCAAAAACTAACTCTCTTACATTACACCCATGTATCCAATGATGTCCAAAATTCAACGCCCCTGACGTGTGTGTATAAAGCTAAGTTAATAAGCTTCCCGATGTCGGGATGAAAAGGTCGCAATGTCAAGTATTTCGTCTACGTTGACGAGATATGGTTAGGGACATACTGTACCCACTATACGAATAAGCATGTTATAGTAAATCCAATAATCTCCCTCTATGTTCTCTGCGCTAAAATGGCAAAGCTCCAGGAATAAAATATGCATGCTCGATAAATATAACAAAAAAGTCCCGGACGGGATTGATAATGGATTTACAAACACCTCGGTTTAAAGATGACTTGCAATTGCATTTCCACTGTCTCTCGGAGACGGCGCTTTACACCAATTGACTTCCACATCTAGTGTCGTAGCTTTGAGTGCATTGAAGTCCCATTTAATTTGTCTGTTACCACCTTTTCCTCTTGACATCCGAGAATGTTATTAACTATATCTTGTCTTACAGGAGGGAAATACCCACAATGCTTTACGATATATATCACGTACTTTGGTACCATGATTGCATAAGGGCCAGTGAATAATGATGCAGCAAGTTTGGTATGACGGTATGCTGTGGGGGCGAGTAGTATGTGTGTAAGGTAGCCGTTTCCTAGCAGAAAGGTTGTGGATTCGAGTTCCACCCTTTTAAGAGTCACGACAGCTAATCTTTACCCGCGACCGATGGACGTGAGATATTGACGCTATATGACGATAGTCGACGCGTCATAACACCGATAACCATCACCGCCGATGGTATGCTGTGGTGTGGCCGAGTGTTTCGGTGAGTACGACGGACAACACTGCGCTTTCCCTAGTTTCGAGGGATCCTGAAGATAGTTCGGAGTGGGTGCTAATGCGTGGTAGAGAGGGCGACTTCAACGAGGCGCGTCGTGTCTTGTCTAAACACTGGTCCTAAAAACGGCGACGAGTAGTCTAGGGGTAAGTTGCCCGTCTCACAATCGAAAGAGTGTGGGTTTGAGTCTCACTTGTCGCTACTCTGCCCGCGACCAATCGGCGCGAGAAATTGTCGCCGCTACATGACTCAACGATCGACGTGTCGTAAAACCAATAACCACCGCCACGTCTACACACTTATGGGTGGCGAACAGACACGATGCGGTAAGTTGAGGTCTGCTGGTACCACCAGGACACCTTATGGCCCGCTGATAGCCAGTCAGACCTCGGCTCCTGTGATGGCTTTTATCGAAAGAGCTGCTCCTAGGCTTCGCTATATTAAGTGAACTTAACTAAATTTAACGGAACGACAAAAGTAGCGGCACGCTTCATTCTCCCCGTTCGCTGCCAGCGGCGGGCCCGACTGCGCGAGCCAGGGAGGGGAGGGGGGCGCATTTGGTTACCACCGAATAGGCACGTTTGGCTGATGGAGCAGTCAGCTGACAGACATCACGTGACATAGTACAACAACCTGTACGCCTGTACACAGCTACCTGCACTGTCAGCGCCGGCTGCAGGGAGGAAGCAGAGGCGTAGAAACGTCTCGGGTGGGGATGGCCGAGTGGTTAAGGTGTTGAGCTCTGGGTAACAAAGGTCCCGGGTTCAACATTCGCGCCACTCGGGACATCTCCCAATCCCGCGGCCCACCGGCGACACAGTGCGGGCTGCGCCATTAGCTGTGGTCGTGCATAAAGTGCGTCGATAACCACCCAATAAAAAAAGCGTAGAAACGTCTCAAAAAGTGTGGGGAAACATTTTGAAGTTCATTCTTACTATGCGATGTTACATACACTTTATGAAAGGTGGAGGCATGACCCCACTAGACCCCCCTGTTCCTACACCTATTGGAGAGAGGCCGGGTTTTCGCCCTGAGATTGGGTCCGAGAAAGTCCCGACAAGTCAAAAACACATACGCTTAGGCATAGCTATTTTCCCCACCTGGTTTGCTGCTGAAGCCAAAGGCAGAATCAGCTTACCATATCACAGCGCATGGTCGGAAATCTCAGATTTACTCTTCATAGATTCTGTACATTCATACATAATACATTCTGAAACCTACCAGATCATGACGGAAGTTTTCTGCCAGTATCGTCGCTCTTGCATACACTCACGATATATACACGAAAATGGAATGATTGCAATTGTATTACGCATCAGGTTACATTAATTACCACCAGTTATTAATCTACTGGTCGTAATAATTGGTGTACTTTTACATAGCACAGCGTTTACCAGATAGGCTATGGGTGGCTAGGCGCCTGCATCACTCGCAGGTGGTTTAGTTATGGGCTTAATATAGCCGAAGCAGCTAACGTGTTCAAAAATCCAAACTATACATACCATGAGTGCAGTTTATATGCTTTTGGCAGGACACTTGCATCCCATGTTGACTGTGCCCCCCCTCCCCCCCATATTTCC
Source organism: Ashinkailepas kermadecensis (assembly GCA_034440615.1). Taxonomy (NCBI): domain Eukaryota; kingdom Metazoa; phylum Arthropoda; class Thecostraca; family Neolepadidae; genus Ashinkailepas; species Ashinkailepas kermadecensis. Next base: position 129,495 of record JAOTOM010004833.1, read on the forward strand.
AAATTATAACATGGGACCCTAATGTGGTATGCCCCCTCCCAATCCATTCGGGCCCGCCCATTGTCTTCATGCATTGTGCCCTCCCAACAATTTTCAGAAGCTTGCACCTATACTACCTACACGCACACACACACACACGCACCACACGCACACACACACACACACACACACACACCTACACACACACACACACACACAAACGTACACACACACTGCAGGTGATGACTCGTCCGGAGGTGCGTGGTGCCAGAGGCGCCAACAGCGTCGTTGGTGACGTCGAGGAGTGGGTCTATCACTCGAATCAGGTGCCGGCCGTGGTACACACTTCCGGAACGCGTCATTTACGTTAAATGAGCTTTACGTTATTGGTTACGTGACGTTAAGTTGCTGAAGGCGGAGGATTGAATGGGTGGGGGAGGCGTCGGTCAGGTGGATTGTACGGTTTCGATCAAACCTATTTTACTCTACTCCTCGGCAAGAATGCTGTGTTTGGGGTCGGGGGAGGTGTGGTAAGTAAGTTGATCTTGCCAGGGTGCCGGCATTAGCCCGCTCTTGTCGAAAAGCACCGATGGATCTGTATCGTGCGGCCAAGGAGACAACTTCCACACCGCATGTCAAGCGGGCTGCCGCGGGTTAGTAGTTAGTAGCAGTTGGTATGATGCATCGATGCAGGGATGCATGGATGGGAAGAATGATGTGTTGGGTTAGTACGGTGTTTTGCAATTGGGCTCATCTACCTCCGATGGTACGTTCTGTTATTTTTAAGGAAGTCGGCTCATCTACTTCCGAGGGCACCGCTAGGTGGCCATTTATTTCAAGTGGCAAAACGATTCGGCTCATGTAGTCCGATGCCATCTGTGGAATACTATTTACGCCACTGTTGTGAGTAGTTGCGCGTGCAAGCAGTGCGTTTTGCACGCGTTGGTGGTGGTGTGGTGTCTGCAATGCTCGTGCTAGTTTGGTGGCGTACAGCTATCCAAATAGTAACTCAGAATCGAAGAAAGCGCGAGGGTGATATCCTCTTTACGGCAGCCCTTAATTGGTTCTCTTTGCGTATCGAAGCTACTACGGTCTAGCCATAGGTGTTGTTGTATGACAATTATTGGGGGAGGGGTGGGGGGGGCAAAATGCTACAGGATTGATGTAGGTATAAGATGGGCCTGTTTAATACTCGCACCGGGTGGGGGGTGTAAACCACCCTCTTCTCCTGTTTTTTGGCGCTATTTCATAAGCGCGCGGCGATATTGTATTGCAATATTGTTACTTTGTTAAAAATCGGTGAGCGCATCCTTTGAACAAAATCGAAATCCATTAGCAAATATAGGAACTGCGGGGATGCCAAATATAGGAACTGCGGGGATGCCAAATATAGGAACTGCGGGGATACCAAATATAGGAACTGCGGGGATGCCAAATATAGGAACTGCGGGGATGCCAAATATAGGAACTGCGGGGATGCCAAATCGACCGACTGGGAGGCGGCAGCTGAGCGTTCAAGGTCACAAAGGCTTCTCCGGTGCGGTAGCAACAGCGAGGTGTGGCGGCCGAACTCGACCTCAATTATCCCTGAAGGCGTTAATCTAGGGTAATAAAATTTGTACTGAAGTAATTTCACAACATCCGTAATCTACCCTCCAAATTTTGTGCTTGTAGCTTCAGTAGCTTCCGAAATCTTGGTTCAGGGGCCGAATCCTACCCCCCCCAATGCGCGGTATGTGAGAGGCCCTCCGGAGCGCGTGCTATCGGACCCTGTCCTGAATTATGTTTGCATGCTAGATTTAGGCTACTTAATCTGCTGATAGGAAGAATTTGCAATTGATGTGATGCTCAAGATATATATATATATGTAAATACAACCATACGTCTGGAACACCAGGTTACCACTTAATGGGTAGGAAATTGCGCGACTCAATTGAAACCCCGACAAAAGAACAGCGAATGCAATTTTCGATGCGTTCTGTTCTATCTCTGCGCAAGAGTTCAGCCACGTTTCCTCCGTTGCTCATATATCAACGAGCAAAGCTACCTTACATTCTACGAGCCTACCCACACTCATGCGTGATGGCAAACTATTAATATATTATTAAAACTAATATTTGTGGACGATAAACACAGAAATACACCGAGGTTGGGAATCAGGGCTTCGGTCATACCAACATGCATTACACAGACTGAGACAGTGGAGCAGACTGCGTTCGGACATTTAATATATAATGTGCAGTTAGTATTCGGAACTATTTAATCGATTGGTGGTTATATTGATGTGTTCTTTCTTCATGGTGAAAATAATTACAATATGTAATCCTCATCAATTACAACTGACAGTTAAATGTACCTAACGCATCGTTTTCACGTTAGTTCGTCTAATTTCAATATCATCTGAAAAGAGGCCGAGTTCCAGAAAACCTCAACATTCAAGCAATGAAGAAAGGCACAATGAAGAAAGAAAGAAAGAAAGTGGGTCTTAGCATTCGCATCACTGCGCCCGCTCGCAACGCTCGCTCATTTCTGAACAGCCAGTGTAAACGCGTAAGGTGAGCGCTGCCTGAGAAACGTCTGTGGAAGAACACGTGCTAAGTATGACGATATCTGGCAATCTAAATCAAATCAGACCCTTTCTGACCTTCACATTCTAGTGACTTGTCATGAAAATATAAAGGTGTGATGGCTATTCGAAAATTCCCCGATGATGAAGATAATACGACGCGTCTGCCTTTAATAATATCAGGGCACATAACACACAACCCAGAAGTATTTAGGGGAACGCGACCGTCATTTGCCCTCTGCCGCGGTCTCCCACCAACAGCCAGACTACAACACCAAGATGTACAAATGCATGTGTGTGACCATGACGTCACACCCCTGCAACCGATCATATTACACCTCTGTAACCTCAGCCCCGTTACCAGTACCAGTGCCCTACTAGTAAGGGTATGCATGGGCTGGAAGAAAGCAGCCGTCGTGAGCGATGTAAAGGGGATCTCGATCCATGTCTCGTAGCGTTTCTAAACTCAAGTAGCAGAACAAATGTTGTCGATATGGAATTTGGCACCTCGTCATCAACGTTAAACGAAAACTTTGCAGGTGCATACTTGCTACATGTATTATCACAGACGCACACTTGATACGTGCACTATCAATTTTGAAGTCGTACTGAGGGTGTGAGATTGCAAACTATCTAGGAAAAGAAGCCGGTACATGTGGGCAGGGGAAAAAGCAATGCTGAGAACAAAACCTGGCTACATGCGAGGAAGCGTGCTTTCTGCGAATTAGAAGGCTGGAATTGCGGTAGATAAGTACAGTACAAGGCATCAAATGTGCACGACTCTCTGTTTGGCTGTCTGATTCGCTGATGTCACGGAATGAAGATGGCTCTAATTTGTCGTATACTAAGTGCACTGCATATGCAATATTTTCCTGCTTCTGTATTATTTTGTGGTTTTCTGTAGCTGTTCTAAGAAGTATCCATTTCTGCTGTCTCCGTTTTATATGTCTTATATGGTAAAATACGTATGCGTCGCCACTCCAAGTAGTACGTGCCGGCGTAGTAGGCAAAGTAGTCGTTCTAGTACAAGTCATGGATAATATAAAAGAAGGTATTTTATCGCACATGAAGACAGAAATATACCGGAAAATAATTATTCCCCATTATACAGATTGGGCATCGTGTGATGCGTCATGCATCTTGTTATAGCCCCGGGAAAAGGACGAGGATGTGCAAATAAGTAATTTTCAAAACAACATATTAACGTCCGTAGCGCGGCGGCCCTGCCAGCGCCGGGGACTTCTTCCATGGGCGGATTCAGGAATTGTCATGGGGCACTAGTCTGAAGGGGCGCCATTTTTTTCGGAGGGGCGCCACTGCAAAAGTACTTGGAGGCAGGGGCGGATACAAGGGTGGCACTGAAGGCATATGCCCCTATGGAAATTTGCGTCCCTTCGGTCGGGAAAAGGTTCCACTCCGGGAAAGTTCGATTGCATCCCCATCGAATGTTTAGCCAGAGGTGCCCCTCTCAGAGTAAAAGGCGTCCTTTCAGTGTGCTCGAGTGCATCCCCCTCGAGTTATTCGGCCAGAGGCGCTCCTGGGAAGGAAAAGGCTCCCATTCAGTCTGTTTGAGTGAACCCCTCGAATTTTTCAGTCAGAGGCACACCTTGGAAGGTAGAGGCGCCCCTCTGGGAAGGTCCGAGTGCACCGCACTCCTAATCTTTTTTTTCAGCCAGAGGTGCCTCCACCCCAGAGACAAAGTTCCCCTCATGACAATTTCTGAACCCGCTCCTGCCTGGAGGAGTGTCTTTTCCTTCCGAGGGGAGACTGGCAGACAAAATTCGAGAGGAGTCCATTCGAGCACACTGAAGAGGCGCATTTTTCTCCCGATGGGGGGGGGGCGCTCCTGACTGAAAAAGCATAGGGGATTCACTAGAGCCTTCCCGGAGGGGCGCCTTTTCCCGGACGGAGGAGTGGCCATCTTCCATGGGAAGAAGGCACATGCCACCAGTTCCCTCCCCTTGTATCTGCTCCTGACTCCTGCATTTGCACGCCAGCAGCTGGCCGCGTTCAAGCGATTCTCTTTCTTCCGGAGAAGACAGACATCTAGCCGACGCAGACGGACTGTGCGTTTCAGCTGGCTAGAATCCAAGAAGACAGCACCAAGTTCGGCCGATGGTGGCAAGCCTTTCTGTGTCGATCACCACGTAGGTGCAGATATTATCAAGGCCCAGACGCCCAGGTTCGCGGCCCTTATTGACGCCTTGAAGCGTAGGTTGGCGCAATTGCGAGCGGCCCTCCTGAAAGCCCTAGATCCCCACCAGCAGGTCGTAGACCAGCAGACGTTCCAGCTGTTACTGCGCATGCACTCCGAACTGGTTACAATAGTAAATGCCCCGCACGACCGTGGGCTGTTGAAGACTATCTTCAACGGTTGCCGCAGGCAGCTTGGGCAGCATTATCGTTGTTGTCAGAGGAAGCTCCTCTGGGCTAACTGGCCGCTGCAGCTGACATATTCTTGGAAGCCTTGGCTTCAGGTCTGGTGTCAGCAATGGCGGCCGGATACTCAGCAGTGCAGACGGTGCCAGTCGGCGCAGTGTCTCCGGATATCAGTACGCTGGCCACCCTACAGGATATAGTCGCAACGTTAACGGTGGCGTTCAGTCACCTGGAAACTGTCCTGAGTGACAGGTCACCAGAATGAGTGGGCGGACGTCACTATTTACAGGGCCATCGGCGGGGCCATCAGTGCACCCGCTCCGATCGCAGCCCGCAGTTGTATGCTTTTCGCTGCATGCATGCGCTTTATGCATTTTCATTGCATATTGGGGGGGGGTCAAAGTCACTATTGGAGGGGCAAAATTAAACATTGGGGAGTGGGGCATATGCCATGGGTGTAACCACTGGGGGCGGGGAACATGTCCCCCGATTTCTGAAAAGTGGCGATTTGTACACCTCAATTTCGTCCGTGTCCCCCAAGCCTCAGCTACCTGAGTATGATCGCCGCAAAATTATACTTAATCATTTATAAAGTGAAAATATATATGCAAGAAAATCACCAAAAATACTAGAAACCGATCAAGCCAATCAACGGGCTTCACAGGCTATCTGTCGTCACAAAATCTCCGAATGGTAAATCAGCAAACGTTAGAAAATTTTCCTTCCAGGCGATTCTTGAATAACATGAACCTTGGCCATCTTGTGTTTTCGCTTCGGTGGAAAATTGTGCTTTGCCAGGCAACAAATTTGCATTATCGCAAGGCTTTATTACAGTCTTAGGTTGCATTCCCCTGCGCATATATTGATATATCTTGAACAAACGTGACTCTGGGTGCCCTTGGATATCTTCAAGACCATGGAAGGGAGTCATGGGCAGCCTTAAGCAAGTACGTCAAGTTAACGTCGTATTCGTATTCGTATTCGTATTCATCGACGTGTTCGCCAGAGGCGTAGGTATTTGTATTGGCATCGGCATTTAGCGACGGGTTTATGATCGTTCGAATCAATTACCACAAATGCTTCTGCTTGTACTGAACACGCTGGAAGCAACTACATAGGTCTCACACTACCACCTTAACGGTCAAGGTTCAACGCAAACCGATTTATTCGGTTGCCTCCCATTTTTTTTCGTTTTTCACCCAAACCTGCCCAAATCTGGTATCAAGCAATAGCCTGTGGTGAACCATCGTTTAACATTTCAAACCGGTACATGTCAAGGACAAACTTCTAGGTCAAAGGTTAACTTGATTTATTCGATGGCGACATTGAAGCGATATCGACCGAACGCGAGGTTCGGTTGCTATCGCTTCAATTTCCATCAAATGGGCGTCATACGACGTGGCTTGTTATGCGGTACAGAACGCTAAACAATCGAATTATTTTTTCAAGGGCAAAGGCCAAGCTGATCATCCTGTCCGCTGAATTTTCTTTCGTTTTCGCTCAAACCCATCCAAATCTGGTATCAAGCAATAACCAGTGGTGAACACTCGAGTAACATTTCAAACCGGGACATGTCAATGTCAAAGGTTTGATTGAGTTCTTCGATGTCCTCGCGTTTCGTCGCTATGGCTTTAATTTGTAGAAAATGGATGTCATTCGTGTTGTATCATTCGTATTGTCTTGTGCGGTATCAGAAAATTGATAATTCGAAATCATCTCGACGGGTCAAAATTCAAGCTGATCTCGTTGTTCGCTTCACATTTTTGTGTGTTTGCTCTCAAGCCTACCCAGATCCACTATCAAGCGATAGCCCTTGGTGAACCATCGAGTAACATTTTGAAACTGGGATATATCAAGGTCAAACCTCAATGTCAAAGGCTAGTTTGAATTTTTCGAAGTCCTCGCGATTCGTCGCTATGGGTTCAATTTGCATCAAGTGGGTGTCACTTGACGCGGCTTGTGCCGTTTTATAATGCTACCAAACCGAACTAATTTCAAAGATTAAAGGTCAAACCGATTTTTTTGGTCGCCCCGTATTTTTTCGTCGCCCTAACGTACTCACATCTGGTATCAAGCAATAGCCCGTGATGAAAATGTTACAAAATAAAATAAAATGCAACATAACCTAAACTAACCTAGCCTAACCCACTTTTGGAGAAAAAAATCAAAAAAATATAATCAGACAAATGTCAAGAAACGTATTTTCTGAAAATTCTCCGAAAAAATATAACCCAGCCTAACCTAACCTAGCTTAAGCTACTTTTGAAGAAAAAAAAGAATTTTTGTTTGAATGTTTTTTTTTTTTAAAAAATGTCTGGAAACTTTTCGGTATTATTCTGCTTTAGGGTGGTAACAAGAACAGTTTTTACACGCATTTGCCTCCATAAAGCAAACAAATGGGTTAGCAGGGGTGTCGATTTTTAAAAAAAATATTGGGGGGGGGCGAAGTGCCAACGCACTAGACCCCCCCCAACAATCGGATTTCGCCCACTATATTTTTAGATCTCAGACATTCTGATTTTGTATTCGACGATGTGTATGTTTATGTTTATTCAGCATCCTCACCAATGGGGAAAATCGTCCAATAACTGGTGAAGTCACATAATTGAGAGAGCAGTGCACAGTACATGTCAACATAACAACTCTGAGTAATAGCATGCGACTGCAGTGCCATATAGTGGGCTCGGATCTATCGTCACCGTCACCGTCACCGTTACCCTCCTCCTCACTCCACACACCAACAAATACACACCGGCTTAAATAAAAATACTTCAGCGATCAGATGCAGGCTAAAACACACCGGCCTTGATGGAGCATCAGAGCACAGCAGACCTGAACTGTGATGACGATGGGTGAAAGTATTTCCTTGGTGCCTAACATTATGGAGGGGCATTTTTCCCTTAAGTACGCCACTGCGGCTGCTCAACGTGTTTTTTTCCGCAGATTGCACGATCGAGAGTAGAAAGGCCCTTCGGATAATATTCTTTCGGGACCCATTCTGAATTTTCCGGTGCTCTGGTCGATTCAATGGAGTCTCCTTGTGATTTTTGTGGTGAAGTCTATTTTTTGTAAGCCCCCTGCAGGCAATTTTTGGACCCCGGTACGATTCTTCGGGCTCTGGGTGCGTTTTTTTCGGTGCCCCAACAGGTTTTTTTTTCCGGCGTCCGACGACTTCTTATTTTGTGGATCCTTGACGCAATTTTTGTGTCCGCAGGGTGACATTCTGGGTATATATTGGTTCTTGGGAAGCCAGCTGCAACTTGTGGGGCTCCGGCGCGACGTTTTGGCCCCAGATAGATGTTCAAGAGAAGCGGCGTGAAATTTGTTTGGTCTAAGTGCGATTTTTTTGGCCCCGTGGTCACTTGTTGGGATCCCTTGCGCGAGTTGTGGTGGCTTCGACACTTTTTTGGGGGCCCAACAAGTTTTGTGGGCTTTTGGAGCCATTGTTGAAATCCCAGATTGATTTTCCGTGTCCGGACTGTTTTTCATTTCCCTGGCTTCATTTGTTGGGTGATCTCAACGAGACTTTTAGAGCCCCGGTGGGACCTATCATGCCTCTAGCGTGATTTTCACGGGCCCGGGTGATAATTCTTAGTACCCCCAGTCTCAGCGTGATTTTCAGGAGTCCCCGGCCAGACCGTTTGTGCCCCCCGTCGTGATTTTCTTGAACCCCGGCACGACTTTTTTTGCGGCCCCAGCGTGATTTTCAAGGGCCCAGGTGCAAACTTTTGAGGCCCCAGCGTCATTATCAGGGGCCCCTGCGCTACTTTTGGTGGCCCCCAATGTGATTTTTCTGAGCTCCGGTGCGATTTTTGGTGGACCGAGTGGGATTTTTAGGGAGCATAGCGCATTTTTTTCCTGAGCTCGGGGGATTCTTGGGGGCCCCACAACCTGTCAGGAGGGGGGGGTGAGAGGAAACTGCCCACAATGCCCCCTCCCCATTCGGTATGTCACTGTGCCATGCAATGATTCAACATAAGAATCCAGGAATAGTTCATCTGTTTCATCACTCACATGTGATTTCAACTCCCCAGTTATCCATACAGTTTGAGGAAAGTCAAACATCTGCTACATCAGTGTTAAAATAATAGTTTTTCCTTAGGTGTGAGATGTCGAAATGTGTATGGTGGGATGTCGAAATTGGTCATGTAAACATGACAATTAAAATGTTTCAGTCCTTCAATCTCAATTTTGAGCCCATAGTGTACTGATAAGTGATTTTTTCATTTAATTTTGGGGACAGCTAATATGGGGATACCTATTCTGACTATAACGATTGCAATATCATGGTATCAACAGATGACATTGTTTAACAGATCATAGATCATAAATAATCTCTGTATCTGGAAGTGTGTAACGAAATACTTGTGTGTCACAGTCCATAATGGTGAGCATAAGCATCATACTAATTCACAAAATGCTGTTAGAAACAAGTAATGGAGACTTCATAAGCACGCATCAACAAGCAAGAAGTGCTTCCTGGGAAAGGATGTATATTCAATGTTCAGAAAGTGGTATATTCCACCTTATTTCACAAATAATCTATCACTGGAGTGAGGTCGATTGACATTTCATTAGGTGGTGTTTCCCACCATTTTTGGGGGGAAAATTTGTACACTGTGCTACATGGATCAGCAAGGATGGATTATAAGGCAACAGGGATACCATGGAATTCAGGTCACAGTAGTTATGCTGCAATACATGCCTTCTTCAACAGACTGCTTTGGAGATGGATGCGCTCCTGAAGTTTGGTCAGGGTTGGAGTTGGAGGTGGATGGAGCAACACTGTGAAGGACATAACATATGGTTCAAGATATTTATGTTTACATTAACAATACAGGGGATAAAGTAACATTTTCATTCATTGACTTCTATGGTGTCCTGAGTAAGTAGGACAATCGAGATGGTTTTCTGTTATATGCATTGTAGAAGCAATGTTATGATGTAGCTTTTATACCCCAGTGGGAATGGTATGGATTCACTCATAAGTGAATTTGCAAACATACTGATATATCAGTTAACAACAATGCAGGGAGCTATATGATCAACATGATCGATGTGCCCTAAAGCCCAAATAACTAAGTAACAATGCAGGGAATCTGCTGCATAACATTTTGCCCATGAATTAGCCCTGATATATGGCATCATACTTCCAATGCTATTTAGAATAGTGAGCTATATTTTGTGTACAAACATCAGTACATTAGAAATGTTAATTAAACGTTACACACATCAGTTCCTTACAAGTGTCAGCAATACATTTCCTTCATGCGCTTTAAACATGATTCAAGAAAGCACCGTCATCGATTTTAAACTTGCAAAAAGAGTGGGCCGCCTGGTGTTTTGATTGCTATCTGAGTGAATTTGCTGTCTTGTTAGTGAACTGACCACTTGTTGAGATATAAGTACTTTACCTTTGCTTCTATCATGAAAATTTGTCATTTTCCAATACATCAGAAATCATCAGAATAACTTCTTGTCCACAAACCGGTGTATGCATTTCTATGAATTTATCATATATATTAACACACATGATGTAGATCAGATCTGCAAATTTATAACTCAGAAAATGTTATCAGCACAGGATTCCATTCCTGAAAATATAGTACTTTCAACATGTTATTGTTCTTTGTGAAGCAATGAGTGCAATGCTCTCATGCAGCATGCAGATGGAGGTTCATCACGTGCACCAGGTAGCACAAAAAGAGGTATTATTGCAGTCTAAGGTACAAGACGGGTTTTACACCAATTTTACCTCCACGAATCATTCAAAGGCGCTAGGTTTCTCCTAGTTGCATTAGGCTAGACTTTTGTTGTAAGTTGGTAAATTTACCCCCAAAAAATGTCTTCAAAAACGGTTCAAGCTAGATTAGGTTATGTTAGACTTTTTAAGTTGGAAATGTTTGAGAACAAAAAAAATTGTTTGGAAATTGGGCATTAAAAAAATCATTTCTTGCATGGAAGGCTAGGCTAGGTTAGGTTAGGTTATGTTACATCTTTTTTTAATCTGAACATTATTTTTCATCCTATATTACTCAAATCCAAGCCCCCTTTTGGGTGTTATTTTGCCTCACAATTGAAAAGTGTGCATCTGCAGAGGAAATGAGCGGTTACATCATGTTCAGCACAAATAAACACTGCATGAAAAATAAATTCAAAGAAGTCAGAGAGTACCATGAGCTGAAAAATTACCCCAAAAGCCAGGTATTATCGCAGGTTAAGGTAACCACAAGACAAGTTTTACACACATTTTATCTCCATGAAGCATACAAAGGTGTTAGGTTTGTCAGGTTAGGTTATGCTTTTATTGTAAGTTAGAAAATAATCAGTTGTTGGGAAATAATTGTTTAACGATTTTTCTTCAAAAAAAATAAACAGTTCAGGCTAGCTTAGGTTAGGTTTTTTAAGTTGAAAATATTTGAGAAAAATGCCTCGAAAATTTCAATTAAAAACAATTCATTTCTTGTATGGGAAGTTGGACTATGTTAGGTAAGGTTATCTTACATCTTGAACATTATTTTCATGCTACATTTCCTAACTCCGCTCCCTTTTTTGGTGTTACTTTTACTCCCAATTGAAAAGCATGCATTTGCAGAGGAAAAGACACTAAATTTGTGCTTTTATGTGTTTTATTAATATTTTTAAATTTAAATTTCCAATGCAACGGTGACGAGCCCATGGGCTCGTCACCGTTAGGTATCCTCCGAGTCCGGGGGCAAGGTCAGCTGAGAGGCAGAGAGATGTTGGTGGTATCGTGGGGAGAGAGGTGAGGAGGTGTGGGGGAGGGACGTGATGAGGGGCTCCTAGAGTTGCGCGATGTGCTCGCCGAGGATGCCTGGCGCTCTTTTTGCTCCTTGCCTTTTTCTTTTTGCGTGCTTCTTGACCTGCTGCTTTTCTTTTGCTTGTCGGCGTCGCTCTTGGATGTTCATCTCTGGCCGTCTTTCACGTCTTGCATCCGCTATGAGCATTGCTCGAGATTTCTGGTTTGAATCTGCCCTTTAATACCAAAAGGTACAACGGAATTTTAGTAATTGCATACAACAATAATTACAATACAATACAATAATTACAACGGAGTGTTAGTAGGTTTTCTAGTTCTAGCCCTTATATGGCCAGGAATGTACTATAATTATAATAGAATCTACTCTTTGTATTTACCATACCTTGCCAAAACTTTCATGTGTGGCGCAGCAGAGACATACCGTTGTTGTTGGGCCTACGATGCTTGATTGTTGTGAGTAATATTACATGTGTGTTAAGGGCATTGATTGCATGTGTCCCTTTGTAATTGAAAACGTTTAATGTCTGGTGTAGATATTATGCAATTCTTTGAAAGCAACAACCAAAACAGTGCCCCTCTACCTAGAGTAAAGAGTGGTTTATTTTCTGAAAATTCGCCAAAATAAAAAAGGAACCTAACCCAGCCTAACCTAACATAATCTAACCTAAGCTGCTTTTGAAGAAAAAAAAATCTTTTAAATAATCTGAAATTTTGTTTTGGAAACCTCAGTATTATTGTGCTTTGAGGTGGTAGCAAGAAAAGTTTTTACAAGAATTTGCCTCCATAAAATGAACAATGGGTTAGGTTTGATTAGGTTAGGTTAGTTTAGGTTTTCAAGGTATAAAATTTTGAGAAAACAAAACAAAAACAAAAACAATTCCAAATTGCACAGAAAAGTGTTGATCATTGACTTCTGCTTCACAAATTGGAAAATTCGTATGGCACTTCTGGCCCAGTTCTCTCACTTTTTAGATCGTACTTCATGAACAGACGCCAACATGTGCTTGTCAACGGTTTGACTTCAGGATGGTCCCAGGTACTGAGCGGGGTTGCAGAGGGTTCCCTGTTGGGCCCGAGCTTCTTCCTGGCCTTCATCAACGATCTTCCCAACATTTTAGAATCGTCTTGCCTTCTGTACTGTGACAATCTCAAAATTTTCTGTACAATCAAGGGCCAGGAAGATGGCATCGGGTTACAGCGTGATCTAAATTCTCTGGAAAATTGGTGCAAAACCTGGAAACTGACCCTGTGTACCAACAAGTGCTTTCATTTTTGAGTCACTAAAAACTCAACCATTGCCTATACGTTTTCAGATTGGATCAGCTCAACTCAAATTAGTAACACATGTACGAGATCTCGGCATCATTCATGACACCAAATTAACTTTTTCGCATCACATCAACTCCATCGTCATAAGGGGAAATAGAGCCTTTAGCCTCTTAATCCGTAGCCTACAGGGGATTAGAGGCAACTACAGCAAGACAGCTGTAGTAGTGGCCTACTACACCAACGTAAGGTCCATACTCGAGTACGGAAGCGTAGCGTGGGCGGGAGCGGCGAGCATTCACCTAGATCGGCTGGAGCGCATCCAACACAAATTCTTGGCTTTTCTGGCAGGAACCAGGTGTGAGAGGTACAACCTAGGAAATTATGATGAACTCTGTCAAAATTACAACGTAATGAAACTGTCTGGGAGGAGAGAGCTACTCGATTTGTCGTTCTTTCATGGGCTGCTGAACGGCCGCTGCGAGAGTCCGCTCCTAGGCAGGTTTCCGCTCCGCGTCTCGTCTCGTCAGACCAGAAGCGTCGACCCGTTTGCGGTGCCCCGTGCCCACGTCAACGCTATTGCAACCAGCCTGTTCTCCCGCTTACCCGAGCTGCGAACGCATTAACCGCCGTACAGCCAGCACTGGATATGTTTCGGGACTCCAGACGCACTATGTTTGCATTCCTACATGCAACTGCTGTAAGGTTATTGTAGTGTTTCGTCACACATCTGTACAAGATCTTAGCATAAACATTCTCACTTCTTTCATCAGGCCATAATTATATATCGTACATGTTCATTTTTTACTATATTGTGTTTTAACCAGTCACCATTTTACCATTCTGAAGTAGAATGTCACGAGTGGGCGGCGTGTGTGAGTGTATGTATGAGGACCACCATAATTGGGGCACTGTTCCTGTGTGTGGCAAACAGAATAAATAAATTTATTAAAAAAAAGTGGTCCCATCATCTTAGTCACCTTCATAAACATGGTATTCTGAAAAAAAATTTAATAAAAAAAAACACATTTTAAGACAAAAATACCCTTCTTCATTTTGAACATTACCTTTGGTAAATTTTTGATAAAATGTGTTTTTTAAATTTTTGGGAAAAAAATCAGAATATGATGTTTATGAACATGACTAAGAAGATGCGACCACTCATTTTCGGCGCTGATGCTTACTTTTCAATTTGAATGATGGCGTCACATCAGTATGGTTTGATGATGTCATACGTATGGCATGGTTCACATAGCTTAATGAGATGGTCGAAGTAGCTTAATCTAATATAATCTAACCTAACCTAAACTAACTTAACTAACCAGTAAATTTTTCTCTAATATAAGGTGTAAATTAAAACACCTTTTATCAAAAATTTACCGGTTAGTTTAAGTTCGTTTAGATTATGTTAGATTATATTAGATTAAGCTACTTTGACCATCTCATTACTATGTGAACAGTGCCATACGCATGACGTCATCAAACCGTACCGATGTGACGTCATCGTTCAAATTGAAAAGTAAGCATCAGCGCAGAAAATGAGTGGTCGCATCTTCTTGGTCATGTTCTTAAACATCATATTCTGATTTTTCCCCCCAGTAATTCAAAAAACACCTTTTATAAAAAAAAATACCAAAAATAACATAACATAACATAGCCTTCCATGCAAGATAACAAATTCTTTCAGACAATTGACAATTTTCAAACATTTTTTTTAACTCAAGTCTTGGAATTTGCTTTTTCAATGCAATGTTTAGGAATGTATGCAATGTTTGTGCTTAAAATGATGTGACCACTCATTTCCTCTGCAAATGCATACTTTTCAGTTGGGAGGCAAAATAACACCCAAAAAGGGGCTTGGGATTAGATGATATGGCATAAAAAGTAATGTTCAAAATACATAAAAGTAATATAACCCAGCCAACCTAGCCAAAGAAAGAAAATGAAAATGTTTTCTTGCAAGAAAACATTTTTTAGTGGCCAATTTCTAAACAAGTTTTGCTGAAACATTTTCAAATAAAAGCACCCAACCTAATCTAGCCTGAACTGTTTTGAAGGAAAAATCTTGATTGTTTTTTTCTAGAAAATTAAAAGAATTGAGCATTTTTCTAACTTTCAATACAAGCTTAACCTAACCTAACTTAGCCAAGCCTACCCTCTTTGTATGCTTCATGGAGTTAAAATGTGTGTAGAAGTTGTCTCATGGTTGCCTTAAACTGCAATATTACCAAAACAAAAGCCTAACCTTACCAAACCTAGCTCCTGTGTTTGCTTCATGAAGGTAAAGTGTGCATAAAACTTGTCTCATATATGCTCTAAACTGCAGTAATACCCTTTTTTTGGTTGGGGAGGGCAATTGCTACTTTTCAAGATATAAGCAATTTAAGTTGAGGGGTTTATATCTTAATTAAGTAGTCATTTCACCAAGAAAAACCATCAAGTTCATCAAAATAGCATCCAAAGACACCACAAAAGCTTTTTGATGATACAGATGTATGTTGTTCCCTCTCTCCAGCAAAATATAGGGAATATATGCAGGGCAAGGGTGATTTGAATAATGTGATATATAATTCCGAAGAATCCAAAATTATAACACATGTAAACTAGCCTAACTTAACCTTACCTACTAATGATTAATCACCTTCTGATGTTGGACCACTCAAAGCCTATGAATGTTGGATCAGCTAAGACCTATGGATGTTGGATTGCCTAGAACCTATGGAACTTGGATCTTCTAAAACCTATGGATGTTGGATCTCTTAAAACTTACAAATGTTGATCTCCTAAAACTTATGCATGTTTCACGTTCCAAAATGTATCAATGTTGGATCATCTAAATTCTACTGGTGTCAGATAACCTAAAACCCGAATATCTAAAATATCTAGTGGTTAGTGTGCTGCTAGACATATTTGTCACAACTCACCATTTGTGGTAGCATGCAGTGATCATGAAGGAAATGTAAAATGTTGGTGTTATTTATATAGAAATTTGCCAAAGCACTGCAATAAAATATGGCTTAGAACCAAGATAATTTCAACCTGGCTTTACTCTGATTGGAGCTTGCCTGAATGAGATGGGAATGATGTGACCATGTAATGCTGCACAATGTAAAGAATAATACTTGATGCATATTTAATTTATATATTTCAATATTGTACTACTGAAATATTGTGAACCTATTGCTAATATTTTAGTTTCGTTTTTGGGATAAAATTCCATGAGTTTATCAAAATATATATTTAAAAATCATGAACACAAACATGAAGTATTCTTACAAGTACCTGAGTAGCACCAAAATACATCATGACAGCACATAAAAAGTCAGTGTTTCTGCCATATCAGCAGCAAATGGTGTTATTTTGGATAGTGAAGATCTTGCTAATATGTGATTTCCCGAGGAAATTATAGAGGAAAAAGTTGCTAGGTGTGCTTCAACAAGTACAGTCCATACATTTTCCAAATTTGTGCTCAGAGTCTTCTGTATAAATACCTTACCTACCCTCATTCCTGAGCATTAAGCATAGGTAGGCTTCATATACTTATTGGTGTTGCTAGCATGTGATTCAACCCCTTTACTTTAACATGTCATTCAATCCCATTACTTTCATATAGTGGCATTCACTGAATGCTGAATCTGAACAATTATTAGTGTTGCATTGGCAGAGCCAAACATGTAGACATTTCCATCCATGCCTCTTGTACTATGATATATTGAGCAGCATTTTCTCTTCAAAGAGAGCCTGGTGCCTGCCTCAAATTCAGCAGGCAAATATGAGTATTGGTCATAAAATCAAAAAGTGTTACGGCTTAATTAGAGCCACAGGGGCCCATCTGGGTTAAGTCTGTCTAGAAATGATACTAGAAAAGTGCATGCTCTCACCCCAATCACTCCATTATCTCATGTTCCTAGGGAGCTACATATCCCAGCCTATCTAGCACCATCCACTTGATATTGCATAACACATTCCTCAAAAATTACAAACGCCTCTGATCATGCCCATTGTCTACCATAGCCAATCTCATCAGTATCACATCCTGAAGGAAGGTGCTGAATCCACTGCTAGGTACACCCTATATAAAGTTATAAAGTGTTTAGACTTAATAAGAGACCCAAGGGCCCATCCAGTTAAGTCTGTAAATGGAAGATGGATTGGGTGATGATTGAGAGGGAAACAAAATATTGGTGCTGCATAGTAACACCAATACTTTGGTGGCTGTTGCACTCACAATTCCAAAAGTATACAAACCTCCACCCCTGGGTTTAAAGCCTCACAAAAACTGAAACCATGGCTGAACCAGAGTAGCATTATACAGCTAGCTAAAGCTACCTAGGCCTAGCAGATGTAGCTGCTTGTGGTATCATGGAATATTCTAGTTGTCAGTGAGGTGCCCAAAGCACATTCCCGTTGTTTTTATATCATCAATTTGCATCCTGTTTACACAAGATATAATCAGGATTCTGGCAATTCCCAAACCACTGGCTCCACATGGAGCACCTCTAACAATCCAATGCTTTGTGGTAGTTTATACAGCCCTTTCCCTAAGACATGATTCTTGCAGCATTTGAGAAAAAAACATGGTGGCAATGCATATGTCAGTTTGGTGTCATGACCTGAAGAAGGATTATTGAAGGAAGAAGAGCAGGGCTGCACTTGGGATATGAAATCATGCCCTTTATTTGACTTATGGGCATCATTCCAATCGAATGGAACTGCATTCTGCATTCATGGATTCATGGTTAATCTGTCTCTATTATGCTGTGCCTGAAGAGTTGCATGGTGTGAGTTGAACTGTGCATTACTTTAAGGTGCATTTGGTCCATTTGATCCATTTAGGACATGTTCATAAGCACTTGTCTCTCATGGCAATTTTACAAAGTTAATTGCAAATTGAGTGGAATGGTCTGCATCGCATGACTTTTTCAGTAAAAAAAGCAACATGAGTTATAAAGTCATAAAGTATTAAGGCTTAATAAGAGCCACAGGGGCCCATCTGGGTTAAGCCTATCTAGAAAAGGTACTAGAATGTACATACTCCCACCCCAATCAATCCCTTATCCCAAGTTCCTAGGAAGCTATATATCCCAGCCCATCTAACACCACTCACTTGCTACCGCCTAACACCCTCAATAATCACAAGCTCCTCCCATCACACCCATCGTGCCACCATAGACAACCTCATCAGCATCACATCCCGAAGGAAGGTGCCGAATCCACTGCTAGGCACATCCCACAGAAATTCATAAAGCGTTCAGACTTAATAAGAGACTCACCTGCTATTGCATAATACACTCAACAATTACAAACTCCTCCCATCATACCCATTGTGCTACCATAGACAATCTCATCAGTATCACATCCCGAAGGAAGGTGCTGAATCCACTGCTAGGTACACCCTATATAAAGTTATAAAGCATTTAGACTTAATAAGAGACTCACTTGCTATTTCATAACACAGTCAACAATTACAAACTCCTCCCAACTCCCACTCCTGCCTGTCGATCAACCTTCCCTGGAATACAGAAAAACAATCCCCCTATTCTTATAATGATTGTCTATGCCGTTTTTAAAGATGTTCAGTGTGTTGCTACTGACAATGGTTCCTGGCAGCTGGTTCCAGTGTTCTACTACCCTGTTGGTGAAGAAAGACTGTCTTAACCTTGTCCTGCTGTGATTAACTTTAATTTTGAATTGATGACCTCTAATTGATGACCTCTAATTGATGACCTCTAATTGATGACCTCTAATTGCATCAGTTGTTGGACAACATGGACTGTTTTGCTGTTCAGAGGACCTGTAGTGCCATTTGTATTAAGTTCAAAATCTGTATTAGCTAAGAGCCAACTTTTGCTATCCAGAGGACCCTTAGTGCCATCATTCAGGATATTTTGGAAACAAGCATACATGAACATGTTAAGAGGAAATTTTAGGAATTAGCTGATGTTTTCAAGATCGTAATTATTTTCAAAGATGCTACATGCGTATAGGTACATTTTGCATACTATCTACATAGAGACATTCTGTAATTCATGTTCATACAAGGCAGTAACACAAGTGAAGCACCCCTTTATGCATGAACATGCTCATGTGAAATGCCAAATGTGCCTTGAAGTAATGCATAGTGCAGCTCACATGGTGCATCACACACATCTGACCCGCGACAAACGCTGCTTTGGGTGCCGGCGCCTGGAACATAATAGAGAGAGATTAGCCACAAATCCATGATGCAGAACCCAGTTCCCTTTCATTGATTTTTGTCCGTCATTTTGGAGATGATGCCACTGAAAAGGTAACAGGTAATCATATAACTTCTAATATCGCTTCTCAAGCAGCGTTGGAAAACTGGCCCTTTTTTGGAACTTTTGCCATCCAAAGAATTATACACTCCTAAAAAAAAAAAAAAAATACACTCCTTGCATTGCTGGATGAAGAAATGCTGCACTAGCAATACCCAGATAGATGTCATCATCTAATAGTAGTGATAAGTTGGATGGAGAGGAAGCAGCATGCTATGGGCCTATAACAGTTGGTGATCTATGGCTGATAATAAGATCGACTTCCAGTCCTGGTAATCATCATCCTGTTCAGTCATACTGGTTCCCCTAGCACAGAAACTAGCAACATAATTGAGGATAATGACCCATTTGTTATTTCAGGTCATCTGCAACCACAGGACATTCGAAGAGGAGGCAGGAGTGGAGCAAAAAATGAGATGCCAGCCAGATTGGAAGAATATCAGCTTGCTAGCATGCACAACAGATGGCAACAGATGCCAAAATTTGGATCAATGCAGTATGCATATGACCTTAATACCAATGAATATTCCATATTCCATAACATTCTATTTGTGCAGGTGATGTGTGATTGTGTGGTGCAGTGCAGCTGAATTAATAAACAGCCACCCATGCCTTCATGTGTATGTTCTCCGTTTGTGGAAAAACCTCAGAACAGAGTCCAGAAGTGTTCAGAAGAATGTATGGCTGAACACATAGCTAGAGAGCCAGAGTTGCATTTACACAACTGGTAAGCCACAAAGGGTAGCAAAAGCTTCCCCCAAATTCCAAAAATCTGGGTGGATGTGAGCCAGGTTTTGCCATAGCATAGGCATTTTCAGGGGCATTATTGCAGTTTAAGGTAACCACAAGGCAAGCTTTAGACACATTTCACTTCCATGAAACATACCAAGGTGCTACATTTGCATCATGTTAGATGGTTTTTTTGTAAGCTAGACCAATGTCAAATATCCTTAGGGATTTGATGAATTTATTTTTGAAGTTTTTTAATATAAAAAAGTTCAGACTAGCTTAGGCTAGGTTAGGTTAGAATAGTTTTTTAGTTTGAATCTAACACAATATCAGTTGGAAATTTTTGGATTAAAAAATTGCTTTCAATGGTTAGGCTAGGTTAAGTTAGGTTATGCTACTTCTTTTCTCTACATTTTGAATGTTACGTTTCATTCTATATTACCCAATCAACTCCAAGGCACTTTTTGGGTGCCATTTTGCTACCCAACTGCACTTGCCAAAAATATGAATGGTCACATCATGCACATATGCACATTCATAAACATTGCATAAAACAATTAATTCCAAGAAATCATACATTGCCTCAGACTGCAAATTTACCTTTTCAGAAAGCCAGAGGGACCAGAAAAGTTAAATAATGATATTCAATGGAGGATGGGGAGCCAGGGACAGGATGCACCTAACAATTCGCTGAACATTTCATAAGTGCACAAATTATGCTTGAGTGCATGCATATATATATATATATATATATATATATATATATATAACACCTGCAGTCTATGTGCACTGAAAAGACCTAGGCCCAGCCCCCCTTTTTTAAAGAAAAACATTTGCCCTTCAAAATATGGTAAGTGAAAACCTACCATAGGATTTCCCAGACAAAAGCAAAAGATGAAAAGTTTTGTCCATTCCTACGCTGACCCGCACTACATCACAGCAATTAATAGTACTCTCACTTCCTGCTTATTGCATTATCCGAATATATTCCCTCACACAATACATGCTTATGGCTGGTCCAATTCAATAACTCGAATAACCGTCAAAATATTTGATAAAGATAGGTACTACCAACAACTCCGGTACCTCAGGCCTTGCCTCAGGCCAAACCTGGAACCGATTCCATCCGGACAGCAACTAAGAGCTTCCAAGAATATTTTTTCGTTCAATGAAAAAAAACCACTACCCTCCGCTAACCTAATAAAGGAATTCACCTTTACCGGCCCGATCGCGTACGAATGCCCGGTCTTGGATTCAATGGATTCACCGCTCTCCAGTTCCCACTCCGGCCGGAGCTATTTAAACCATTGCCAAGAAAAGTCATGGATAATGCATTTCTTTTCGGTTACTTGTAGAATGATATGTTCTGCATAAAATGGCATAGATAAAACCGATTATGTTTATATTCTGGAGCAGCCAGAAGCGATATACGTAAAAGATATCGGATGGATTTTCCGCATGAAAATCGCCTGAATGGTACCAAAACGTTCTTAAAACATGCTAAGATTTTGCACCAAAACAAACCTCCATGGAACCAGAAATTTCACTTGCTTTCCATTTCATGACTTATATTGCTTCCGAATTCCATCAACTTGCGGCAATAGGTGTGTTTATGCCACTCCGACGGGGAACTTTTCCCACTCCGGCAAAATTAAAGTTTACTTGTGTTGTTCTAATACACTGACAGTCCTCTGAGCTTCATTTGGATCCCATTATTAATTTCTTCCCATAATCCCGATGATTATGATTTTTTTAACTCTCCCGTAATTTTGTTAGTGGTTTGCTCTAACTTATTTAAATTTAGTTTATTTTATAATAATCATTGTAATATTGGGAGCATGTGCTAACTGGGCCGTAATTTCCGCTCAGGTCATGACGACACTTCCTCCTCATCCGGTCTGTGTCCGGTCTATTGTCTTCGGACTTTGGTGACGGCAGGTGGGTCCGGGATCCGGCTCGTGATTTGTTTTTTTTGTCTGCTTAGGGTTGCGGGTGGAGCGGGTGATGGGACAATTGGTGGCTACCGTTTTGTGTTATCAGGGAACTTTGGAAGTGTTTGGTCGTTCTCGATATTCACAAGGAAGACTACCTAGGTACTTGCTTAGTGGACACGCTCTTTGTTCTTGCCCGTTGCTTCAGCAGCGGTCACCACAATGCTTATGGCTGAGTGGTTCCTTGATGGTCAGTGGACCGGTCAGGCCAATCAGTGTTAGGCAGTTATTTTTGTGTATCAGTGAATGGCTTTTGAGTCCCTAATTGTGATTGTGATCGATGACTAATGTGCGCCGGTATGACTGAAAACTGACAAAAGATATTAGGATCTTTTTGCTGCCGACAATTTGCTCATTGCCAGGTTGCTGGCATCCTTTTCCGAGTGTAAATAAAGTCATTCTTGTTCCAACTGGTAAATGTGTCGTTTACAGTATTTTTTTTATTTCTTGGAATTTTTCAATGCATGTTTATGAATACCCTTTGAATGAAACTGAAATTTTTTGTAAATTTTTTTTTTTTACCTCAACAAACGCTACCAAAACTGAACAGTACATTTGGAGATCAAGGTAACTCGACTTTTTGTAATTAGAAAAAAAAATTATTGACTTGATTAAGACAAGATGACCACTCATTTTCTCTGCAAGCGGTTGCTTTTGAGTCGACTCCAACTGCAGGCGGTATAATTGACGAAAACCTTGTTTCCGCCTTTTGGAAAATTTGTTTCACTGTTCTGATTTTCTGGTTAGGTTACATTAGATTATATTATAATACAATATATTTTATATATTATGATATAATATATTGTATATATTATGGGTAAATTTCCAGAAACGGGTAAAATGTGATTTTGTGGATTTTTTTCTTAATACAGGGTATTTTAACGTAAAAATCATGATGCGACCACTCATTTTCTCCGCAAATGATTACTTTTAAGTCTGCGACGGTTGATGACGAATGATTTGATGTCATGCATTAAGTCAGGGGAAGAAAAAGAAAACCTAACCTAAACTAAGATAATGTAGCATAATATATAAAATATATTATATCATAATATAATCTAACCTAACCTAACCGGAAAACCAGAATTGTCCGAAACAAATTTTTCCACCATGACATCAAATATATTGAAAATAAAATAATACAGCATCGCAAGAAATTTCCCGGCCCTTATCGACGTTTGCTGGCGCGATATGTTGCGAGTATTCCTTCTCGGAGATAATGTCGAATTAAGGCAGAAACATAAGGTTTTCGATGACAAAGAGTATTAGATCGAGTGCATGAAGTGTTGAATGTCTTCTTTATCACGTCTGACACACCAGGTACGGATAATTATACGCGATGTGCTATGTTTGCAGAGTGAAGATTATGGTCGTGTATTTGTTTGCCAACTGAAAAATAATTATTTGCGGAGAAAATGAGTGGTCGCATCATGATTTTACATTAAAATACTCTGTATTAAAAAAAATCGCATTTTACCTAGATCTGGAATAATACCATATTATGATGTAATATATTTTATATATTATGCTGTTATCTTAGTCTAGGTTAGGTTATTTTATTTGTTCTGTTATTTATCTATTCATATGTATTTGTTTTAAACTTCTGACTAGGCAGAACATGGCAAACTTTCCGGCCACACCATATATCTGCATAGGTAAGTTTAGTAATAACATGTACTAAGCTTCTGGAAGTTTAATAAATATTTAGTGAATGCTCACAACCCGACATGTCCGCAGCTATGGCCGGAAGTTCCTTGTGATGTATTATTTTGTCATATTTGATGACATGGCTAAAAAATTAGTTTCAGATGGTTCTGATTTTCTGATTAGGTTACGGTGGATTATATTATGATATAATATATTTTATATATTATGCTGTTATCTTCGGTTAGGTTATTGTATTCTATTATTTATATATTCATATGTAATTTTTTAACTCTCGACTAGGCAGAACCTTGCCATCTTTTACGTCCTCATGTTCAGTCTCACTATATATCTGCATAGGTAAGTTTATTAATAATACCTACTAAACTTCTGAAAGTTTAGTAAATATTGAATGAATGCTCACAACCTGACACATCCGTAGCCATGGTCGGAAGTTCCTTGCAATGCTGTATTATTTTATTTTTCATATATTTGATGTCATGGCCAAAACATTTCTGGTTTTCCAGCTAAGTTAGGTTTGGAATATTAGAGTATAGTATGATATAATAAATAAATAAAATTTTATAGTATGCTATGTTTTCAACTTAACATCCCTTAGGAGAAACACAAATTATTTTTTAAATGTTGAGAAATGTATTGTCTGATTGTCTGTCTATTTCAAAATTGTAAAAGGGACCTAACCTAGGCTGCTTTTTATGAGAAAAAAAAATGAATATTTTGCAACATTCTTGTGTCGGTTGGTTGGTTATTTGGGCTTAGGGGCGCATCAACTGCGATGGTCATTCAGCACCCAGCAACCTTGTGAAAAAGGAAACCAGTATTATTGTGCTTTCAGGTGGTAACAAATAAGCTTGTATGTGCATTTGCCAGTATTATTGTCTTAAAAGGTGTATTCATTTTTGCTTTTTTTCTTCAGAATGTTTATGCAGGGGACTAAGATGAGGTGACCACTTGTTTTCTATGCAAATTGTTTTTTTTTGTGAAAAATGTTGCCTAACCAATTTGTTTGCTTGGCAAACAAATTGGTTTAAGGAGACAAATACATGGAAAAAAATAGGTGATGTGTAAAAAAACATCTGATGCTTCCATTGCAAATGTTGACATCCTACTGTGCTTGTTTTGACATCCCACACCTACCAATTATTTCAACACTGACCAAATCTAACCCATTTGTATGCTTCATGGCTTTCTAACACTGGCACTGTTCACAGACTCCTCTTTAACTGCGGTACATCTGCAGTCTGCAGTCTGCTGTCTGCATCTGGAAGAAACATCTTATCTGGCTATGGTATGTACTGCCTTGTCATCTGGAGCTCATTATTTGGCAAAGCTCATAGATATGTGTTGTATTCTTCATTCTTTTGCATTGCTTGACCAATATATGCTATTATTTGGAACCATTAAATATACAATTCAATGAAGTTTCATGTTACCAAACATTTTTATAGCAGGCACGCTATGCATGTCTGTAAGTACCAATCTTCAGTATTTAGATGTATCATGTGGCTGCGATTCCACACTATTTTACACCATTCCATTCCAAACAATGGAAGCTGTGCCAACTGGAGGATCCACTGCCAACTATTGATTGATGGCTATTTCACTAATGGTCTGATGTTGCATATCGTTATATATTATAATGTATATATATTTAGATATATATATACATACATACATATATATATATATATATATATATATATATATATATATATATATTGCATCACACAGATAATCACACTTCACAAGTGGATGTCTTTTTTCAAATGCTAGGTGGAGGTCAAAAGTTTCATTAATCTTGCATTCTGAAGCCTGTCACTGAAGCTGTCACCACTTTCAGTGGTGACAGCTTCTCATTAATTTGGTTCATGCAGTGCAGCAGCGATGTGCTTCAATACGCTTGCTGGTGAATTTGCCGGGTGCTCATTGCATTGGTGATAGGATGTTCCGCTGTGTTGGTGCTTGGTGACCGTTGCCGTAACGAACCACGACATGGGCGCAGATGCTGGGTGCCGGTTGGCAGTTGCAGGGTTGTTCACCTCCTGCACGGCTATAATGCACATGAGCAGTGTACAAATACTAATAAAGCCAGTCACCTTCGTTCTGCTTAATTGTCAAACCAAACTCTTTCAGGTGCTGAAATACCATTCACAAACCCTTAGCCCCAGAAACGGCCAGCACCCAATCTGATAGGAATGCTCTATCCATAACAGGTGCCGACTTCGGGGTCCAAGTCTGCTAGCACATGCTGCTAGATGTGGTATCGTTACGTGCGTCTTCCCGGCGGCTATGCCCACGCGCATCTGAGGGCTGCTTCACTGCCGAAGCGCTTGCGTTTACACTCGACAACCTGCATGTTACGGTGAGTGCCGAATGCAGATGGGTAGTTATGGCGCGACCCTGGTTCTTACATTTCGCTGCTCCCGGCGGCTGTGCCGACAGCCCAGACATCTAATACCTGTGCCCTGTCCACGACAGGTGCTGATGTCTGAGCTCACGTCTGTTAAGACGACGTGGTTTGATGCTCTGGTGGTGTTACGTGCATCTCTCGGTGCTCCCGGCGGTTGTGCCGACAGCCCAGACAACTCATCTAATACCTGTGCCCTGTCCACGACAGGTGCTGATGTCTGAGATCACGTCGGCTAAGGTCGACGTGGTTAGGTGCTCTGGTGGTGTTACGTGCGTCTCTCGCTGCTCTCGGCGGCTGTGCCGACGCGCATCTGAGGGCTGCTGAACCGTCGAAGCGCTCGTATTTACACTCGGACAACCTGCATGTTACGGTGAGTCTGTTGAATGCAGATGGCTATTTATTGGGGCTTTAGGGCGCATCCAGCAAGTTTGTTTTGTGTGCTCTGGTGGTGCTTCGTGCGTCTCGCTGCTCCCGGCGCTGTACCGACAGCACCTCATCTAATACTTGTGCCCTCTCCACGACAGGTGCTGATGTCTGAGATCACGTCGGCTAAGATCGACGTGGTTTGATGCTCTGGTGGTGTTACGTGCGTCTCTCACTGCTCCCGGCGGCTGTGCCGACGCGCATCTGAGGGCTGCTGAACCGTCGAAGCGCGCGTATTTACACTCGGACAACCTGCATGTTACGGTGAGTCTGTTGAATGCAG
The DNA here is from genome assembly GCA_034440615.1 of Ashinkailepas kermadecensis. Classification (NCBI taxonomy): domain Eukaryota; kingdom Metazoa; phylum Arthropoda; class Thecostraca; family Neolepadidae; genus Ashinkailepas; species Ashinkailepas kermadecensis. Next base: position 156,263 of record JAOTOM010004833.1, read on the forward strand.
ATGGCTATTTATTGGGGCTTTAGGGCGCATCCAGCAAGTTTGTTTTGTGTGCTCTGGTGGTGCTTCGTGCGTCTCGCTGCTCCCGGCGCTGTGCCGACAGCATCTCATCTAATACCTGTGCCCTCTCCACGACAGGTGCTGATGTCTGAGATCACGTCGGCTAAGATCGACGTGGTTTGATGCTCTGGTGGTGTTACGTGCGTCTCTCGCTGCTCTCGGCGGCTGTGCCGACGCGCATCTGAGGGCTGCTGAACCGTCGAAGCGCGCGTATTTACACTCGGACAACCTGCATGTTACGGTGAGTCTGCTGAATGCAGATGGCTATTTATTGGGGCTTTAGGGCGCATCCTGCCGGTTTGTTTTGTGTGCTCTGGTGGTGCTTCGTGCGTCTCGTTGCTCCCGGCGCTGTGCCGACAGCATCTCATCTAATACCTGTGCCCTGTCCACGACAGGTGCTGATGTCTGAGATCACGTCGGCTAAGATCGACGTGGTTTGATGCTCTGGTGGTGTTATGTGCGTCTCTCGCTGCTCCCGGCGGCTATGCCGACGCGCATATGAGGGCTGCCGTCACTTCTCCCAGACCTGTGCAGATTTTGTGATGTGCGGTGACGCCTCTATTATTTGATGCATTGTTGGTCCCAACCGTTACTGTTGGAATGCAAGCTGGTTGCACTGCGTTGACACTGCAATAAATCATGGTCATGCTACTGGAATAGCTGTATATCTGAGATACACGTGGATGACTTCACAGACGACTGTGTGTAGTGGCCCTAATATACTGTCTTTGAGACCTAGGATAGGAACCGAACAAATGATTGGAGGGCGTTTTATTCCTTGATTACAGGAAACGACACTCGTTGCATTTTTACGAAATGTATACACTTCGCTATCTGTTGGTTGGTTGGTTATTTGGGCTTAAGGGCGCATCGATTGCGTTGGTCATACAGCGCCCAACTTCGCTATCTGTAAAATGCATAGACACCATTACTTAGTTCTTCAAAATACACCCCATATTTTGGCAAACTAAAAAAAATATACACTCCATTACATAGTGCTTATCAGGGTTATACACTCCAATTTTGGCGAGCCCAAAATTATACACTCCGAATCCAAGACCGAGAAGTGAAAATCCAACACTGCCCTGCTGTGGTTGTGGTTTGCCGTCAGAGCAGCTGGACGATCGGTGTGCGCCTGTCTGACGCGGCCCTGCTGTGGTTGTGGTTTGCCGTCAGAGCAGCTGGCGATAGGTGTGCGCCTGTCTGACGCGGCCCTGCTGTGGTTGTGGTTTGCCGTCAGAGCAGCTGACGATAGGTGTGCGCCTGTCTGACGCGGCCCTGCTGTGGTGTAGTTTGCCGTCAGAGCAGCTGACGATAGGTGTGCGCCTGTCTGACGCGGCCCTGCTGTGGTTGTGGTTTGCCGTCAGAGCAGCTGGCGATAGGTGTGCGCCTGTCTGACGCGGCCCTGCTGTGGTTGTGGTTTGCCGTCAGAGCAGCTGGCGATAGGCGTGCGCCTGTCTGACGCGGCCCTGCTGTGGTTGTAGTTTGCCGTCAGAGCAGCTGGCGATAGGTGTGCGCCTGTCTGACGCGGCCCTGCTGTGGTTGTGGTTTGCTGTCAGAGCAGCTGGCGATAGGCGTGCGCCTGTCTGACGCGGCCCTGCTGTGGTGTAGTTTGCCGTCAGAGCAGCTGGCGATAGGTGTGCGCCTGTCTGACGCGGCCCTGCTGTGGTTGTGGTTTGCCGTCAGAGCAGCTGACGATAGGTGTGCGCCTGTCTGACGCGGCCCTGCTGTGGTGTAGTTTGCCGTCAGAGCAGCTGGCGATAGGCGTGCGCCTGTCTGACGCGGCCCTGCTGTGGTGTAGTTTGCCGTCAGAGCAGCTGGCGATAGGTGTGCGCCTGTCTGACGCGGCCCTGCTGTGGTTGTGGTTTGCCGTCAGAGCAGCTGGCGATAGGTGTGCGCCTGTCTGACGCGGCCCTGCTGTGGTTGTGGTTTGCCGTCAGAGTAGCTGGCGATAGGTGTGCGCCTGTCTGACGCGGCCCTGCTGTGGTTGTGGTTTGCCGTCAGAGCAGCTGACGATAGGTGTGCGCCTGTCTGACGCGGCCCTGCTGTGGTGTAGTTTGCCGTCAGAGCAGCTGACGATAGGTGTGCGCCTGTCTGACGCGGCCCTGCTGTGGTTGTGGTTTGCCGTCAGAGCAGCTGGCGATAGGTGTGCGCCTGTCTGACGCGGCCCTGCTGTGGTTGTGGTTTGCCGTCAGAGCAGCTGACGATAGGTGTGCGCCTGTCTGACGCGGCCCTGCTGTGGTTGTGGTTTGCCGTCAGAGCAGCTGGCGATAGGTGTGCGCCTGTCTGACGCGGCCCTGCTGTGGTTATGGTTTGCCGTCAGAGCAGCTGGCGATAGGTGTGCGCCTGTCTGACGCGGCCGTGCTGTGGTTGTGGTTTGCCGTCAGAGCAGCTGGCGATAGGTGTGCGCCTGTCTGACGCGGCCCTGCTGTGGTTGTGGTTTGCCGTCAGAGCAGCTGACGATAGGTGTGCGCCTGTCTGACGCGGCCCTGCTGTGGTTGTGGTTTGCCGTCAGAGCAGCTGGCGATAGGCGTGCGCCTGTCTGACGCGGCCCTGCTGTGGTTGTGGTTTGCCGTCAGAGCAGCTGGCGATAGGTGTGCGCCTGTCTGACGCGGCCCGGCCCGGTTTGCCGTCAGGTTTTCCCTGATGGCGTACTGCTGGAGCCGTGAGCCGGAGGAACGACCAACCGCCGAGCAGGTGCTCGACTGCCTGCACTGCTTCAGCAAACAGCTCGGCCACTATCTTTAGCGCCTCGTCACGCCGAGCCGCCAATGGCACCAACAGTTCAGCTAGTTGTTAGGAACGGTAATAAAATACTATGTAAAATGAGGGGAGAACTGACACAGTTGGTACATTAGTACTGCAACAGAAGCACTTGATGCCAACTTTAACACAAGCCATGCTCCGAATGCATAGCGACTGCTGTGGTCGTCTCATTTAGGCTGATGTGCTGATATGGCATGCCGTTATTGTCCCGTTGGAAATCTGTGCAATCTTAAGCAATTGTGTGTGTATTGAAATATCGGTCACGTGCGGTTGAAAGCTCGAGGACTGTGGGATCGTAAGAGTAGGGTTCAGCGGCCCTCTTTTGGTGTGTGCAATAGTGCGTCATCAACTGAGGCTAGGCGGTGACAAGATCAGCTCAGCTCTCCTCATCATCCGATCATAATCACTGCCGGGTATGTGCGTATGTGGTCACAATGACTCTTAGCAGTGCAGTGGTGTTCAGTGCTGACAGTGCTTCAGGAATCGTTCGCGTGTCAAAGGCGAATTATCGGTGACATGTTGGCGGTCACAATTCACGAACCGATTGTGCATAGTTGCCGTAAATTGTCTTGCGTCGTTGCCATGGTGATAACGGATGGCTGACCGTGTCGAATGTGAGTGCTCAGCCACAGCGCCGTGTCACGTGACTGTGCGGAAACCGTGGTGCCATTAACTGTGCTCAGAACTCTGGTCTCTAAGGTCGAACGTGAGTGCTCACCCACAGCGCCATATCACGTGACTGTGCGGAGACTGCGGCGCCATGCTGCGCTCAGAACTCTGGTCTCTAAGGTCGAACGTGAGTGCTTAGCCACAGCGCCATATCACGCGGAGACCGTGGTGTCATGCTGTGCTCAGAACTCTGGTCTCTAAGCACACTATTTGGACGGTGAGCATGCATACATTTTGTGTTTGATGTTGTTCTCACTATGACACGGCAGAGAGTCCTGCATGAGTATCGCATTTTGATACGTGCGTGATGCTCTCACAGCTGTGGTCGATGCTTTTTGCCCCTGTGGTCGAACCGGTTGCTTCTACAAATGTTGCGAAATATTGCACCGATAAGTTAGCTGCAGAAATGAACATCTTGCGGTACGTGAAATGTCCGTACAACTTCCCTCTGTGACTTGTGTTCGTTCTTCCAGCAGTTCTTGCCTGAGCCACCATACTGAACAGCTCATGCAAAGTCGGCTTCTGCTACCGAACCGCGTTCATACGGGATGGATGTATGTCATGGTTTTGAATATGCCAGGAATCTGATCACCTGGCGAGGTGAAACAGAAATAGACTGATGACACCACATATGGACATCTCCACTGGACACGATTGTCAATTGTTTCAGGCAATTTCACCTCTACAGTTGAGTTCTCCACTACCGTTGCATGAAGTGTATTTGGTTCTTTAGAAGGGCTTGGAGGGAAAGGGACGGTAGGCCCCTCCGTCGGGATACCGAGGTACAGCCAATGGTCAGTAGATCACCACCAATAGCCAAGTATGCATTGTGGTCTCGCATCGGCTGTAATAACGTATTTTTATTTAAATTTGTATTATATTTGCCGTGCTAATTTATTAATTGCTGAATTAATTTGATCTTGGACAGACATATTAGCTGGCTAGTCATTTTCGGCCACTCACTCGATTAAACTGGCCCAAGCCAGCACGCGATTGCATCAATAACCAGGTCTTTGCTGTAATTCTCGGCCACTATCTCAATATTCGGTCCCGAAAAATGGCCCGCAAGGCGCCAGCTGATGCACGCCTGAGGGCTAAACTTCGCCGACGGCTCTAAACCGGCGGTGGTGCTGAACAAAGGAGCGCGCTTTTTGCGCGGGAACCTGATGCGGCCACGGTCTCGGGAGATCTCCCGTGGACGTGCATTGTTGAGGCCGTCTGCACGCGCCAGACGCGCCACCCTGGCTATGCAGCCGTTGGTGAGTGCTGCGCCGATGTGTCAGCGTTCGCCAGTTTTGGTTTTGAGTTTTGGAGGCGATTTAGAAAGTGAAGTGCCTTGGAATCAGATAGAAAAGGCGCATCAAGCTGCTATTTGCAAGAATTGAAATATGCAAATATGGGAATTGTGAAAAAAAAACAAAATCTGATTATTTTCGAAATTACATTTTTTAAAGATATGAAATGACGCCTAGATATATAGAAGGCCAAAGTGGCGAAAAATTACGTCATAAAAACAAGATTGCGAAAAATTCGTGATGGCAGCTTTGAGTTTTGCTGCTGCAACAAGGCCCTGAAAGAGTCATATATGTATATACATGTTTGTATCAGGACAGGTCTGACTTCCTAAGGTTTGCTTTGGAGGTGATCTCACTTAAATAGCCGTAGGTCAGTGACCTTATCTGACCGGACCCAGTTCTATGTTCAACACCTGCGAAACAGATGGAGGAGAAGGTGCGCCGTTTTTCCGCTGTCGCGGAAAGCTCAGGAGGGACAGATTTCACATCTCGGCCGTCCGATGGTTAAAGTGAAAGTAAAGTTTTATATGTGGATAAAAACGTTCGGTTATGAAATTATTTTCAATAATTAAAGCACAAGTACTTGTTGTGTATCGGTTCCTAAGGAACGTAAAGCGACCATAGTACCTCGATCAGTCCTTTAAGCACTGACGTCATATTTGACCTCGGCTGACCACCTAGAATGGTAAAATACTTGCTTTGCTAAATGGTGGCAGATCAGTTCAATCTATTGCAATGGGTCACCAATGCCTTTACAAATGAACAGAACTGTCAGCAAAATTTCACCAGCTTAGAGCATATCAAAGAGAAAGTTTTCAAAGTGTAACATCTGTCATCAGTCAAGTCTATTCGCACCGGAATCATCGGATCTCCATTGTATATAATTTATCAAGTACATGTGTGTGACATAATTGGATAGACTAGCATGGCCTTTGCTGTATTCTTTGTGCACAACATTTGTATAACAATAAACAAGAAGTGTTGTATGCCTCAGAAGTGTGTATGCGCTTCATGGGCATATTTTGACAGCTTCAGTACTCCCTCGATAACACCTCTCGTGTCGCCCGTGGAGTCATATCGGGACGTCCTTACCACAGTCGACGAACCTTGCGCTTATCAGCTGCTGTCTCATGCTGAGGACCCAGGACTCAAACCAGTAATAACACTGGTTTGAATCCTGGCTGATTTTCTAGCAAGATATTTCAGCCAGCCAACCTTTAACACTACTGGCATTACGAGCATTGTGTGACACGATACTTTGATATAATGCATGCAATAAGAGTATACCTGTTTACATGTATATATGTATACCTGCTCACAAATCTCCGGTTTCAAACTAGTTCAAAAACTAACATAGCGCTTACGGAATTCTGTCCGGAACCGAGAGAATCATTTGGCAATAATATCCGATGGGGCCGAAGGTGAACCACGGGGACTGATTTCGTCATGCCTCCAGGCGTTTCCGTGAGCAAGCATGGGGTGTAGTTATCCGGACGCGGACGACAAATGGCAGCGGAGAAGCGGTTAACGAGGTGACGTCAGTTTATTGTTTGCGGAAAGGTGTCGGTTGGCGATTGTCGCGGTTTGAAGGTTGATACGTAGCTTACCTGGGTCGTGCGTCTGTGCCTGGGTCATTGCCGAGGAGTGCGAGGAGTGCTGAGTGCGAGTGAAACGTGCTTGTGTTTGGGAAGATTGGCATACGATGTGTGCGAACAGATGTTGGTCTCCGTGTGCCCGACGTTGATCTGCAGTCACCGCCAGGACGTTAGGATTTCAACTGGTGACGTACCGCTTTTAATATCAATTTATAGCGCATCTTCTTTGTCTTTATCCTCCGTGTCTTATTCAATTTACCCGTGAGCTGCTTTCGTTCTGGTATACTCCTATCACAGCCATACGTGTCGGTTTCTGACAATTATTGGAAGGGCATAATACATGAAGGCAATGGGCGGGCCGAAATGGATTGGGAGGGCATACCATATAGGATCCCATGTTAGAAGTTGAAATTATTGGGAGGGCAAAGCCAACATTGTGTGGGGGGAGGGGTCAAGTGCCTTCCCAAAAGCATGAAAAGTTTCACCCATGATCACAACGAATATCATTCCAGTGATAGTCTTATCACAACGGTTGACACCTAAGTCAACCATTGTCACAGGGGGTGGGACACTGGGGGAATATTCCCCCCCCCCCATGGAAATTGGCACTTCTCCGGCCTCAAAAAGGCGTTCCTTCGGCAAGGCTCGAGTGTACTCCCTCGAATTTATTATCCAGATGCTCCCCTGTGACAGAAAAGGACTTCCTTTCAGTGTGCCTGAGTGTATCCCTTCGAATTTTTCGGCCAGAGGCGCTCCTAGGGAAAAAAGGGCACCCTTCCAGAGACAATTCCTGGATCCGCCCATGCCTTGGCATCATGTGTGTTCGGCCTGCCGAGTGCCAATAGTCCAGCACCTCGGTGGGAGGGGGAGGGGTGGGGGGGGAGCACAGTTGCCAGCTTTCCATTTTATAAATATGTTGCCGTCTTAGCCGGGACAAAAGCGCCTTATTAAAGCTTCCGTCGGCCTCGAAGGCACCATTTTAGACAGCGTCGTGATTCCAGAAACTTGTTCATTCTCGTGTAGGAGAAGAATTAAGAACAGCCGATTTTAGCTATTCGGATTGCGATGGCTTTGAACATAAGTGGTGGCTGGAAGTGTGCCTTAGGCTTCGATCAGCGTGCAAATTTGTGCTAATTTTCCTCAATTGTCGGCGTCTTTGGAGCTATTGCTGATATTTCCACGGATTCGGCTATCTTTATGCATCACCGACTTCTGAACTTCTCGAGGGAATATCTATTTAGTTAGATGAATCTGTCTCACACGATCGGGGCCCCTAGCACCGTCAGACATACCAATAGGACTACCAGATGGGCCTCGAAGATAGCCAGACCGTTATTTTATCTAAAGAAGCCGGGGAGTAACCCATCGCAGGTATTGCGTGAGCTCTCTGAGGGACAGAGCCGCATGCCGGATTTCCTCAGCCATAGACGGATCTAAGATAATATGTAGGAGAGTTTGAATTGAAGTACTTCAAAAGGTTTTATATTTGCAAGCATTTTTGCACTCCAGGTTCGAACTGCTTTTGCACTGCAGTTCGAACTGCTGGATAGGGTGGGATTCACATGTGCTCCGACATATTTAATGTGGGAGCGCAACGGCATACCAGTCCTGGGAGACAAGGAGGAGGAACATGCCCCCAGTTTTGGGAAAAAACAGAATTCGTCTCTCCAGCTTTGTGGCTTGTTTTCCCAGTTTTCTTTTAGGAAAACCGAAGAGGAGACCGAGTCTAGTCGATCCAATTGTGGCAGCACACAAAATAACTTTTGAAGGGGTAGCGAGAAGATAGCTACACATAAGCCAAGCCTAAACCTTCTAGTATCAACTCCCATAATTATATTTTCGTGACATCCTCTGGGCTTACGACCAAAGAGCAAAACATCGCGCAACTACCGGTTCATCAACTTACCCCGTTATAGGGGTAAGTTGTTGCTGATGGTGGAGTAAGTTTATAAAATGTATGTTAAAACTAATATGCGATCTATAGATGGCATTAGCTTACGTCATCTGAAAGGCCCATATTTCCCGATTACCAGTAATAATACTGGTTTGAGTCCTGGCTGATCATAGCTCATGGTTTATGCCATTTAATGAATGCCAAACGTTCATTCCGTAGCTGCACCTTTTTCTTCTTTCAGTCCATTCCGTCGGGTGAGAAATGCCCGCATACAAATTGAATAAGATCATCCGAAATCAGTTTTATCAAACATCTTAATCAAAATAGTCAATTCTGCGGTTATTTTATTTCATTAACCGTCCACAAAACGTTGATGCAGGCTGGTGTTCAGGCTGATTAAATTAATGCCGGCTGTATCAATTTACCCTGCAGGTTTTCTGGTGTAGGATACAACATGCTGTGCAACATTGCAAGTACAGTGTAACGGCAAACGACAAAATCATTGCACCGTCGCAAAGCTGAGAGAACATGGTAATGATAAGTCACCTACAAAGTTAGCGAGTGGGTGACAAATTAGAAAGTAACGGTGAAGCACAGACATTTAAGTTTTACTTTCGCTCCACAAAATGTGCCTAAACGGGCAGTGCAGCTACCCTGTTGTAGTGGGCGGTACAGCTGCTCTGGGGTAACGGCGGAACATCTGGTGTAACGGGCGGCACATCTGGTGTAACGGGCGGCACAGCTGCTCTGGTGTAACGGGTGATACAGCTGCTCTGATGTAACGGGCGGTACAGCTGGTATGGTGTAACGGGCGGTACAGCTGCTCTGATGTAACGGGCGGTACAGCTGGTATGGTGTAATGAGCGGTACAGCTGGCATGATGTAATCGGCGGCGCTGCGGAGTAGTGCGAAGTGTAATACCACCGCACCCCTCCCCACTCCTACACACTTCCGGCATCGTCCCCCCCCCCTCCCACACTAGATACTGGATCGCCTCCATCTTCTCGCTGAGGGTACTCCCCGATCGATGTCAAGACGTACTGATTTCCCGCGATTTACGAGAACTCACTTGTGCATGCATTATGCATTCCGCCTCCACCTGCACCGGGCTGTGTTGTTCACTCGCCATTGCCACGAGAGGCAGGCATCGGCACCGCAGTCGCCGTGTCACGCGGTGACACGGCGACATGGCTGGCGCCTGTTGACAATGCTGTGTTGTTGGCTCGCCATTGCCACGAGAGGCAGGCATCGGCACCGCAGTCGCCGTGTCACGCGGTGACACGGCGACATGGCTGGCGCCTGTTGACAATGCTGTGTTGTTGACTCGCCATTGCCACGAGAGGCAGGCATCGGCACCGCAGTCGCCGTGTCACGCGGTGACACGGCGACATGGCTGGCGCCTGTTGACAATGCCAAATCTCGCCTCATCTGAGTGCCAGACAGGTTTTGCCACCTGTTGGAAGTCTGCCAGACCGTCATCTACTGCGTGTGTATCGTGTCATCTTGAGAAGTTTAAAGCGTCACTTTTTTCTGGCTAGAACATCTGTAGGGAGGATGGCATCTGCTGAAGAGTGTGGCGCGTCGCTTTGCACCCATGCAAAAAGCGTCAGAAAACAAGCCTGCTGAAGGGCTGCTACCTTAATCTCCCAATCTTGCGGGACGTTTTTAACACCACCAAGCATAACTTCACATTCCCGTATCAAAGCAAAATGACAAGTGTGTTTTTGTTTTCATCACACGTTGTCAGGATGCCTGATCAAAGCTTAGCAATGAGTCAAACTACGCCAAGTAACATAGCTGCCGTGACGACAGAAATATATCCGTCTGCTATACTTACTAATTCAGACTGAGCCATGCCCGTGAATACAAATTGCACACGCACTCGTTTCCATACGCAGGCGTAGTGCATGCATGGGTGCTGTGGGACCCTATGAAGTGTGCCCCCAAATCCATTTGGGTTCGCCCATTGCATCCATGTATTGTGCACCCCCCCCCCCAATAATTTTCAGAAGTCAACGTTCCTGAGTACATGACCTCGTTGCGCGTGTTTCTAAGCCACTGCAGGAAGTTTCCCATGTCACATTGTCAAATTGGGATTTGTCGTTCGCCCAATGTACGTCGCCAGTGTACAACCGTCATTTACTTACATTTAAATTTTGCCTTTTTTATCAAATCACTTCAGTTTCGATTCGTGCCGGCCCCAATGCTGGCAGCAAGACAGCGCACATGTTTCCGTTACATAATAGCGGTTTGGTGGTGGTATATTCGCGGACGAGGAGGGAAACAGGTCTCCGACTGTTTGGACAGTCTGGATGGACATCGGTCCGACAACGTTGCCACCAACTCCCACAATAGCCAGGGTTCGTCTGAGGTGGCGTCTGCTGAAGCGGCGTTGGTGTGTCAGGTGGTGCATTTTCATAACTTTTTATTCGAAGCATATATTATTTGACCTAAACCAACATTGATAGTCAGTTAACAATGACCAAAAGTCGCGCAAGATTGGGGTCGCGACCCGTGCTGAATTGGGCGGTGGCTTCACAGATGTTTTGTGGCGTCGGCGGTTGGGGATATATTAGAAAATGTCCCATTGAAAGAGGTGTACTTATGTTTATCTTCCACTCCAGTGTTATTCCACACCGTCAGATAGGTGCCATGATTTAAGCACCACTCTGCTTTTGCACCACTCTGAGAAAATGCTCCATGAAATCGTAAGATTGATCAAAATAAACGTAATGATGATGATGACGATGTTGTGGCAGCTGCTGCAGATTGTTCTCAGAACAGCACCGGAGTGATGCTCGCCGTCGGCTGACGGCAGGAGCGGATTCAGGAATTGTGATGGGACAGATTTCCTCGGAGTGGCGCTTTCGGCGGAGAAAAAAATCGTTCAGCGGGAGGAGTGGGGTGCAGTTGAGCATCCTGAAGGGGCGCCGTTTTTCTCTGAAAGGCGCGTGGGGGACGGATGCACTCGAGCCTTCCTGAAGGGGCACCTTTCCCGGCCGGAGGGGCGCCACCTTCCCATGGGGAACCCCTGTATCCGCCCCTGGCTGGTGCTACCGTCCGGAGGCTGTGGGGAGGGTCATCGTGAGCACGGCGGCGCCCTGGCCGGGGTCACCGTGGCCACAATACCTGACCCATCTTACCAGACTGACTCTGCTCATTCTTACCAGACTAACAGGGGTCACCGTGGCCACAATACCTACCGTCTTACCAGACTAACAGGGGTCACCGTGGCCACAATACCTACCGTCCGGAGGCTGTGGGGAGGGGTCGTCGTGAGCACGGCGGCGCCCTGGCCGGGGTCACCGTGGCCACAATACCTGACCCATCTTACCAGACTGACTCTGCTCATTCTCACCAGACTAACGGCCCAAGGCGAAGGGAAAACATACCATTTCGCCATCTGAGCAGCGAATTACCGCTGAAGGCTACGCACTGCCGCCACGTTTCTCTCGCCTGTGGAGAAGTTCTAGGATTGCCAAATCAATGTGGGCTGCGCTGATAACGACGGCTGCAAAATAGCTGTTCCCAGCTCTGAGATAGTCCCTGTGCCCATAGTCAGGCGCTTTGGCCATAAAAGATGGGTTGAATTGAGATATTTAATTAAACCGCCATCCGTGAATTGGCTATCAGCGAACCGACATCATCCGCAGCGACGGTGGGGAAGGCGACGGGCCTACTTAGAACTCATCTGGACACCCGAAGCCAATGTTTATGAAGCAGCTGAAATGAAAATCGACTGCATCCCTTTGCGAAGAGGGCCGGAATACGTTCTTCCTGCATGTGGCCGAGTCGGTGCCTTTGGCCCGCTTGGTCATGAAGCGCAGTGATTTTTTTCCGTTGGCGGCCTTCGAAACAAGTGCTTTGGATGCATTGGTATTATTCCTACATCGGAACGTTGTCGGACTAGCTTTAAGATGACTGAGACAGTCTCATCGAAATTCACTTTTTTAGGTTTACTTGTCTCTTTTTTTGCATATTCAGCCACATAATTTTCATGAATGTATCTGTGGCCACATCATTTTATAAATATCCTTTCGGTTACGCGTATATCAGCTAGTAAGCTTCGTACGGGGCATATCCCTCCTACCTTTGGACCAAACATAGCGACTTTGGGCAATGTTAACGTTAGCTTTATGGCGTCGCATGGAAGTTGGAAGAACTGGAGATACTCGAAATCAGTTTTGACCTCACCAAATACAAAATCGCGCCTTTATCTACGATATTTACGATCAATGGTCTTATTCCTCTCGGCTGCAATTAAATATTTATAATGGAAATGTAAGATATGAAAAGCTTCAGAGGGACAAAATCAGACAAACATGAGCAAAGGAAAAGGCCAAACCGTGACAATCCCACCCAACGAGTGTCTTCCCAAGAAACCAGCTTTCTTTCACCGGCGGTGCGAACTGCACGTTTGTCGCACGTGATAGTATCCCATCTGCCGGGAAAGAGGCAAGCAATTAGATAGTTAATCCCCAATGGGCCTCACCGGTAATATGAATAGTGAAATGAACCGGCCCTCACCTTTCGCAGATTTATCGACCATTACTGTTGGCACACGAGAGATAGTCGTCCCGTCCGTAGCGCGGCGCTAAAGGCAGATCAGGTTCCATTCTCACGCCTTGTTGGCTCATTTCCGTCCGATTGCGAGTGAAATATGGCCGACGTACATCCGTGTTTACGGCGCCGCCATCACCCCGAGCCTGGCCCACCCGTCCTCAATGCAGTCGATCCATGCGCCCCATGCTGTTCGTCATGCGCTCAACGTGGTGCGCCAGGCAGCTGGTGTCGCATTCAGTGACAACGAGCCCAGGCTTGCCGCCCCGCGATTTCGACATCACCAGCGGCCAGCTGCTCAGCTGGTGGTTGATATTCACAGGCGAGTTCAAATCGCCGAAATTATGCTCGCAGCAGGCTGCAGATGATTAACCGAACGTCCGACGGTTGGCGGCGCGGGCTGTGGGTGAAAATTCCGCGCTATGACGCAACGCGACACTCAGCTGGCCGGCAAAACGCTCTGACAATGGATACAAATAGCCGTGAATGGATTCACTATATGGGTGGCCGAACTGGCTACTCATATACACCGCAGGATACCGAAGGCGCCCCCAGCCGCTCCACCCTTCCCCTAGCTGTGGTGGCGACTGGCGACTGGCGACTGGACGACGCGTGCCGGCCAGATTCCATCCTGGCACGCGTCTGCGACAGGGCGCGGCCGTCGTTTGCGGCACGCGCGGTCCTCCGGTGCCGTTCTCGCAACAGCGACGCGCCCGGCGTGGCGTCCCCAAAGTGCTCGTTGAAACCGAACTCTGATTTACGAGTGGTGACCGACTGGATCGTTTCATTGGCCTCGGCGGCGGGGCGCCGTTCCGCGCGCACCGCCCGCTAGTCATCCGAGCTGGGTGTCGCGACCATAGCCGGCCGACGCCCGCCCTAGACTCTCGCACCGCACGATGACCGCATCCATAGCAAGGGAGAGAGAGAGAGAGAGAGAGAGAGAGAGAGAGAGAGAGAGAGAGAGAGAGAGAGAGCAACGCAGCATCAGCTGGCCGCGAGACGCTCTGACAATGAATGCAAATAGCCCGGAATGGCCTCACTATGTGAGTAGCCGAACCGGCTCCTCATCTCCGCCCGCAGGATACCGAAGGTGCCTCCAACCGCTCCCCCTCCCGCGGCTGTAGAGAGAGGGAGAGATAGAGAGAGACATACGCAGAGAAAGAGAGGGAGAGATAACTACCGGGAATAGACTATCACCCGAATGATGTATTTCGCCATTCTTTTTATTCGGTTGCCGTCCTGGCGCTGCTTCTGAGGTGTGATGTGCTTGATATGCAATCACATATCTCATCTGTACCAATAACTCAGAACAGCAATCATACACCTTTGAAATCGCTCTCTTCGGGACATTCTCGGCCGAAAGTCGACTGTGTATGTTTTAGTCGTTCTGGAGTGAGGAAATCGTCCGAACGTCCGCCTCCCTCCGTCTTAACAGTGTTTTCGTCCTAGCTTCTCAGCAACGTATACAGCATATGATGCATACATCTAGAGCGTCAAATACAAATATGTATTTGACTGATATTATCAGCATCTGATCAATAGAGAGCACGAAGGAGCAATTTCCTCCACGAAGCCAATTTTCTTCCTCCGTTCTATTAAAACCTGCCTGCTCCAGCAAGTGTCCGACCTTTAAACAGCCGGCATCACCAACACGGTGGTAGGCTGGCAAGATTCACCCAGCTGGTGTAACAGCTGCCTAGTCGCCCATGGGTAGAATTCAGCCTCATGTCCGCTTCTCACGGAAGCAGACTGGCTCGCATGTCCGCCTCTCACAGAAGCAGCCTGGCTCGCATGTGTCTAATCGCGCCCTAAACGGATTTGGAGGACGGAACTGAGACTGTCTTCCAGGCGTCACGGAAGGTGATGAAAAAGTTTGGATGGTACTCTGTGGTGCACGGCGAGAAAGTTATTTGGATAATTTACCAATAAACTAGGAAAGGGTTGGTAAGTATTGTCTTCAGTGCCCTTTCGCATTGGTAACAGCAACGTCTCAGCTCTGCCGCAGCAAGCTAGTAGTTTGCCCAAGCAAGTTACCTTTACAGCTCTGAATCGGGCCTCCGCGTGGTCAATCCCGGCGGTGGCTTTGATGCACCGTGAAGGGCAGAGTAATCAACCGATTTTAAAATTCCGGCCGCAAAACGATTCGCACAGTGTCCATTGGTAGATGATTAGAGGTACAGCTGCCCTATTCGAGCTGTTCACTAATTATTGAAAAGAACACAAAAACTCGCCAAGGTGTGGCAGCCCCTCCAGCATGTGTGACAACAATTTGACGTCATATTTTCATGAAGTACACTTGATGGTGCAATTATGCGTGGAGGAATCAGGAGCCGCTGCCATCCTGAATGGATTATGTTTCGTGTTGTCAGTGGAACACCAACAAATTACACCAACAAGAACAGCACCAACAATTATACATCTGGCCATGGTACTTCATGAGAAGGATGGCTCTCAGCACGGATTGGGTCGACAACGTCAACTTTGAGTGACTGGTACGTTTTGGATGTATGTTGTTGTAATACATGGAATACTTTTTGAATACTTTTGTAACACTTTGTAACTAGGGACGGTGTCTTGCGTGCATTGTCGTTTATGCGGACACTGTCCTGCATGCATTGTCTTCAATGTGGACAGTTTCCTGCGTGTCTTGTCCTGTATGCAGATAGTGTCCTGCGTGCATCGTCCTGTATGCGGACAGTGTCCTGCGTGCATCGTCCTATATGCGGATAGTGTCCTGCGTGCATCGTCCTGTATGCGGACAGTGTCCTGCGTACATCGTCCTATATGCGGATAGTGTCCTGCGTGCATCGTCCTGCATGCGGACGAGCTCATGAATCACCCATGTCGGTCACAGGAATTCGTAGACCATCCATGTAGACATGGGCTGACACTGCATGATCTATGAAGCGTTCTGCGAAAGAATAGCCTGATAATCGTGGCGCCGTGTGGATGTGCGAATACTACGCTCGGCTTACGAGCCTGAGGTCGGAGTGAAACGGTTGTTAACTCAACTGCTGTCATGTAGCCATGGTGAATATGCAGCCGTCGGAATGCTCAATGTCCTCAAGTTATCAGCAGTGTTGGACAGAGGCTAATCCAGGAATTGGCATAGGGGACGCTTCGTTTCTAGAGGGGCGCCATATCTTCGCAGGGGCGCCTCTGGCTGCAAAATTCGAGGGGGTACACTCGAGCCTTCCTGGATGCGTGCCTTTTGCCGTCCGGGGAGGCGCCACCTTCCATAGAGTGGCGACATGCACCCAGTTCCCCCCCCTGTATCCGTCCCTAGGGCTGGAGCTTGCGGAGCTTCCTGAATCCGATAGATTTCCTCGCATGCAATAAGCTATGCGTGTGTCAGGGTGTCCTCCACGCCCTCCGGAAGTTATACCCAATGACCTCTGACATCACGATTCAGAGCACGTCTCAGACGAACTGGCCGTCACATCGCCGCAGGCAATAACACGCGCTGCTGCTGAATGGCCTCTCGTCACAATGTGAAACAACGGCAGGATTTGAAGTGGCACGCAATGTTCAACTTGCCGCAGAAAAACAGTCACGTAGAGGTTAGCTGATCCTCCGCACAGGATATTCGCCGCAGTTGTCGAAATACATCCCTCCTCCTCCAAGTTAACCTGATACCGTCTTGGGTAAGTGACTGACTTTTGGAGCTTATGTGGTGCCTCCAGTGAGGCATACGGAGGGCCACGCGCAGAGTGTATAATCAGTACGAGTAGGTACTTCGCCGATGTTCATTGTTCAATTTGTTACCATCAATAGAACCTCCCAAAGAACACGAATTATCCAATGCACTTTAGTAGAAGCATAGCCATTATTTATACTTGGTCGCACAGCATAATGCGTATTGAACAGTGCACTCCTAAGCATACAATGCACGCTGGCCTGCTGTGTACATGCGGCTGATGCATGAATTGCATCACAAACTGGGGCCCACAGTTCGCCATTACAAACTGGGGCCCCCAGTTCGCCATTACAAACTGGGGCCCCCAGTTCGCCATTACAAACTGGGGCCCCCAGTTCGCCACTACAAACTGGGGCCCCCAGTTCGCCACTACAAACTGGGGCCCCCAGTTCGCCACGGCGCCACTCAGCTGACGCTGGGGATATTCGCCAATCCCGAAATTATAAACGGAAACCAATCCGAAACAAGGGATATCCGTCGGATCCTCATTTATTGGCATGTTCTCTGCGCATTCGTTGTACATACCACCTAAGCCCGCGTCGGGCCGCGTCGGGGCTCGGATCGTTCTTCGCACGGCCGAGTGTGTGTGGGTGGGGTGGGGGGGGGGGGGATCTTCTCCCCATGATCTCAGAAAATATGGCACCCACATAAAAATAAAAATGCTGTCGGATAGTCCATGACAACAAAATCCCTCCTCCTCCCTTCGCCGCATTGCGAGGGTAGACAATTATATCGCACCGCGAGAGCTAAAGGGGGGATGGGGCGGATGTACGAGCCTTCCCGGTTTTTGTTGTTCTTGTTGTTCGTCTGGAGAATAGGATTTTAGCCTTATTTTCAGAGAGGAATCCCGTTTCAGTAAAATGTTGCGAAGTGGGTGGTGTGAGTCTAATATTTACGTTCAGGTTTCAGGTCCCGAAAATAAACAAAAAATCGAACCATATAGGGGGCGGGGTGGACCCCCGGCCCCTTGAGTTCGCCAATGTGGGTGCTTGAAACGATTGTGCATTCTATGGACATCCTCACGGGCATACGAAAGGGGGAGTCAGGAACTTGCTCCCACTTCTGGTGGTAGGGACAACAAATGATAACCATTCCCGCCATGTCTCTTAGTTTCTTCGAAAGTACATATGTGCAAAGTCGGTGATTTTTTGTCATGTAGAATAAAGTAGAGTGACGCGACACCTTTGAATTTCTTATAAGCAATTATACTAAATAACAGAAAATTGCGGATAACACGCCCGAGATCCCCAGATGAATGAATGGCCAGCATATTGTTTCAAATTAACTTTCAAAGGGAACCCACTCCCATACACTCAGCAACTTTATTTCGTTACATGCGCTTTCGACACCATACGGCCCTGCCTCCCCGTGCATTTTTTGGACACTTCTCACAGAACAAACCTAGCAGCCCATGACCAACAGGACCGGTTGATGCAACCATTCGATGTCAATGGCGACACCGGCGGAGGACCAATCGGATCACCTCAGCCATCAGCCTCTCCATCAGCCTCTCCCGAAGCGGTGCCATGCGCACGGCCGATCAGCTGTCCACAATCCGGCCAGTCGTCAGGACGGGGCCGATCGCCGCCGAAAAACGCGCGAGAACGGCGCGCCAGACAGCAGCGGCGACGCCGAGACGAGTGTTTTGCGGCGGCCGACAGACGGCGCTGTCGTCGGCTGACAGCGGCTGCCGCGCTTCTGCCGCTCACAGCCGCCGCCGCCGATCCGTCGATACTGCGGCGCGTGTGTCGGTCCATCTGTGCGCCGGCGGCCCCATTCGGCCGATCAGCTGACGGACGAGGTGCCGATCTGTCGATATAATCGGCACCTTTCGATCGGCCGGTCCGATGGGACGACACACAGTACGTCTCATCCAATTCAATCAAATTATAATGGAATGTCATGGGAAGATGGACAATTCTACAAAGAATGTTCCATTCATGTCTGCCGACTTGACCGTCAACAGTGAAAAAGAACTAAAGGTGCAGATTTTGTATGTGGGCGCTGTTTCTTCCCTCACCGAGCCGGCTTCCACGTCTGCCCGACTGATAGCATAATTAATCTGTAGAATATCGCGACACGTGTAATGATGAATTGCCAATCCGGGAACTGGTACAGCGGTGAGTAACGATCGAAGATCATGGAGTGGAGCGAACCACTCCGACTGTGATGTTGGTACACCAAACCAGTGGAGTGGATCGCTCCACCTATGATGCTTATGCACCGATCCAGCGGAGTGAACGACTCCACCTACACTACTGATACATTGATCCAGTGGAGCGGCCATGTCCACCTATAATACTGATGCACCGACCTGGAGGATTGGCTCACTCCACTGTAATG
Organism: Ashinkailepas kermadecensis; assembly: GCA_034440615.1. Lineage (NCBI taxonomy): Eukaryota > Metazoa > Arthropoda > Thecostraca > Neolepadidae > Ashinkailepas > Ashinkailepas kermadecensis. The sequence goes on from JAOTOM010004833.1 coordinate 175,139, forward strand.
CTGATCCACCGATCCAGTGAAGTGGACCACTCCACCTATGAATGGTGATGCACCGATCCTGTGGAGTGGATTACTCCGCCTATAACGCTGATCTACCGATCCAGTGAAGTTTACCCACTCCATATATAATACTGATGCAACGATCCAGTGGAGTGGACCACTCCACCTATAATGCTGATGTACCGATACGGTGGAGTGCATCACTCCACCTGCGATACATTGATCCCGTGGAGCATTGATCCCGTGGAGTGGATCACTCTCCCTCTAATGCTGATACATTAATCCAGTGGACCGGACCTCTCCGCCTATAATGCTGATGCATCGATCCAGTGGAGTGGACCTCCCCACCTATAATACATATGCGCCGATCCGGTGGAGTGGACCACTCCACTAGGCTCCGTCGCCAATTCACCGATCACGCCCATCACTCACTATCAGGTATAAGTAAGGCTTGCACTCGACCCTCGAGGAAGCCTGTGCCAGCTCGAACCGGTTCAATATATATATATATATATATATATATATATATATATATATATATATATATATATATATATATATATATATGTGTGTGTGTGTGTGTGTAATTACTATTATTAATTCTTGTGAATCGTGAGTAACTCAGCTCAATGGGAAGCTTAAGTAAATCAGACTTATGATATATTCCCTGATGAATCGACAGGTCTTTAGTACCACCTAAAAATGACTGAACACCACCTAACTTGTAGAAATTTAACATTTGTGTCAATGGGTGTGTGGAAAAGCGCCACCTAAAAACCACAAGTCCGTGCAGAAGTACCACAGAACATTTTCGAAAGACTTTGGAAAACTCACTATTGCATGAGTTTAGTCGCACAAAGACAGCTTCATGTTTCGGACAGTTAGTACCAATGAACCGAGATGATAATGTCGCTTCAATGATAATGTGAACACATTCACATTATTATGCAATTGCTGAACAGACTTAACCTAGTTAATTAGCTACTCTAAGTAGCAGGTAGCAGTAGTGGGGATCTGGAGATAAGGTTGCATGCGTTGCAGGCATTGCAGCATAATGTTGCATGTTGACAGTTATTTGAACCATTTTATCGGATCGCTATTGTCATCGTCAAACAGGTATTGTTCGCTGTTGGATGGCTGTTTCATCTTGTAAACCAGCAATGCCCCTTCAGAATTACGTCATGTATATGCAAGGGTGTAGCTTTGTATGTTATTGGGTGGGGCACTTGCCCCTCCCCCACCAATGTTGGCTTTGACCCCAACTTCTAACATTTCAAGTTTTAACATGGGACCCTATGTGGTATGCTCCCCCAATCCGTTCGCGTCCGCCCATTGCCTTCATGTATTGCGTCCTCCGAATATTTTGTTTTCAGAAATCTACACCTGTGTGTATAGATTCAATGAACCACGGCTGTGGTTTGTTGACAACAATCGAGAAGGCACATTGTTTATTGAAAAAAATGTGGGTGAAGTTTGGGTATTGGACCTCTTGGAGGAAAACTTGTTGAGCGGGAAGAGGCAGCGCTCTTTGCTTTTCTGGCTCAACTTTGGCTGGGTGCCATTTAACATTGGGGCCTACAGTATCTTTGCGGGTCCAAATCAACACTAATGGGGATTGGGCCCTCTCCGCAAAGAACACAAAACAGCGCACCAGTGCGATGAACGGTGCAGAGATGCTCGTGTTTGCCATATTATCCCATGGAATCAGTGCAGCGAACGTGGACCACAGCCTGACGGTCGTGGACGTGACGGACGGACGTCTACGTGGACGTGGACGTGGATCATGACGGATCATCGCTGAGTAGTTGCCGATCAGAACCAGACTTTCTCGTGAAGCTCCGGTGCCGGTGGGTGGTGAAGTCCTACCTTTAACAGGTGGCGCAGCCCCCGTTCCGGCGGTTGGTGAAGTCCCAACTCCGGCGGGTCTTCATTTCCCGGTGCCTGTGGGTGATTAAGCTTCAGTTCAGCTGAGTGGCAAGTCCAGTTCCAGCAGGTGGCCCCAATTCCAGCGAGTAGTGAAGTTCCAGTTCCGGTGGGTGGTGAAATCCCAATTCCAGCGAGTGGTGAAGTGACGACTACAGTGGGTGGTGAGGTTCTAGTTTCGGCCGATGGCGAAGTTCAAGTTCCGGCGAGTGTTCGGCGGGTAGTGAAGTCCCAGTTCATCAATGACCGAACACAAGCAAGTGCAGCGCCTCGATTGGCCAGCAGAGCCAGCAGGACGTACATCACGTATAATTATTATCACGTACATCGGCCTCATCAGTCCCTGTCGCAGCAATTCCAGAGAATTTCCTCCTGGCGACGATTCCCTCCATGGTTGTAATTACATTTTCAGGCGGAGATTGGACTTCAAAGCGAAAGGGGTGCGTGAAATACGGTCCGGCAGATTAGTCATCAGAGGCGCACCGGAGGGGACGGGCAGGCGGCCGACCCCGTACCACCAGCGCGGTGGCGAAAAAAAAGTTTTTTGTATTGATACTTCAGCTTTGGCTCGCGAAGTGCTGATCACTTCATTGAGAGCAACACCATAGTAGTGTATTTTGCTATTCAGCTGTAATCGTCCAGGTCACACCTGATTGGAGCTTTGACTCGACTGTCTATGCCAAACTTTCATATATGAAACCGTCGAAACGTTGCACGGTTTTTGGATGTCCCTCATGAAGACACATCCAACTGGTATATCTTCCATCTATATTTGCCAACAATCACATTTAATAACACCGCCTAAGTCGGTCTGCGTGCCCGTGGCCTGTGAGTGGCGCGCCCGACGCTCCTTCCCGGCCCAGCTGGGCGTGGGTCGATGTCAGTTCTTCTTCCTGGCGGCACGCGCAGGTGGCACTGGCGACCACCCCGCCGCCTTGATATTATAACCCGTGACCCGGCAGGGCGGGACTAGGCTCGTGTGACTGGCATGTTCCAGTGACAACGGTGCTCTTTTCCCCGTTAGAAGTGCCCTCTTCACCAATCTTGCTTTCCAGTGATAATGTCTTTAAAATGTTCTGGTCTTTATGGCGACGTGGAAATGATCCAACATATATATCTTTTCCCCAAAGAATTGCCCGATACCCCACACTGCACGCCATCCGACACCTCTACAATGACAACCACGCACACCTTCAGCTCACCCTCCTCTGGATCCCCGGACATAGGGGTATCCCGGGGAACGATCGAGCGGATGGTCTGGCCCGGGCGGCGATCGACCTCCCCCGAACGAGGGAGTTCCGGTGCCCCCGGGGATCTTCTATCCCTAACAAATGCTTTATTTAAGAAATATATCCAGGCCTGCTGGTCACACAACACCACACACCTACATGCTATCAAACCCACACTCTCCGACTGGCCCTCCTCCAACCAGCACTCCCGTTTGAACGAGGTGGTGCTCGCCAGACTTCGCCTCGGACACACCAGATTGACACACAATTATATTTTTATCGACCACACCGCCTTCCACTTTGTAGCACATGTCTCGAGTCCGCATTACTGTCACCCATATCTTACTTACCTGTCCAGCATATGCTCCTCATCGTCGCGCTATTATCCAGTATTTCACCAACATCCATACACAAATTTCGCTTCGGGCTTTCCTCGGGAATGAGCACCCGGCACTCCTCGAGTTACTTTTCCACTTTTTACATGACACCGAAGTTTTCGAACTGATCTGATTTCTCTGTCACACGTTACCTGGTCCAAGCTGATTTGATGTGAAGTTAAAAGCTATATGACACGCGTTACACTCCTCGTTAGCTATATGACTTAGTTACACACATCTTCCTTTCCGACATTGTAAAACACATACATATAGGTTATTTCACACTAAGTAGGCAGGGATCGATCCAATTTTGCCAAAACGGACGGTTTTCCTTACAGATTGCGCGCTTGGTTTTTACCTACGGGTTTTCCAAGCAGCTTGGTTTTCCCCTTCTCAGGGTTTTCCAAGCTTTAACTTAAACATACACCTACATATACAAGGTCGGGCATGACGCCCACGACTCGCTCTGGGCGCCGGACCTCCGCTTCGTTTCAGGTCGCAGGTGGGAATGGAGCCTGTTCATCGACTACGAAGCTGCCCACCCTCCAAATGTCCTTCTGATTGTTATGCATGTATGTATGTATGTATGTCTGTACATGAACCTGTATGCCATGTATGTATCGGCCCTTTACGCCACGTTCTTTGTTTGACGGCGTCTCATCTTTCATCTCTTGCTTAATTGATATAACCGGATATCACATACATAGGCGTAGGAACGTCTCAAAAAGTGGGTTGGCCAGGGGCGCACCCATAAATTTCGCAAAGTGCCATGGTTGAGCACTTTTGGATAGAGAACCCGATAATTTGAATAGCGAACACACAACTTTCAAGGGGCAGGCCTAACGGGCCCCTAAGGGGGAGGAGGCAGGCCTCCTGGGCGCGTCTATGGCTAACAGCAACATGTGGCACTGAAAAAGATCTATCATCGCAGCATAAGTACTTTCAAATTCACACATCTCGCTGAACATGGAACTCTTCACGACTGGTGGATTCAATAATAGGTTTATCTTCCTGGTACAAGGGAAACCATTAGTATCTATTACTGTTCAAATATAATTTCTTCAACTTCCGCTTTGTGCGTGTTTGTGGGGAGTGCACCTCATTATACCCTCACTAATGAATATGTGGTGTGCCCTAGTTTCCATGAATTAGTACTTTATGTCACTAAGATGTCCCCCTTGTAAATGTCCACCGATGTTGGTGAGGAGAAAGAATAAATACGCAAGAACGTAACTTACTTGCTGCCCCATGGCAAAAGAAGTCTCATGATTGATGCTGGAAAGGATGAGAAACAGGAAAGACGGATGATCGCTGGTTGAAACTTCTTTGATCCGGTGTGCGACAGGCCAAGATTGGCAGGCTGACAGACGGGGGCAAATAAAAACGTAATACATAAAAATACATTGTATGGTGTTTGTCCTTATGGGCTAACTCCAACACATAGATGATCAGTCACCTCAATCATCTCCGTAGTACACATTGTGCACCTTAGAATATCCGCAAATTGAAACGAAATGCTACAGCTACATTATGTGACACCCGGCTGAAACGGAATGCAAGGGCTTATTTTGGGGACCAACAATTCAGCACAAAATAGCTGACATTTATTTTTAGAAATCTCTCTTTATTTTGGATGGCTCTGGCTTGATCCTTGTCGGGTTTCTATGCGATTTTTGGGTCACGCTGTGCTTATTTGTGACCATCGACGCCAATTTTTGGGAGCACCGAGTGGAATTTGTCATGCCCCGACCAGAATGCATAGGAATACCGACAGGAATTTTGGGTCCCAAGCGCGATATTGGGGCTTGCGCTAGTTCGCGGGGCGCGTTGCACTTATCGGGGCCTCGGCGCGATTTTGGCATTCCCGGGGCAAATTTTTGGGCCCGGTGCAGGTTTTTTGGTGCCGGTTGTATTTATTTATAACCTCTAATTATAGGGGCCCCGACGCAAATCTATGGGACCCCAGAATCATTTTTTGGGGACTCCGACGCGATTCTTGGGTTCTTAGAAGCCCACCACTTCAGGATTGAGGGGATTGGGGTATTTGCCTCTTTGGTATGCCAATGCGGCTGCTCAACGAGTTTTTTTTTCTTCAGCAGATGGCAACGTTCAGAGTAAAAAGGCCCTTAGGGGAACTTTCTTTCAGGACCTGTTCTGAATTTTCCGATGCTCGGGTCGACTCCAAGGAGTCCTTTTGTGATTTTTTGGGGTCGACTTCTATTTTTTTGTAAGCCTACTGCGCGATGTTTTTGGGTTTCGATACTATTCTTCGGGCTCCCAGTGCATTTTATTCGGTGCTCTAACGAGCTTCTCTTCCGGGGCCTGACTCATTTTGAGGGTCTTTGACGCAATTTTTGAGGCCCCAGAGTAACATTCCGGGTAGGAATTGATTTCTGGGAAGCCAGCTGCGACTTGTGGGGCTCCGGCGCGACTTGTTGGGCCCCTAGTGATTTCCAAGGGCAGCGGCGCGATGTTTTGGGTCTTAGTGCGATTTTTGGACCCTGTCTTCATTTGCTGGGATGCCTATCGCGAGATTTAGTGGCCTCGACACGTATTTGGGTATCCAACACGTTTTGGCTTCTTTTGGAAGAATTGCTGGGACCTCAGAGTGATTTTCCATGTCCAGACTGTTTTTCGTTTCCCCGGATTCATTTATTGGGTGTTCCCGATGAGACTTGTGGGGCCTCGGTGCGACCTGTCGAGCCCCTAGCGTGATTTGCATGGGCCCGGTCCAACCTTTTGGAGTCCCCATTGTGATTTTCAGGAACCCCGTTGCTAAGCAGATATTGTTACATATACCATGAGCACACCATCTTACCGAACCATTTCTGTTGGACGACATAATTTGAATTTCATGTTTAACGTGCTGTTAATGCCACTACGCAGTTACCCAGCTGAAGATCCACGCGGGTCAGTTGCCATGCTCGTCATGTGCCTTCTCAGGTCACATGACAAGCATCACTCTTTATTCGTCACATCGTCAGTCTTCATATCACTCCTCATGTGACCTTGTCAGGTCGCATCACGAGCGCCTAATCCTCTCTGGAGATTATAAGATTCTGAGAGGTGTTTTCGCACTTGAAGTTGATATAATAGTGCATGGACTTCATTATTGTATCTATGCTACCATAATGAATGATGGAAATAAGTATTTTGCTTTATTGGATGCCAGCACTGATAATACCCAGGCATCTCAATCAAAAGGTTGGATATCTGTGTGCTGTGCCAAACTGTGAAAATCCATTTAAATGTGGAAGCTTCTCCGTTCTATTCCATACTACAGTCACGCAATGGATGTATCGTGGTAGTAATTTGTATGCTTCAATAATCAAAATACATGTAAATGTTGAAGTGTATGGCAACTGGGACCAAGACCGTATATAATATATATAACATCAAGGCAAGGAAATTGCACTTGCAAATTGTATGTCTTACCTTGATTGAGTTACGTTACTACCCTCAGCCTTTACAATTTTATATGTGATATGTACAGCTTTTACTTAGGGCAGGATGGCAGGGAGTTTTTCGCATATTCAAATGTGTGCATGTTGCATTTTAGGAAATTTAGATGTCTCAAAAGTGGTATGGCCAGCTACCATTGTTGGTACCCCCACACACACACTTTGAAAAGTGGGTGGGCCATGGCCCCCCTGTGCCTATGGCGACATAAGCCAGATTAACGTAATCCCTTCCTTAACGTAACAATCTCTAGCGGATGGCACTCTGCCTCTGCTAAATATATATATTTTTTTATTGCCTGATGAGTTTGGCTGTACCTTCAATCAGAGGCGCAGCCAAGAAGGAGGGGGGGCGGTGTCTCGTGCCCCTCTCCTTAACACAAAAACTACACTGGATCAAACAAGACATTTGAGGATTTGCACCATGTCAAGCCATAAATTTTCGACGTGCTTCGTGCGTCGAAAGTGGTCTCGGTTAGATGATATTTTGGGGTCCCCTTTAGAAAATCCTGGCTGCGTCCCCGCCCTCAACACATACCAACGCCACAACTGGCATTGTTCTGCAAGCGCTTCGCAAACATCAGAAGCGTCTTGTTTTGCTGTAATGACCGCGAGCTTCCCCCACCCTGGAGCCGCCACTGCGACACAGCTCGCTGACGTCGGATCTCAAAAGTTGGAAGGAGCGAGAGGGCGACATCCCAGCACGGAACTGAGACACGGGACCGAGAACAAAGCCATAGGGGTCACGGTTCCGATTGTGATCGGACGGGATGGGCAAGGTATGGGGCTGCGCGGCTTGTGGGGATATATATATATATATGTGTGTGTGTGTGTGTGTGTGTGTGTGTGTGTGTGTGTGTGTGTGTGTGTGTGTGTGTGTGTGTGTGTGTGTGTGTGTGTGTGTGTGTGTGTGTGTGTGTGTGTGTGTGCGTGCGTATGCACACACACATATTTATGCAATAATACTACTAATAATAACATATATGCACAATCAGCCTTCCATTGGGCAAGACACCTGACTGACCACAGTCCCGTGTAGTTAGCTCGGCCCAATATGTGCGGAGATTCCATCCCCTCCTGATACCCCGAACGCGTGACGTCCGGGCAATTCACAAGGTACCGGAAGCGAATTGTCGTGATCAAATCGATCCGTTTATGTGTACAGAAAATAAAGAGAACTGTCAGTCAGGCTGTGACTCAGAAATCCTCACTTTCACACTCCTCTCAGCTCCCCAACAGAAAATTTCATACCTTGTTTTCTCTTCCATCGTCTCGTGTTTCGCTGACATTTAACATTTTCATGCACGAGCGCCTGAATTATTCATCAGGATAATTCTACCTCTTCGCATGGAAAGACAAGCGTTAGCGCAAATGAGTAGTTAAGGTCCATAAGGGAAGAGATTGTTTCCAATGTTTTACGACCACGGGTTATACTTGGAAGTAGAAAGATTCTCCGTTCTCCGATTCTCCTCTCGGAATATTACGATTTTCCCAGCATAAGATGTAATAATGGACAATACATTGCATTTTCTAACTTAATTTAGGAACGTAAAATGAGCATGTTCCCTGCTGTTGAGTGTGGTGCTTCGCGTTCCAATCTCACGTTGGGGTAATTTCTCTGTATATTTCCATGGATATACATATGGTCATGCATCTGTTAAATATATCAATATATGCTCCCCGTTTCCTCTTCGAAAAGCAATTCAGGACTCCGTGCATAAATCCTACGTGTGTGCCATCATATGTCAGTATGTAATCACGGTTGTGAATGGGAATCAGTCCCCTTCCCTATTCAAAGTACTTTGCCAGGTTAAGCCCGTGAACTCTGCGCCCGCCTCGTGAACAGCTTCAAACACAATTATACGCTAAAACTGGTGGAAGCAAGTCCCAAAACTGGAGGGAACAAATTTTACTGTTTCCAAAACTGGGGGACATGTCCCGCCAGAACCGGCTAACATTGCACCAATGTGTCGGGGTGTTCGCATCCCATTTATTTGGTACCATGCTAATGTTGATTTGCCATTTTCACTGTCCATCCTGAAAATGTAATGTGAAAATAATGACCATTCCATCCGTGGCTTGAGAGGCGCTATATGACCTATGCAGTCGATGCGCCCCCAGACTACAATAACGGTCAATGACAATAACTAACTCCCTGGCTTGGTTAGGGATATTCAGCCTTGATTGAGTAACAGTCTCTTCCTAGGAAGATATTGGGCATTCCGAAAACATAATAATTAGCACAGTAGCGTCAATTTATAAAAATGTCCCGTATCAACATCTACTCCTGTTCTAGAATGCATGCTATATTGGAGACACAAAATAATCCGAGCTCAGTTTATACAACCTCGTTTGACCTTGAGCAGCCACTGGTAACGCAGCAAGCATTTTAAGGATATACAAAATCAAGAAATAGTAATCATCTGGGCATATTGGGGTGGAGACCCCTTTTCAAAAGATCACTTTCAGCGTTGATTTACGCATTTCAACACACATTCGCAATAATATTCGTTTTTTTCTTTCTGCTTTACTTCATACTACGTTGGCATGCATACCTTCATGCCAATAGACTGTTGTCAAATTGGGGGAAAACTTTTGTGAAGCATCGTACCGCGCACTGATTGGTCTGGTGACAACCGTAACCTTTGGTGACAAGGCCATCGGCGGAAAATAAACAGCGTCTCGAATGCCGCTCTAAATTTAGCCATTTATTGCGCGTGTATGACAAACATCTGGCGGGACAACGCGAAACGGTAAACCGGAATTACCTACGTTCTGGTGTGAGAGGTAGGTACCTGCCTGGTACTCTATTGATAATAAGCGGTGGTGGGCACAGCCAGCTGAAAAGTTAGCTTCGATAACTGTTAATCCTTTAACTCAAAAGTTAACTTCGATAATGCTAAACCGCTAGAAAACGGGAAGCCAACGATAACCGCTAACCCATAACTATTATTATATGAATCTAGTTCCTGTAGTTGTTTGGCTTTAATACCCTTCAAAACAGACCTAGAAAGCTGAAAGTTTAATATGTTGTAGCTGAGACATTGTGCTTTCCAAAACGGTACAGCATGCCAAGATCAGATGGCAATTGGCAGGTACCTATAATTAAATGAAGAAATGAAATTAATTATTACCCAGCATTAAACATATTGTTTTTTATAGTGAAATAATTATTGGATGAATAAAAAATATTAAGAATTAAAACTACACATGAAAAATACTTAAACAATATGATTATTGCATTAACCCTGGCTTGGCCTCCTGTTCCTTCCACATGGCCCCAATGTGGTGCTGGTTGTCTTTAATGTGCATCAGCCTCTCAAAGTTGGCATCTGACAGGGTGGCTCTTGGCCCTCAAGGTGCCCTTTCCTATGGAGTACAGGCACTTGACTGTAGCACTGGATGGATGGACAGGGACGAGTAGTCTAGGGGTAAGTTGCTCGTCTCACAATCGAAGGGTTGTGGGTTCAAGTCTCACCTGTTGCTACTCTGCCTGTGGCCAATCGTCGTGAGAGATTGGCGATGCTATATGACTCAATGGTCAATGTGTCATAAAAACCAATAACCAACCAACTGGATGGGATGGCTACTGTACTTTATGAACAGGTCGATCAACCCTTGCTCACCCAAGAAGGCGATGTCAGTCAGGATGCATTTGAGCTGCCCTCCAGCTAGGGCTTCACCAAGTTCTGTGCCTTGGACTTCAGTGAGCTGTGGCTCCTACTCCCCTGGAGCTGAGTGATGCTGCTGAAGGAGTCATCTTCCCCATCCTTATTGCTGGTGGTGCTGCTGCCCTCCTCACTGGTCTCGCTCAGCCCTGAGGGCTGTCTCCACTGTAGTCTCCATGTCCTTCTTTACCCAGCTGAGCTGGTGGTGATTATGCTTCTCCAGCCAGAAACACAGATCCTGCAATGACATACAGTGGCCAGCTGGCATTCCTGGTCTTCTAGGAGGGCCCAAACCTTTGTGTAATGCCTGCCAGTATTGCAATGGCATAAGGCAGTTTTACAGTGGCTTTTTGCTCTCAGGTCACGTGGTCTCAGGAACAGGATAGAGGGAGAAGACATGGCAATGGCATAATGATCTGCATAAATTAAAAATGACCACCAAATCTATTTCTCACATCAGTTTTAATAACAAAATAGGTTTTACTATCGACGCTGCTGAAATAAGTAAAATTAAACTTACGAACATCAGCAAATTGCAATATGCTTTCTGATTTACGTTCAGACTGCACTCAGCTCTACTGTATCTGGCAGCCGACGAATGACTGCCAGATGACAAATTGGAGCTATGGTTAAATTAGCAAAGGATGTGGTTATTAGCCAACTTCCTGAGTAATGATACAGAAATTGATAACAAAAGTATATTTAATTGATGTCAACCATGTTTATAAATCCATACCTGATACTCCCGACAAGCTCACACTGCACAACTAATAAATATTCACAACACACCCCATGAGTAGGATGCTCGTGCACCAACAGATTTGTTACCTGCCGTCTATTGGGATATGTGTTTCGGAATATGCAATGGTGTAAGGAAAATTATACTATAAACAATCTGTAAAATATTTTTATTCCCACCACCAAGGAACAATTTTTGGCAATGAAAAAGCTGAGAAAATTGATTGAAACCAATTCTTATTAACATTAAATGTTCTCCTATGTACTTTTTTAGTTCATGTCTGGAATGTTTTAGTTGAAACCAGGAATGAACTGCAAGAATAAAAAGCGACTAGACGGGAGAGCAAATTGCCACTGTAAAACCGCCTATAGTCAACAGCATGTCAAACTGACTGTTGCAGACATGCTCACAGCAGACAGTAACAAACATGGTGGCCACTCTCCACTTTCTGTGACATGCTGGCAGCCACCAGAGGTGCTGTGATCCTGTTGGCAACTTTGAGGCAATACAATTCAATTTACACTTAAAGTTAGTAGATCTCAACTTAGCAAAGTCAAAACAAATTAACTGGCATATCTGTAATGAGAGTGTCAGAACAGTCACTACACACAATTAAAACTCCAGTGCCAGTAACATCACCAACTTGTTCTCCAACCATGGAAACCACATTCTCCTGACTTCCTGCTCCATGCTGACATTAACTGTCAGCTCAAATATACATCAACTATTGCTTCAGTCATCCAGAATATGTTTTCATCACCATACATGCCATTAGATAGCAAACAGTCCAACACGAATTCGCTGATGGCTCACAATGCATATGTAAACTTAACCAGTGGCTGAATGACATGGGTGCACCTCGGAGGGCCCCACAGAAAACGAGTATCACCAGCAATGGTTTCAAAAGAAACATGTAAATATAGGTATGTTTACCATATTAGCCAATCTTCAAAGGTCAGCCAAAACAAGCAAGGTTTCTGGTTCCCACCACTACCTATGTGATTCAAATCAGATGAGGTAACTGCTAGGATAGCTCAGCCAATGATGCCATGGACTGCGTGCTCTAATAGTTCAGAGTCAAGATGGAACATGTCTGAAATGAACATGCATGTTATTTTAGTTCATCATTTATAAAAGCCAAACATCTACAGAGAAGCAATTGCATACAATAAGAAGAAAGCACTTATATACTATAATAATATATATGTTATATATAATAATATATGTGCTACAATAAGCAAGCAAGTACAAACTAGTCAATACAGAGGTGGACATTGAACATACAGTGGATGGATGGTCTGAATTATGGAACCAGACTGCAAAAACTAGAATTGTACTCTGTTCAAGGTAAACTGATTCAAGCAGATATATCAAATGTTGGAATATTTCTTTGGTATTATTGCACTTAAAGGTACCTACAAGACAAGTTTTACACTCATTTTACCTCAATGAAGCAAACAAAGGGGTTAGGTTTGGTTAGATTAGGCTAGGCTTTTATTTTTAGTTGAAAAATACTTTCCAACCTGTTATTGTTGAATTTTGAAATATCTCAAAAACAGATTAGGCATATTATGTTACGTTAGGTTTGGTCAGGTTTTCTTCAGTTGAATTTTTAATTGTTTGAAAATGCTCCTTTTTTCAAGAATTTCTTTTCCTAGATGGAAGGTTAGGCTAGATTAGGTTAGGTTACACTTTTTTCTTTCTGTTCAACATATTTTTATGCTATATCACCAAACTCCATGCACCTTTTTCATGTTACTTTGCCTTCCAACTGAACAATATGCAATTGTATAGGAATGAGTAGTCACATTATTTTAACAATATCCATAAACATTGCATTGGACAAAAAAATTACATGAGTTCCAAAAATTACCTTAAAGTGTAACTTTACCAATTTTCCAATGCTGTTCTGCTAGCCAGATCCCTGACATTTTGTATCAAGCAAAGTTGGTGATGTTACTGGCACTGGAGTTTTAATTGTGTGTAGTGACTGTTCTGACACTCTCATTACAGATATGCCAGTTAATTTGTTTTGATTGTTGGCAATGAAGACCGAATTCAAGGATAGTGAAATTTTGACGGAGCTTCGATTTCTCCTTGAAGAGGAGAATCGTGTGGTAAGCCTCTTTGTTCCTCAGTATTTCACGAGCTTGCACATATTGCACCATCTCCGTGGCGTTGCTGTATTCATGCACCAGTTCTTCAATCCAGCCTCGAAATAATTAGATTACATCAGTTATTGATGTGATGAGGTGTACATTGTGCTCCGTGCCCGCCTTCGCATTTATGGTATGCACTTCTTCCGATGGATGAAGGGTGGAGTCATCGGTATATGACTTTTGTATTGCCATTGCCACATGAGATAGACCAACAGGGCTATGCTGTGTGGTCAGAGAGGATGACTATTTCTAGCACCCGGCCATTGGGCTTAGCCAGTCGCAGCTACACTTCCGCATGCTGGTCGTGGGCTCTCAATCTCCACATTATTGAGAGGGGGTCAGGTTTGACAGATACAGAGACTGGTGGCGTTTCTCGCCCAGCTGTCCCCTGCTGGCTCACAAGCGGGTCTGGATACCTGAATGTCAGGCACCTTGTCGTTGCCCGCGTGTTTGAGTACGGCGGCAGCTACCCCCTCCCCATTCCTCCCGCCAACTTGTCTGGCATTTGGCCGGTTCGGTTGGTGGGCCACACATTTGCATGCAAGCCAGGGGACTTAGTACAGGTCTGAAGGGGAATCGTGGATTTAGTGAGCGTGCAAACCATGTCGTAAACGTGACAAGACAACTCCCTTTCATGATTGTTATGGTGAATACTTATTTAAATTCAAAGTGCTTTTGTGTACAGGGTTGGATTTGTACTTTGTAATTCTGGACGTCAGTGGGAAAATCTTTATGTGATCAAATATGGAGAAAATATGTTCCCTAAAACCTGTGGCATCATAAGCTCAGTTTGCATTTTCTAATGAACCTTGATCACTTTGTCACAAAGCAATTTCTTGTCAAAGAGCACTATTCAACATCGAAATGAGAGTACAATTTGAAATGAGAGTAATTAAAATGAGAGTAATTAAAATGAGAGTATTTAAAATGACAGTAATTAAAATGAGAGTACTTAAAATGACAGTAAATAAAATGAGTGTAACTAGAGTAGAGAGTAATGAGAATAAAATATTTAAAAATGAGAGTATGTTTTTTTGGAGATATAATTCTTGATGCCAAGCATTCAGAAGCAATCCGTTTTTCTGACCATGCTTGTGGAACGTTTGCATGATCATGGTGTTCCAAGCTATGCTTTAACATACATTGCCTCTGGCATACTTTTTTAAGTCATGTAACCAGCTGAAATGCATGTAACATCATGTATCAGCATGTAACATGCTGAAATGCATTTTTCATAGAATACAGAATATGCGACGGGAATCTGAAAACCTGTCATGACGTCGCGATAACCGACGAGAAGAGGCGAAAATGCTAGTTTTCGCTGCAATCACAACTCTCCAATTAACTTCAGAAGTACGAGCTTTGTTTCCAGGATGATGCCAGAACAAGTCGTGATTTGGTGTTAGTGTCCATTGAAATTCTGGAATTTCAGCATGTTGATCCAGGTCTCACATGCATGGATGGAAGTTGTGTTTGACTTGCAATTTGTCTTGGCTTGGATGTACTCATTAAACACCCGACACATATTTAATCAAAGAAAATGTGTATTTGCAGATCACCTACAAGTTTGTCGGCAATAACTTCGACATTCCTGTCAATAAAGCAAAAGAGTAAGTATATATTGGGTTCGCGGGACATTGCGGCGATTGGATTCGATGCTGAAGATACCATAATCAAGATCAGTCAAACTGGAATGTCATCGTTTGAATCTCTTACGAATGAACAGGATAACAGAAAGGAAACGTATTAATGTATGCACTGCTTATTCTTGCACACTATTGCTACCCAGTTCAGATGTAGTAGTTCGTATTTGTGATCAAAAGAATGCCTAAGTCGGTCGATCCTACCCCCACCCCCTCCCACCCCCTGAGGAACCTGTGCCTGTTGTTCAGACACTTGCGGGCGCTGCTGGACGCGGTTCGGGTCGAAGGTGACAGCCAGGAGGATGTCACGGCAACGTATTTCCTGTCGGGCTCCTGCCAAGAAGACGGCCTCACAACGCTCAAGGTGGGAGTAGCTGCATGGCACAGAAGATCGGTGTGCTCGCTCCCTTGTGCAGACAGCAGGGATGTCACGCCACAGGAGGCGGACACGTTTGCGTATCGACCGGAGGTGGAGAGACTCGACATGTGGGGAGAGATGTGGCATGTGTGATATGATATGACATGGCATGTGGAGAGTGTGGGCAGGTGATGTTTCTTGAATTCGATTGGTGGACATTGCATGTATGATTTGAGGCTCTTCAGTTTTTGTTTGGGGGGGGGGGAAGGTCTCCCCACGGGAGCCGAGACTCCAATCCAAAAGACTGGGGGAGCAACCACCGAGGAGGAAATATGTAATTTATGTATACCCAACAGTATACATAAAGCGACACCTCTGCGCTCCTGCCTCAACATGTGTAGTCAAGTCAGTTGTATGTATGTGCAATGTGCTTGTGTGTTTGCATGTGTCCGCGGTCGAACGGTGGAGTGACCCTACCTCTGTTTGCGCGAAAGCGACAACTACGTTAAATTTTCGGTCACACGTAGGCTCCTCTGAGACTGTTTCTCGTTTATCGGTGCACACGCGTTCCCGGAGGGATTCCAACGAGTAATGATTTTTTTTTCTTCACCATATAGGCAATCCTGATGTTTCCAACTCGGTGATGTGCACAATATTAATAAAGATATGACTGTGATGACAGCTAGGTGTGCCCAAGCGGACATTTGATGCATTTTGTGAATGACAGGCATTTTACAGCTGGGGATGTACAATAACTCTGTGTGCCCGTCAAGCTAGCCAGTGAGGCCACGTGAGCTGTGAACCGACCCATTTGGGTGAAGGTATTCATCTGTACATCTGCTCATCACCGTTTCCAGTTAGGTGCACTTGTCTAATAATTCGCGTCATATGCGGTCTCCCATATGCCGTCCGGATCCTATCCAGAACCGTCCTGTCGAGGACCGTTGTGTCCAGGATCATCCTATTCAGGATCATACATTCTATTATCATGATACAATGTATTAAAGTCGTGACAAGCTCGAATCTGGAGAACCTATATCATGCTGATAAATCTGATAATGCCCTTTTCTCATGATTAATTTGTCTCTAAGTTGTGTTAGGGACAGTTGTCATCACAGTTTTACCAGTGTCGCGTATTTTTCATATTTTAGTAGGAAATGGCACCCATCCAGGAATCATTTTCTACTCTTGTCTCTCAATGTGATCAAAAATCTTATATTCCCAACTTTACCTGCTTCTATGCTAAAAATAAGAATCAATATGCAAATATTGAAAACTCAGAAAGAGGCATATTAACAATATTTTTGTAGACATTAATTTTGAGCTGAAATATATTTTGGCTAGAAAACAACAATTAGCTCTGAAATACATTTCCTTGATTTATTTTTCCACTCGTGCATTACCTTTTCAATAATAATTTTCCACTCTGACAACTAAGCTCATGCATGCATTTTGGCATAGTGATCAGGATTGTGTATGAATGGCTGGTGTATATGTTGGTGTGCATGTGACGCTATCAAAACATGCTGCATGAGAGCTAATGCATATTCAGCGGGTAGTGTAGCTACATGCATGGTGAAGTTGACTGGCGTGCATGATTATACACCGACATACTGATAACAAGGTGAGATTCCACTGCATTAGTATAGGTGCGGGCGGAGTCCAACTGCGCACATTTCAGCTGGCGCGGGTTAACACTAACCCAAGGCGCGCGACGGCGCACTTCAGCCGTGCCACTCGCCGCGATCCGTCCCGTGCGATGTGGCGAGCTGTGGTGAGCTGTGGTCCAACGTGCCGAGCTGTGGTGACGCCCCAGTCTCGCACAGGCGCTGGTGGTGGCCGAGCACCGGCTGGAGGCGGCGCGGCGCTCCCTCTCGTGCGTGACGTCGGAGCACGTGTACAGTGTCCAGCGGCACAGGGTGTGCGACTCGGCCGTCCTGTTCGGCGCCGACCTGCAGGAGCAGCGGTCGGACTTCGTCGCCTACAACAGGTGATGCGCGCGCGCGCGCGCCCTGACACAGGCAGTGCCTGCTTTGCGCGTGATGACAAACGATAGCTGTATCGGATCCCAGCCGAAGGACATCTCTCGTGTCAGGTTGGTTGTAACACGTGCCTCTTATCCGTTTGATTTGATGTTGCCTATCGTTGCAACTTGTTTAAGTCTACTGTGCAAGTAAAGCAGAAACATAGTTTCGTTGTTCTGATTGTTGCATGATCTAAGCCACTTTGACAGCCAGCCGGGCAGGATGGTGATGAAGTTAGTCACATGAATATTCAGCGCACAATAATTGATTCGTGCTGAATTAGGCGAACATGTAAGCCGTGTCATTGAAGTGTGGATTACACTTCACATGGGTTGTCTAAATATATCAGTCACATTGTCAAGTCTAAATATAAACTACATGCTATTTTTTCTTGAAATGGTTCTGCAGTTTCATTATGCATGATAATTTCAACTAAAATATTGATGACTGTGGTCACATGGTCACAAGTTCCAGCATCCTGACCGGTGATGCTGTAACCTGTGGCTATCACCATTGCTTTCTCTCCTACACTCACATGTGAAGATGTGAAGATGACTACTGTGAAGATGACACATGTGAAGATGACTACTAAGGCCAGTGGTGACGAATGTGCCACACGAAAGGCCAGTAGTGACGAATGTGCCACACGAAATCCATCCCTTGCATGAGGAACAGAGAGAGAGGGCATTTGCGGGAATCAGCCTAGTAAGGCATTCTTTGCACCATCTGTTGGTTTGCATTTTCTTTGTGAATCCCTTTTATGAGGCACATACCAGTGATAACTTTGGTGCGTGGGAATGCACGTCGTCATGGTGTGAGCTGCAAGGTATAATACGCCAATCTATGATTGGCTAATGACATTCATCATGGTGAGTATCCCTAGAACCATCGGCTATACCACTTGGATAAAGAAATGAGACGCAATTAATCTGACCTTTTTAAATTCGGGTGCGTTTAAGAGCGGGTTGGAAGAAAAAGATGGCCTACTTATATTGCTGGATTGTATCTTCGTTCATGTTATTCAGTAAAGAAAAGTGATGATATCTCTACTGAAAGCCATCACGGCAGCCACTACCGACACAGCCTACAGCAGGGTGGCCGGCACGTGCTGGTGCAGCGACGGTCTCCCGCACAGCGGCTGGTGGCGACCTCTCGGTAGCACTGTGAGCCCCTGGCGCCATCTATTGTTCACCTGTACAGAGTAGTGCCTTTGGGCCGACCTGAAGGGAATGTGTTTTTTTTTTGCTGCTTGATTTGGGTGCATTTCGAGATGAATGACTCCGAAACCGTATGGCTCAAAAGATGGCAAGTGGATTAAATAGACATTCCAAGACAAATCATATCATAGCTCAGGGACCTGACACAGACCAACCTTTTTTTACACCAAAGACCCACCAAGGATCAGTCGTGTCAAATGGCAGCACACTGCGGCCCACCGTGCTTTTGATGGTGACACACCGTGTGGGTGATTTAACACGCGCACTGGACGGGGGGGGGCGAAATCCGCCCACCCCTCCCATTTTTCGCAAATAACTGCAGATTTTACCGGCCGATATACGCGATTTTCTGTATACCTGCTTAGAAATGAACGGCGCGTCGCTTAAAGGAAGAAAAATGGACATCGGGCGATTTTTTTTCTTCAAGTTAGGGGCCGTTAAAATAAAAATAAATTATAGCGCCAGACCACAAAAATCGGCGCTGATGCGCTTCCCGTATACTCGCAAAAGGGAAGTGTTCTTGGCAACACTAGCGACTTGTTTGATGTATATTGTTATGCTATATAGTTTCAAGGTCATGTTAGGTCACCGAGGTCAAGTCAGGTCAAGTTCATGGCAGGTTAATGGAACCAAACTTGATCAACTGGAATGTTGTCATAAATGCACTACTGTTTGTCATTTGTACTGTTTGTCATTGCGTTTCCATACTTTATTCATGTACTTCACTTCTTTCTTCACGAAGCCGATTGCTCCGAGCTGCCCGACGGAGCAGTCGGGCGGGCGGCCCGGTTCCGGTAACTGGAACAGGTAACTGACCTGATAAAGTGGTGCTATATAGGTGACCTGAGGTCAAATGTTGGGTCTAGCATCTGCACTGCATCATTAGTAATGTCCAAAACATCACTGATGCCCATTTTGGAGCATTTAAACACAATCACAGCGATCCATAACGATGACAAGCCAAGCCACGCAAAACCAGAAAATTTTGTCCATTTGACCTTGAAGATCAATATATTCAAGGTCAAATTAGGTCAAATGTGGTGGACCTAGGGTCATGAAATTTGCACACAATAGAGTTCACTACCGTACCCATCCACCCTGTGAATTTCGTTCCTCCAGCTTTACTAGGAGCCGAGATCTTAGGGGAGGGGCGGAATCCGCCCCCCCCCCCTCCAGTGCGCGTAATTTTCAGAGGCCCTCCAGGGCGCGTGTTAAGCTGTTTTACATATTTTTTAATTGTATTTTGAATGCCATGTTTATGCATGTGATTAAGATGATGTGAACGGTCATTACTGCCAGAAATGCTTACTTTTCGTTTGGTAGCAAAATAACACCAAGAGCACAGGTGTAGCATGGTACAGGAAAGAAGCCATGATAGGATGAGGCGAGGAAGATACCTGCAAAAAGAAAATTTGGTGATGCTTTTATTAACCACTTTGCTGTGGGTGAACAGCATTTTCCATTCTATCCAGCCACGTATTTGGAAAAACAAAACTCCTGAAGCCAAGAATGATTAGGAACAATGCAAAATTCACTTCCTGTGTTCCATTGGGCACATCCCATGCTAAGTGCAACATGCAGTGTATTGTTTCGCCGCGCGCTATTATCCGTCCGCTCCATTATTCCCGTGATTACTCAAAATTATTTAGACTCCCTGGTTGGGAATCCTTGGACGACCACGTTAACACTGTTCAGATGGCGGGTGTAGTGCATTAAACAGCGTTGTGAACGCTGCCTGGGCGTGATTCCCACCGTGTCGAACGTCGTCACTGAGCCGAGATCGCCGCTGTTCCAGTCACGGCGCCATCACATGCAAGAGCGCCGAGCTGATCCCACAGTCGGAGCTGCTCAAGGCGCGCCGGCTGACCGTGACGTCACCGGCGGCCGAGATGACGTCGGCGCGGTGGCCGCCGGCGAGCGCGGCGAAGCAGCAGCAACAGCAGCCGGCGGCGGCGGCGGCGGCGGCCGAGTCGGCGTGTGCCGCACGGGAGGCGGACGCGCCGCGCTCCGGACCTGACGCGGCCGTGAAGCAGGAGCGGCAGGCGGAGCCGGACCGGCCGAAGGCGCCGAAACCCGCCACGATCGCCTCCATGTTCTCCAGACCGGCCGCCGTGGAGAAGGTAGTGGCTGCGCCGGCTCAGCGTCGGCGCGCGTGGCGGCGAGGGGCGGGCTCAGACTGCGACGTCGAGCTGCGGTGCCCGGCCGGTGCCGAGCCGGTGCTCGGTACAGGCCATGGTCCAGTGGTGGATGCAGGCTGGGAGGGGCCCATAGGGGACGAGTAGTCTAGGGGTATGTTGCCCGTCTCACAATCGAAAGATTGTGGGTTCGAGTCTCACCTGTCGCTACTCTTTGCCCGCGACCAATCGGCGTGAGAGATTGGTGACGCTACATGACTCAACGGCCGACGTGTCGTAAAACCAGTAGCCACCGTGGGAGGGGCTATGGCGTACCGTGGCTCGTCAATGTTGCATGCGACGAGCGCGTTCAGTGCTCGTTCCGTTCGATTTAGCTGTGATGCAGCGTGGAACTCGCTGGAGCGACCTTCAGCAACCTTGTGAAATATCCCTGGTGACTGAGGAAGGTGTGCGTTGATATGCTTTTGTCGGTCTCTTCGTGGTCTGACAGCACTTGCTAAAGATAATGTGACACCTGTTGCTGGAGTTTGACACTGGACAGTCGGTTGGTGTGCCCAACACCCCAACAGTAATTAGTTGCTGGGACTGATGTCTTTTTTTAACCCAGGGATTTCATTACCTTTGCTGTTCCATTACATACCCGTGGTTGTTTTTCTCCAAGTGGCTTTAGCAGTGCCTCGTGCCTCGCTTTTCGTGTGGTAAAGGTATCAAGATAAGATAACTGCTAATAAGTCTAAATAATTTGACAAATCAGGCTTGCAACACCTTGAAACATGAAGAAGACCAACTTTCTGGAAGATATTAATTGCGTAAATATCGGGGTGGACGTCGTGGAACTGGTGGTCCATTGTGCAACACGGTGAAACCAGCATGCAGCCGTCTTACTGTACCTTAGTGCTGATAAGTTTTGCGAACGTGAATTAAGGGCGTCAAAAGCTTCGTTCTAAGGCCAGAACTACGTTTTTGGGGTTTTGATTCGAGGTATGGCCTTTCACAAGCAGCTGAGATGGCATTATCAGCGTGATAATGCCATCTCGCGTGAGCGTGAACACTGCACGACAAACGGGGTTAAGTGTCACACTTTGTCGTCGGCGCCTTCCTGCTTCTCGGCAATGACGCAGTTCGATCAACTTTGTCAGCTGTCTTCGACTGTGGTTGATTGGATGGAATTGGGTTTCCGCGCACAATGAATGGAGCTAAATTAAGATGAAGTCGTCAATGCCGATCTGATGCCCTGCTCAGAGCGCGCTGTTTGATGGTGGGCGATGCTGCACTCTATTTTGAGCCATCAGCGCCAGACTGTTGATCTGAAAATCAATCTTAACTGATGTTCAGAATGTATTGCACTTGCGTGAAGCGTATGATTTCTTCATTGTCGGTGTCAGGTTATAATCAAGGTGTGATATGTGAGTGCAAGATCAGGATATGTTTTTGCTTAGCGAAAATAACGATTACCCGGTGTCGGAAAGAAGAAGGAAACTTAATTGTTTGTATGGATCAGAGCACATATTTCATCCCTGAGGGCAGGGGTGAGGCCCTGGAACTAATTCATATGGAAATAGTGAATTTTGGACATCAGTCTTTCCCGATTTCTTTGATTCCCGAGCAGGTGATCCAGCATATAAAGGTCTAGTTTTTTTTAGCCACTTCGTGGCTAAAACTAGTTTATCCGGCAAGTCCATCCAAGTCATAGTGTCATCTGATTAAAGTCACACAGGGACATCAAGTTTCCAAACCTGGTATAAACGGTATACAACTTTCCACTGATCACTGACTGTTCACAACACAACTGAAAACTGTTCAACAGTTTTCGTCTGACATTGTGCAATGTGACACATTTGACGCACGTCTCGGCTGATATGCAAGGTGGTATTCGTTACGATCATTTCGTGGTCTGATAGCAAGTATTTAGCGAGCTGTGGCAGACGGAAATGATACGATACAAGTTGGTCGAGGCGCCCTAAAACCCAAATAACTAATGATACTATACAAGCACCACAGTAATAGCGTGAGAAGCAGTTGGTTGTTGAAGAACGTGTCTTAAACATAACGCGGCTTTAGTTTCTGATTGTACCCACGCTGTCATGGTGGCTGTCGTCAGCATGCTCCACTGTCGAACCATTCCAATGTCCAGACATTCGACGATTGCGTGGAAACCAACACTTTGCAGAATCTTACTTGTGCCGCCGGCGAACACAGTTTTGACGTCCCGAGATTATTTCCATGAAGTTGGGCTGTCTTCAACTGGAGTACTAGTTGCCCTTTTCACTATGATTTCCGGCGGCTGTGTCATCCCAATCTTACCAACAGATGCATCGTTCAGATCTTAAAACATCTTTCGCATGTCATATTGCTGAGTTGCTTCGACGCCGCAACTGGTTTCGACGTCTTCGCCTGCTACCCTCCACCGTACGGAAAATTGATTTCAGCACACTGAACCGAGCCCCGTCACCCACAGAAAGCAGCACCTCCGAAGAAGGCCGCCCAGTCCGGAATGATGGCCAGCTTCCTGAAGAAGGGCGCCGAACAGCCGGCGCCCGAGCCAGCCGTGAAGCCGCCGGCCGCCGGCGAGACGAAGCGTTCGCCGGGCGGCGGCGACGACGGCGCAGAAGCCGAACCTGGCGCACCGGCGGTGCGGTTCGGCGCCAAGAAGGGCGCCGGTCGGCGAGCTGCGGCCGCCGCCGCCGCCAGGGAGAAGCGCGCCGGCAGCGCCACTGGCGGTGGCGGGAAGAAGCGCCGCCGCATCCTGGCGCTGGCGTCCGACAGCAGCGACAGCTCCGGGGACGACGGTGAGGCCCAGCAACACCCCAACTGGTCTGGTGGTGCACCGACGAGACCGGTGGGGCACTGATGGGTCTGGTGGGACACTGACGGGTCTGGTGGGGAACTGACAGGTCTGGTGGGACACTGACGGGTCTGGTGGGGAACTGACAGGTCTGGTGGGGGCTGGCCTCCGACAGCAACGACAGCTCCGGGGACGACGATGAGGCCCAGCAACACCTCAACTGGTCTGGTAAGGAACCGACGAGACTGGTGGGGAGCTGACGGGTCTGGTGGGACACTGACGGGTCTGGTGAGTTGCTGACGAGTCCGGTGAGCCACTGACGAGTCCGGTGAGCCACTGACGGGTCTGGTGAGCCACTGACGGGTCTGGTGAGTTGCTGACGAGTTCGGTGAGCCACTGCCGGGTCTGGTGAGCCACTGACGGGTCTGGTGGGGCACTGACAGGTCTGGCGCGATACTGACGCGTCCGGTGGGGCACTGGCGAGTGTGGTGGGACACTGACGAGCCTGGTTGGACATTGGCGGGTCCGGTGGGACCTTTACGAGTATGGTGGGTACTGATGTGTCTGGCGGGGCACTGCCGGGTCTGATGGGATACTGACTGGTCTGGTGAAACGCCGACGGGTCGTTGAGATGCTTGTGAGGATGTTGAGATGTCGTTATGCTTGCTTAGATACGGGTAAGCAGAGTGTGAATTATACGCATCCAGAGCCCGAGTTCTTTTGTTTGCTCCAAGCCCTCTTCGCGGACAGTGCTATAAAATTGCGTGGTGTGACGCGTGTGGAATCTATAAAGACACCTCCCTGGAGACTGGCCACTCCAAATATCGATGTGTCGCTGACATCCCTGAGGAAAGGGGACGTTCTTCCTCAAGAGCACAAGCAATATAACTTATATCGTCATACCAAAACTACACTCAGATATATACGGACGGATCAAAGACGGAAGGTGGTGTTGGTAGCACCTTTGTAACGAATACCGCAACTCGAACGTTTTATCTCCCCGCGAATGCTTCAGTCCACACGTCTGAGCTGGTCGCTATCAACAAGGCCCTGAGTTTTATTGAGGTCGGCATGATGAACTGCATGTTATATATAGCGACTCGCTTGGTAGTTTATTGGCGCTAAGGGAGTTTTACCCATCGAACCCATTGTTATAAAGCGTCTTACCTAGACTTAGGACACTGCACATGGGAGGAAAACAGCATCTACATGATCAGAATTGACAATGAGTTTCTTCCGAACAAGGTACCAGTTTGGCTCTACGTGCAGCAAATCACGTCCACTGCCGGATTTTGTTGTATTAAAAAAAAAATAGATTTGATTGATTTGATTGATTTATCGACACACATTTTCCATTATCTATGGATGGTGCCATTGGAAAGTGTGGTATAATTTGGGTTGTGCTCAATCCACAAGGAAGATCAGGTTCCTGAAGCTTAACTACAGTGGCCACGGCGGAAGATACGGTTCCAGAAGCTTAACTACAGTGGCCACGGGTGAAGATATGGCTCCAGAAGCTCAACTACAGTGACCACGGCGGAAGAGCGATGGACTTGGGGCATATTGAGAAACATGGCATTTTGCATGGCAGCCAGTCATTGATAAGGCGATGCTTGCGAGAAATGCTTACGTACATGTATTAATGAAGGGACTATCACACTGGGTGCGAATGCGCCATTACGATGAGGTGCCACGTCAATTTTTCTTGACATTCTTGTACCGGAACGAAAGCACCTTGGATGTTCAATTGGGCATGGGACGGACACAAAACGCGGAACTGCGAGTAAAATAAATAATGCATTTCTATCAACAATCAACTGCAAATCCTACGTAGAGTGGGGTACTCCCCTAAAAAGACAGATAAAAGCCTGAGAACTTCGCAGGTGCGTGGTGTATAAACGAGCTGCGAGAGCGATTGCATGGTGTCGGCTCGGCCCTGGCGCGTTGCCACAAATAAATGTGCGGGAAGACAACGTTGTATATCGGTGGTTTTTATGTTAATTAGAAACATCCGAGAGGAAAATAACAGTTTTGTGACGCACGTGCACTTTACACCACGTCAATTCAAAATATCCCAGAGCGGTTTTTGTTTTCGATTAGGGATATGATCTGCCACCACTATTTTGTCGATCAGACGATGCAAATATTCGAGGGGGAGAGGGGCTCTCATTTGACAGCAGATGGCTCCCTTTAGCATAGCCTACGCCCCGGCATGCATGGCCTGCGACTCACACTATCCGCCGACGTTCCAATGTCAAGAGGTGACATGATTGGACACGAGCTGATTACGTACGTGCAGTCAGCGAACGCTTCCGGTCAAAACTTGTTTGATGCACATACGCCACATGAGCCCTTGCTGCTCGCTGCCAGGACGTCCCGTCTGACGAGTGCGCTGCTGTGCAGGGGTCCGGGAGGAGTCGGAGTCGGAGCCGGAACAGGAGCTGGCTCCGGCTCCTGTCAGCTGCAAACGCCAGTCGGACGACGAGACGCCGCCGACCGGCCAGAGCCAGGGCGCAGCCGAAAGTCGGGGCCGACGCCGCAAGCTTGTCTCCAAGACGTTCACCGATGACGATGGTTTCATGGGTAAGAGATGGCGGCGAAATACGATTAGTTTCGTACGTTTCATGCATGCTTTTTTTTCGTTCGGCTTATGCATTGCTTTGTTGTGCTTGCGTTTGTTGTTTTTCTGTTCGTGTTGCAACGACATTTAGTTGTGTGATTAGAATGGAAGTCAGTGGTCCTTTTGTCGTCATGGTAACCGATGTTTGGTGTATATAAATACGTTGAGCACGCATATTTTTAGCACACAATTTGAATAATGCAGCTATCCTGAAACGTTTTCTGGGCAGAAATGGGGATCTAAGCATATTTGGAGCCCCGTGCGCCTGTATACGTTGGAGGTCTCAGTCTATTTGGGGTACCGTGAACATCTGTTCATGTTAAAGATAAGAGCACGTCTATATCATATATGACATTGGAACCCATATGTCTGCATTGGAAGTCGCAATTCGTGTAGCCATATCCGGTATATGTGTACGTCTGGATAGTCTGAATCTTGGAGATGTCTACGTTGGACCATGTCAGACCCCCTTCAGCCTGCGACCTGCATTCAGTGCTATTCAGTTCGGAACTCGCCCGGAGAACTCCTGCACTCCGGTTTCGGCCGGCGCCGGAGCTCGGCGCGAATCCCTGCGCGGCCGTCTGCGGCCCGCTGCCGCCGCGGACGAGGTGGTCCCTCCGCCGAGCTGTGTCCCCGGCCGCTCGGGCGCCGTTCGACGACCGGAAAATGCGCCGAACGGCGTCCACAGACACGGCCGCTAATTTGATTGGCGACGCGGCCGGCGCCGCGCCGAACCTCACCTGGTGCGCGTTGGCTTCGGCCGGCCAGGCTCATTGCGTTTCGCGGAATCCGGCCGGCCACGCCGAGACGCATCGACATGGGATTTGTCGGCGCATTCTTCTGGTGTGTCGAGTCGACCGGAGAGGACGCGCCCGGCGCGCGGCCGTTGGGGCGGAGTCGACGATGCTAATTGGATCGATGACGGCGCATGATGAAGAGGCGGCCGTGTTGGTGTGACGTCGGCGTTATGCAATACTCCGACGGCTGGTTAGGTTGTAGCCACTCGGTGACTCGCGGGTGTTATGGCGACCGAAACTGGCGCCGGCGGGAACTGTTGCATCTGTTCTTTGGGGATTTCGGTGGCGCGCCTGGGATGTTATTGGGATTTGGTGAAGGTACAAAGTGAAATGATGAAATGTGATTTGGGAAGGCTGAGGTTAATTAGAAATGAGGTTGGAAAGCGGACATAACCATGGATACGGACAGGCAATATATAGGGTTACCCCGAAGTCCAGCAATGGTTCTCCGTGTCATCCGTTGCTTTTAGCGATTTACCATAGCTCACCCACTAAAACATTTTGCGTTAAGATAGTAAACCATACTGCCATGGGTGAAATGTGATAATCACGTGCCGTGCCATTGGCTTGTTTGCCATTGGGAGACTAGCAGTGTTCACAAGTTTAGACGTGAGCCAGTTATGTACAACTATTGTGTGACACCCCACTGTGTTTAGGGTCGCCGGAGTCGAATGTAATCGCCAGCTGATTCAGCTATCGGCGCCGTTTTTTTAGGGGGGATTTTAACAGTCGTGCCGGACCATCAAGGCCATTTGCGCCGCCATGGCGCGCCGCTTTTGTGGACTGTGTCGTCTTGTAACTGTGGACCGTTGCGCCGTGTTTTGTATCCAGCGGGCGAACGTGGCGCGGTTGCCGCTTCCTACTGTGGTTGCGGAGCACCACTTGGACACTGGCGCCAAGTCTGCGTCGTCTTCGAGTCGAGATGGGTGCGACCTCCGTCGGGGTGTTGCTGTCGCTGCTGTCGGCGACAAGAGGTCACACGCAGTGTGTTCAAGCGCCGGCCGCATTTCATGTCGCGCTCATCTGAGCGTGCTGCTTTAGATCGCAAGTGCCTCGGGGGGGAGGGGGGATTCGCTGGCAGCTGCTCAGCCGTTTGTCAGTAGTAACAGGGGCCGCTCTTGCCAGCAGGTGGTGCCGATTTAAATCCAGAGCATGCTGATTTATTGAACATGGTGGCGCCAAGCGACAGAAATCCGTCAACAGGCTCAGCGCATGTCGCGCCAACGAGTGCAGTATGAAGCGCGACAGCTGGGAGACCAGCGCGCGTGCGCCTCAATACCTGAGCGGCACGGCCTGGTGACCTCGGTGGCCTGGCCGAGCGGTCCACTCACGGCCGATGAGCTGGAAACTGGCTCTGCTAACCGTCCAGGGTCTCGATGCGACTGCGGGTCGATGGCGCAGTCTGCGCCGTTCGTTCTGCATTGCTGCCACGGCGGCCGCCGGTCCCGGAAGACACCGCGCTGGTGCGCGTCCGGCTCGGACGCCTGCCGGTGACGCTCGCCGCTGCTGTCGGCCGCTCGACGACAACGCCGCGCTGCGGGCTGCAACCGCAGCCAGCACCATGTTGCGGAGTGCACTGCACGTTGCGACGTGGACTGCACGCTCGTCGTGATCACCATGGGTGCAAAATCATTCGTCTGAAGGCGTAAAGCACCAATCCGCCACCACGTCGTCGTCGTCGTCGTCGTCGATTTCGGTCCCCTGAAAATCGACGGGCCGGAGGTGACAGGTGATACCACACCGTCCCGCGTACGGCCGCCACTCGCCCTACATAGGTCCTCCACTGGTAGGTAGAGTCTTCGCCTGCCCTGCGTAATTCCTCCACTCGCTATATGTAGAGTCTCCACTGGTTCTACGTAGAGTCTCCACTCATACGTAGAGGCTCCACTTGTGCGTAGATTTTCACCCGTCTTGTGCAAAATCTCCACTCGTCCGGCGTATGGCCTTCACCCGTCCTGCGTAGATCCTCCACTCGCTCTGTGTAGGGCCTTCGCTCATCGTATATAGGTCCTCCAACCGTCCTACATAGTGCCTCCACCCGTCCTGCGCAGGGTCTCCACGCTTCCTGCAGGGAATTTCACGTGTCCTGTGTACGGCCTCCGTCCGAGCCGCTGGTGTCTTGGCCGACTACGACATGCTTGCCACTGACCCCCTCGGAGGGAGTGGGTCGAGCAGTCCCAGTCTCGATGTATCGGTGACGGTGGCGCCATTCTGTGGTGTCAGTCTGTCGTGTAGCAACGAGCGGACCCGGAAGAACCGTGCCGTGGTGTATAGCCTTAATTACGTGATCTTCTGGGCAGTCTACGGGCTGTTGCAGGTTGGTAGGGGTTGGTACGGGTTGCTATGGGTTGCTATGAGTTGTCCGTAGGTTGGTTGGGCTTGTTGCAGACTTCTGCACGTTGTCTGCAGGCTGGCAGTGGTTGGTACTGGTTGCTGCACGTTGTCTGCAGGCTGGCAGTGGTTGGTACTGGTTGCTGCACGTTGTCTACAGGCTGGCAGTGGTTGGTTCTGGTTGCTGCACGTTGTCTGCAGGCTGGCAGTGGTTGGTACTGATCGCTGCGCGTTGTCTGCAGGCTGGCAGTGGTTGGTACTGATCGCTGCACGTTGTCTGCAGGCTGGCAGTGGTTGGTACTGATCGCTGCGCGTTGTCTGCAGGCTGGCAGTGGTTGGTACTGGTTGCTGCACGTTGTCTGCAGGCTGGCAGTGGTTGGTACTGATCGCTGCGCGTTGTCTGCAGGCTCGCGTACAGGTTGACTCGGGGTGTTGCGGGTTAACGGTGCAGTGAAGTTTGCTCACTGGGTAGTTCACATTGCACGTATAAGTGCAATATTCAGCTGTAGCACATTGATGGCCACATATTCTACCAATGTTCCATCAGTTGCGGAGTGCACCAGTGCATTTGGACGTGCGCGGCCTCCCAAACTGAGTGGGTTGGCCGGCTGCCGCACTAGTCTCTAATTCGGCTTCTGTGCCGCGCGCACCGACTGGTCCAACTCCATCTTCATTGTGCGGTGCGATGCCCTATTAAAGCATTTCAACATTCCTTAGTCGGCCACAGGACACACTGATCGATTCTTCATCGCGAACATTTTCAATACTAAAGTTAGCAGTTCGTATTTGCTTTCATGTTGTTTCGCATCCATCAGGTCGACCCGAACACGGAATCTGTTCACCCTGGATATAGCGACTGTGCAGTCGGGTCTGATCTGTCTTGTGTTCCCGCTTGCACGCCCTGCACACTG
The DNA here is from genome assembly GCA_034440615.1 of Ashinkailepas kermadecensis. Taxonomy (NCBI): domain Eukaryota; kingdom Metazoa; phylum Arthropoda; class Thecostraca; family Neolepadidae; genus Ashinkailepas; species Ashinkailepas kermadecensis. Next base: position 205,513 of record JAOTOM010004833.1, read on the forward strand.
CCCACTGTAGCCTTGTCTGCAAGCTGTAGAGTGTGCGCCCATGCACGGACCACACCCGAGCCCCAGGGGCGACGGCGGCCCGCTGGCCAGCTCGTCTCGGGTAGCCCACGCCCAGCCGTCCCGGATTATCATTAAAAACACGTGATATTTCACGGTCAACGTTTCGCGGTCCCTAACATTGCTGCAGGTTTTCCCCAATTGACAAATCCCACTCCCGAATTCATCGTATTATGTGTACTTATATAGGCAGCCTCCAACGTATTTAGGGTCAGTTTGTTGACATTGGTTACGAGGATGATAACCTCGGCCCAATTCGGCGGATTTTCACATTCGTCAATATGTGTAACGATTGTGTTACATTGTCTATGGCACCGCACGTTGCGTTTGTGCTCGTTAATTCTTGTCTGAACCCCCTCCGTTTCTCATATATACGCTTGGTCATCCAGAACACGGAATTTCGTATAAAACACTATGTGCACACTTATGTTTTATCGACCTCTAGAGACTCCCTGGAGATTATCTTTCGCGATATCAGGAGTAAGCAAAAAAACAGCGTTTTGGGAGGCTATAGCCCCTTAGCTACCCCTACGTGTGACAGCGTTTGATCCCATTTGCTAAAACTGCACACTCCCTGCGACTTCCTTCCCATCCGTGGACGCGGACTTAACCACCGTCAAAAGCGGTAGTTCCTGCTGTTACATTCAGTTTGTTCAGTTGGCCACCTTATTTGTCTTGTTTCTCAGACATCCACAACAGACACGTCCCACACACCCCAGTCCTGTTCACTGGATCATGGTGTCTCCTGTAGTTCCGCTCACGCTCTTCACGTGAATCGCGCTCGCGTTCCTCACACGAGTCCTGCCCCACTCCCCACTCTCTCTGCGTATTCCTACGCACGACAATTCCTGTTCCTTCTCGTGGCAGTGCTCGCCCAACCCGTCACACAATCCGCTGTCACGCGGTGTGACCTGTTGCAGTCACCAAGAAAGAATATGAGAGCTGCAGCGAGAGCGAGCTGGGGCCTGAGCCAGCCGAAAAGCCCGCCGCCACCGCCCGGGAGGTCTGCGCACACCGAGAGGCCGCCGCCGCCCCCTCGGCCGCCGTGGAGCCTCCCAAGCGCAAGCCCGCATCGCCCGCCAAGAAAAAGCAGCCGAACATCACGAGCTTCTTCAAGAAGAAGTGAGCGCCGGCAGTGGGCTCGGCTGCAGACGCACTTCGGTCGTGTCGTGCGGCGCGCGCGCTCGGTGCCGGTGGTGTCGTGGCGTGGCGTGTGCTGTGTGTAGCGTCGCTGTGGCGTGCCGCCACAATGAGTGACGCCACGGCCACCAGCGACGAGTCTGTGTACGTGACGAATGCGGAGCGACCGCGTTGTTTGCGCTGTTCCGGCTGCGGAGGGAATGCCGAAAAGGCACGAGCGCAGGCTGGTATGGCGACAAGGCTGCCCGTGTTTCGGCCCGACAACTCCCCGCCTTGCTAGTATTCCATCGCCGTTGTCAGGAATTTCGTTCTTGTGAGGATGTGAATTGTAATTTTGATTATTTTCTTTCAGCACGTGCAAATTTCCATGCCGCGTGCAACGGCTTTCACTTGCCGAAGGCAATCTGCGATGAAGCGCAGAAGATAAAGCAGTTACTTCCATGGAGTCGCATTGTGTTCTCATTGCGATCGTGAACTTGACAGGACCACTTAGAAATTAGACTTCGTTCTCTACACACCACGACTTTTGGAAAGTTCTGGTCGCTCTCGGAGACCCCTTGCACCTACCTCCCTCCTGTACCTCACGCACATTGTCAATGCCCAAGTCGCTGCCTGTACGCAGTGCCGTGCATACAGAGAAGCGTCCTCGCACATAAGTGTGCCTCGTTCTTCAGTCATCAGCGGGCGCTGGAGAGGTCGTTTCAGTAGTCGGTGGACAATAAGTGTGCGAGTGTGCTGGCATTGTTGGGCTTGACCGACAGTTTCGCTCTTGTGGACCCAATCACCAGCAGGAGTCAGCCGGCGATACAGTGAGCTGTCGCTCGCTAGGGCTGCTGACATACACGTGCACGTGCTGACCGTCTGTGCCGAGACCTGTTCCGCCACATCTGTTCAAAGATGTCCGCGCGACTCGTCGACCTGTTCACTAATGTGTGGACGCTGGGAGGGGTGCGGTGTCGACATGTGTAGACGCTGGGAGGGGTGCGGTGTCGACGTGTGTAGACGTTGGGCAGGGGTGCGGTGTCGACGTGTGTGGACGCTGGGAGGGGTACGGTGTCGACATGTGTAGGCGCTGGGATGGGTGCGGTGTCGACATGTGTGGACGCTGGGAGGGGTGCGGTGTCGACATGTGTAGACGCTGGGAGGGGTGCGGTGTCGACGTGTAGACGCTGGGAGGGGTGCGGTGTCGACATGTGTAGACGCTGGGAGGGGTGCGGTGTCGACATGTGTAGACGCTGGGAGGGGTGCGGTGTCGACGTGTGTAGACGCTGGGAGGGGTGCGGTGTCGACATGTGTGGACGCTGGGAGGGGTGCGGTGTCGACATGTGTAGACGCTGGGAGGGGTGCGGTGTCGACGTGTAGACGCTGGGAGGGGTGCGGTGTCGACGTGTAGACGCTGGGAGGGGTGCGGTGTCGACATGTGTAGACGCTGGGAGGGGTGCGGTGTCGACGTGTGTAGACGCTGGGAGGGGTGCGGTGTCGACATGTGTGGACGCTGGGAGGAGTGCGGTGTCGACGTGTGTGGACGCTGGGAGGGGTACGGTGTCGACATGTGTGGACGCTGGGAGGGGTGCGGTGTCGACATGTGTAGACGCTGGGAGGGGTGCGGTGTCGACATGTGTAGACGCTGGGAGGGGTGCGGTGTCGACGTGTAGACGCTGGGAGGGGTGCGGTGTCGACGTGTAGACGCTGGTAGGGGTGCGGTGTCGACATGTGTAGACGCTGGGAGGGGTGCGGTGTCGACGTGTAGACGCTGGGAGGGGTGCGGTGTCGACATGTGTAGACGCTGGGAGGGGTGCGGTGTCGACATGTGTGGACGCTGGGAGGAGTGCGGTGTCGACATGTGTAGACGCTGGGAGGGGTGCGTTGTCGACATGTGTGGACGCTGGGAGGGGTGCGGTGTAGACGCTGGGATGGGTGCGGTGTCGACGTGTAGACGCTGGGAGGGGTGCGGTGTCGGCAATGTGTTTGATGACGCGGACCTCCGAGGTGCGGCGGCAACTGAACTCTGGATTGGCTTGCGCCCCGTGCCGATGCTGGATATATTTTGTATCCGAGGTCCGTTTTGTGTGCTTGTGGAATTTGTCGATGTTTTTGTATTTGTTTTGCGGTTATTTATACAGTCCTCTTTAGTGGCAATGGTTTAAAATAGTTTAAAATATTAGACGCCAAATCGACCCCTTGAGGGATCGATGGGAAGAAATGGGCAATATTTTTCCTTTGTACCATTTTACTTGGAATCCTTGATTTGCGCCAGCCCTACAAGAGTGACGCAGCAAGGATATTTTTAACGGGGTTCTGGTGGATCAAAATGTTCGCCGTAGGGCGGGGGTGCAAGAAACCATTTCCCCGGTGGGCGCTGCAGATGGGGGATAATTAGAAAGGGTGCACTCGAACCTTGCCAAAACACGCTTATTGTCTGGGGCTAGGAGCGCCTTTCGCTGTTTCGAAGTATTTCGCAGTAGTTTCGACGAAAAAGGCTCTGTGCACCTCGCGCGAAGCATACTCTAGCCTTCCGGAAGGGTGTCTTCAACCGCAAATTACAGAGGAGTCAATTTGGTCCTATGTGCGCAACAGCGCACCAACAATTGAGAAGAGGGGAAAGTGGATTTTTAGGCTAATTATTCCCAGTGAACGCTGATGGTTGATAGGGTTGTTGAACCCGATAGGGTTCACGGTTAAGATGTTTTTTTATGGGGGGGGGGCTTGAGCCGCCGTTACTGCGCCCAGTACTGGGCCTTCCAAAAAGGACCGCCTACCAGGGATGGGGCTTCCCACACGTTTGGTGTTGCCTGGGTCCCACCAGGACCTGTCCACTTCTTGCTCTCTCAACATGGGACTTTATAGGATGGGCACCACCAATCGTGCTGGCAGCACTGGCCCTGTCAACTTGAGCCTCTTAACAATAGGGTGGGCGCCACCAAGCATGTTGGCGGCACTCGTTTCGTTCACTCATGTGACCCAACCAGTCTTTTCAAACTTCTCCACCCGTGCCGCCTTCCAATGAGGGGCGGGGGGGGGCGGCGACGGCGACGGCGACGGCGACGGCGACGGCGGCTCCCACGATCTCGACAAGATCCTACGATCCAGTATCTACCCCAGTTGAAATATCTTGGACCAGTCTCTGGGCATGTTTGGGACGGTTGCCGAAAACGGGGAAGCCGGAATGCCTGAGGGATCGGGCTCGGGACGGGGTTCCCGTGCGCTATATGGCACTGCCCGAATTCTACGATAGGACTGTTCTGGTTTCTCCATGGGATTCTGTCTATTTAAGTGGGATTTGGTTTTCCTCATGGGACAATCCAGGTTTTCCTCCATGGGACATGTGGGATCCCATATGTCCCATGGTGGATAAATGCCAATCCCATGGGATTTTCTCACTATGGCGTTCTTCTCCTTGGTGATTAAAGAACTGATTGTTGTTTAATCAGTTCTTCATGTTCATCAGTTCTTCAAATCAGTTGTTCTGATTAAAGAACAACACAAGAAAAACAAAAATATACCCCAAAACTCAACGTTCTTGCAATGTCTCAACCAAGGCGAAGACCCAACCCCAAACCCCCCACTACACCCCGTACCCCAATTTGGCACCGTCCGGACTGGCGACTCTTCTCAACCGCATCATCTTCGGACTCCGACCAACTCTACTATACTTCCGCTCAACCCAACTCTACTCAACTCTACTCTACTCAGCTCTACTCTACACTAAAAGAATCTACTTCGACACTGCTCAATCAATCAACACCCCCTTCCACCCCTCGACTAATCCTCCTACCATACCCCTCACCCCTTTATACCGCTTAACACCAACACAACCGGAAACACAACAACAACAACAACCGGAAACAGCCGACATCACCACACGGTGGCAGGCTGGCCAAATTTATACACATACATACATTCTCCTTGGGGTACTTTCCCTCAGAGCACCCTTTTGGGATCTGTCACTGCAGCTAAGCAAGATCAATAGTGGGTGGGTGGAGAAGCTTGAGAAGCATTGGTGGGGTCTAATGCATGAAGGCAATAGGTGCTACCAGCTTGATTGACGGGAGCCCATCTCACACGGTCCGTTAAGGCCTGTTTACACGTGACAGAATTCCGACAGAATCGTGCGTCGGCAGACCCGACGTCGGCGGCAGAAATTGGCAGGGAGCGGCAGAAAGTAGCAGGCGGCGGCAGACTCTGACGTCACGCTTCATTCTGCCAACGTCATACTAGCAGGATGACGTCATCCATCCAATGCGCTATGAAGAGACTCAGTTGTTTGTTTTCTGTGCCATAAGTGATCCATCGCACTACTAATTGGGTCAAGCAGTACCCACCTCGAGAGCGTTAATGCCTAGGTATTTGACACTACATCATTGCAATAGGGGTTCCTTTTCTTGAGGACGCGGTAATGAGGCTACCATAATAATACGGATGTAGGGAAAATATTTGTTATAGAGCTGAAAAAGGCTAAAAAAAACTGGAGTGTAGAAAACTGTTCCTCATCCCTACCAGGATTAAAAAGGGCCCGATAACCGAGTGGGGTCTTTCTCTCCCCCCCCCCTCAACTTTGAGACCATTCCCGTGCCACCGTCCAGGTGCAGTGGCGTGTTTAGAAGCGGACAAAGGAGGCGAAAAAACTAATGTGTCGGGACCCCTCGGATGAGTTTTCACTGTGGTGATCCAATTAAATGTGGAACGGTCTGGAGCGGACTGGAGGTCTGGAGACTAACTGGAGCGGGGGAAGGGAATATGGCTATGACTCGGGGGGTTACGCTTCCTCCCTCAGCTAACTTGCAAATAACAAAGCACACATATTGAAACCCATGTATGTGGACGTTATCATCCCTAATAAGCTTTATAGAAATAAAATGGCATCGTTTAGAAATTAAGGCCATAATTTTGGCAGATATGGACGTCCGGTGCGCGAACGCTGCCATTCCTGTTACAACCGATACCGCCCCCGCTACGACCGGTCCTACTGCTGCCGCTGGAGTTTTCCATAATATTCTCATTTCAGGTCGCTATGTAATATGTTTAGCTTGTCTGGTGAACGCTTCCAACCAATCCATGACAACTTCTGCGCTTTATTAAACCGTTTACGGCATGCCTCTTTTATACTTGAATATATGGGGGAGGGCGGATTACACTTACTAACCCCGGCATTGTGTGCAATTTATTATAATCGTGCGTCCTGAATGGGCTCCCCCATCTTGCTCCGACATTCGCAATGTCACCGTCGCCACGCTATTGCGTGTAGTGGTTTGCATAGGGTATGTCCTGAATACCGCTCGTCACCTGTGACAGTGGTATTCACGTAGTGACATCATTGCATGGGTGTCACTTCGTGAAATTGATTTGGTGGAATGGGGGGGGGCAATTGATGTTTTTGATGGCCATTTGATCTGGAGGACAGCATCGGTTAACCCGCGCCGTCTCGGGGGGGGGGAGGGGTTGTTATGCAACCCCCCTAAGGTTTTCCGCGGATAGTGAAAGAACGGCACGCGGCAGCGTACCGGAATTTGGCATACCTTTTCCCACATCAATTTGGCATGTTGTGTCAAAATTTTGACGTCAGGTCATCTAGGGGCAACGAGTTAGTGAAGGTCAAGTGAGGTCACCCAAAAAAGTTCAACTAGTCGTCACGCTTTAACGGATAAATATATTTTAATGAAACTTTCAACGTTTGCTTATCGTTAGGGACGCAACAAAACGCACCAGAGGATTCTCCCCCGTTTTTTTATTACTTATTAGTTTTGCATATTTGCCCATTAGAATTAAAATCAAAGATTTTGGCTAAAATAAGCATTTTTATTAGAGCAAGTTGACTTCGAACATCGTTTCTCGGTCCGCTCTACCCATTAAAAAAATAAAAATTAAAGCAAACTTTAAAACTCAAAATTTTGAAATGTCCAAAAAAGTAAAATTTTAATTTTTGGGTGACCAAAAATGTTATGGCCCTGGTCAATTTCGTCTTCCTTTTCTGATTCCAAATAATTTTTGGTTTTTCAAATCTTTCCCAAAATGAACTCCCCAGAGCCAAAAACATGATGTAAATCGTGAAAATCTAGGCCCCCTAGTGACGTCACTTTTTGGGGGGGCAATTTGGGGGTGGTGTCCGGCCCTACTCGTCGAGTGCTTTCCGATGACGCCTCTTTTGTTTTCGTGCGACGCTTAGTTTGGAGATTAGAAGGGGATGCTTGTCCCCCCCCCACCGCCGAGACGGGGTGTCAGTATCTGACCGGAGAGGGTTAAAAAAAACTCATTGAGCAGGGGTGGGGATGCACTCAAGCGTTCTGGAAGGACGCCTCCATAGGCTGAATGATTAAGCCTCGGTCTGATTGGAGGGAAGAATCAATAATTGAGGTATATATATATGAAGAATATTGTACGATTTAAAACAAAACAATGAAACTTCTTTTTTTCAATTCGGTTGTAAGAACTAGTAGCAAATCAAAATATTTGAAAATTTGATTTCATGAACTGGGATTTGAGGATTTCAAACGTTAATTTGGCCACCGAACTTATTGGTTCATTCACTTAATCAGGTTAGCAAACATTAAAAATACCGCATTTAAATATTTTTTGCTATAAAAATCCAGTAATTCCCTCAAATGCATTATTTACCTTGTGTTCACCATCCCTATATTTCCAAGATTTTCTTCATACACATAATGAAGAACTTACAAAGGGCAACGGAAAGCACAATTTACTCACCAATATTTCCACCCATGACAATCACTACTTATTTTGCTAATGTAGAAGGCTTGCCGACCCAAAATCCAAACAGCAACAACAGAAGAAACCTTCCGACGCTCGCGTCTGACGGCAGAACGCGGCAGACAACTTGAAATATTTCAAGTTGCCTGCCGCCGACGTCGCCGACGTCGATGAAACTACTAAATCAAAATTACTATGGCTAATGCATTGCGTGACGTCATCCATTTGTGCTGTGACGTCAGAGGCTCCGGACGTCGCCGACGCCGGGTTCTGCTCGATTCTGCTCGGTTCTGCCGGGTCCTGCTCAGTCCTGCCAACGTCACGATTCTGCTGGGATTCTGTCGGTTTTCTGCCGCGTGTAAACAGGCCTTAGGGCGTCACATGAGCGGACATAATACCGGTGGCGCCGCTCTGGTGGTGGGTTTGTGAAGGAACACCACCAGAGCCGGCTTGCTATGATTAATGCTAGATTCTAGTTTCTAGAGGAGATGCAAGTAATTTCCAATGGTCAAATTTGAACAACATTGAAACAAGCTCTCTTATGATGTCATTTTTGCACTCAATTCCAGGATTTGTGTCCCAAATTTGCACATTGTATTCCCTTAAATTGCATATCATATGTTCTACATTAGCGAATTAATTTCCCATGGTCTCAAATAAACCGGCGTAAAATCAGCTGCCTTCTGATGCCCTACTCTACTACTTTAAAAAAAAAGATATCTAACACTGTCATTTTCCCCTTTTTGACATGAAGCTTTCAGGCATTATTGAGGCTCTGGCATGGCACGATGCACGTCGAGCTGCCCAGAGGATCCGTAGAGCTGCTGAGCGGCGGCACGATAAAAAATATAGTTCCAGCCTTGATCAATACTAAGCAACATCGGATCTGCCACGCCAAAACGGTGTATGAAAAAATTCACAGTTGCATTCTTTCCATTCACCGCCCATAAGCGTGAGGTTCTTGAACAATATCGAGGAAACCTGACGACCTCAACTCCAATGATGGCGGAAATCATGCCAGGCACATGGCCTCTCGTTTCAAATATGAAAATCTGCCTGTAACTTTGGCGTTACCCTAGTGAAAAAAAGATCGTGGGATTAGCATTTATTCTCCATGGGACATATGGGATCCCATATGTTCATTGAGGAAACTTGGATTGTCCCATGAGGAAAACCAAATCCCATTGAAATAGACATAATCCCATGGAAAAACCAGAACAGCCCTATCGTATAATTTGGGTAGTCCCGTATAACGTACGGGAACCCCGTCCGGACTTTTAGGAGCCCGATCCCTCAGGCATCCAGGATGCTTCATCTTTTTAGGCAACCGTCCCTAACCTGCCCAGATACAGGTCTAAGAGATATCAAGTGCGGTATAGCGATCTGCGCCAAGACCAACGAATAATTAAATAAGAGCTTGATCAGTCATGCAGACACTCAATATGTCCGTTAAAATAGGCGATTCTGAAACAGTCAACACAGTGGCTCGAACGACATTGGCGATCTTCACAGTGGAGGACCAATCACCAGCTGACGCTACTTCGATCGATTGGCAGTTTGGCGCCGACCGGCCTGTTTTAATCTTTTTGTATGAGGTTCGCTCGGGCTAGCCTTCTATCTTACGAACATTACAAGATGATAGTCAATGATAAGTGTGGTGACGATGGTGATGATTGTGCGTTTGAGGGTTAGGCAAGAACCTGAAAAGGAAATGCAAAAAGCATGGGCCATGCTACCTATAGGAAGGCTGCATTTGAACTGATGGCAAGTGGATAATCATTAAGTACACGAAATTGTGAGAAACTGACGTGGTCACTATAAGCGTGTGATATGCTTATAGCGACAGTTTGCAGGATATCAATAGTGCTGCCATCACCTGGTTTGGTGGTTCATGTCCAAATGGAATGATCGTTAGGCGTCAGACGCAATGTTAATGCGGACATCGGGGATCTAAAAAAAAAGAAAACAGGTAGGTTCCTGATGCCATTCGATGACTCTGAAATATGCGCCCCCGACAATCGCGGCCGGATGTTCACTAGTCTGTGCGTGAATAATATAGTTACAATTTATGAGGCTCTTTCTCCATAAAATATGATGCGAAGTGCATTTATGAAAGTTAGCTAGCCTGCAGACGCCAATTTCATTGCCACTTACAGTGATATATTGCGCATATTGTTACTTTGCGTATTGGCTTATGGAACTATTTTCCACCATAGCCGGCGGGCCCCGCGGCCCGTCCCCGACCGCCCGACATTCAGTGGCGCAGCGCGCTTGGGGGTGCGGACCATTCCCTGTATGTTATGGGGCCCAACGCCAAAGTTACAGGTATATTTTCATATTTCAAGCGAAAGACGATGTACCTGGCATGAGTTCCGCCACCACTGGAGTTGAGCCCGACAGGTTTTCTCGATATTGTTTAAGAACATTACGCTTATGAGCGTTGAATGGAAAGAAAGCATCGACAACCGTGAATTTCACCTACACCATTTTGGCGTGGCAGAGTCGATGTTGCTTAGTATTGTTCAAGGGTGTAACTTTACTTTTTGTCGTGCCACCGCTCGGCGGCCCTACGGATCCCCTGGACAGCAACCGTCAGCACTTGACGTCCATCGAGCCATGCCAGAACCTCAATAATGCCGGAAAGCTTCATGTTAAAAGGTTAAAAATGTCAGGGTTAGATATCGTTGAAAATAGTCGAGTATGGCATCAGAAGGCAGCTGATTTTATGCCGGTTTATTTGAAACAATTGAAAATTAATTCACTAATGTAGAACATCTGATATGCAATTAAAAGGAATACAATATGACAATTCGAGATCGAAATCCTGGAATCGAGTGCAAAAGTCAAAGGGTTAGATATGTATAAAAGTAGTCGAGTGTGGCATCAGAAGGCAGCTGATTTTAGGTCAGTTTATTTGAAACCATTTGAAATTAATTCGATAATGTAGAACATCTGATATGCAATTTAAAGGAATACAATGTGATAATTCGAGACACAAATCCTGAAATTGAGTGCAAAAATGATAGGGTTAGATATCTATAAAAGTAGACGAGTATGGCATCAGAAGGTAGTTGATTTTACGCCGGTTTATTTGGGGCCATTGGAAATTAATTCGGTAATGTAGAACATCTGATGTACAATTTAAAGGAATACAATGTGATAATTCGAGACATCAAATCTTGACATTGAGTGCAAAAATTACACGGTTAGATGTCTATAAAAGTAGTCGAGTATGACCACTGGCGGATCCAGGGGGGGGGGGCATTCCGGCCCTGCCCCCCCCCAAACGCTTCAAAGGGGGGCAATAGTGTCTTTTGCCCCCCCCCAAACCAACAGAAGTAAACTGAATTAAAATGCAGTAACCTTTGCTGAGGTTAAAAAATAGCGTTCCGGGTGAAATAATCTCCAATTTTACAGGTATTTTGTTATAATTGTTTGGAAGCACAATATGGTAGCATAGTAGATTCTGACACATCGAGGGTTCTATGCTGTTGAAGTTCTGCTTACAGCAAGAGATGACGAAATCAGCAGTTTCATTATTCCTTCGTCAGATAGGTTCATGAAGTTTGTTTAGCCAGTAACGGGCAAGCGGACCCAGTGAGACAGATTTCGAAAGCGGAATTTGAACAGGATGTTTTGTGCGAGTGACCAGTTGAGCCCAGTTGAGCAGCATGTTTCGTATGTTGGTGTTGGGGTTGCTAAGATGAAGAGACAGACTACATTGACTGATTTGTTCAAGAAGAATAGCAAGAGGAGGTATGTATTTACACTGGCGGATCCAGGGAGAGGCCATTCCGGCAATGCCCCCCCCCCCCGAAGCGCTTGAAAGGGGGCCATAGTGTCTTTTGGCCCCCCGAAACCAACAGAAGTCAACTCAATTAAAATGCAGTAACCTTTGCCGAGGTAAAAAAAATAGCGTCTGGAGGAAAGAATCTCCAATTCAAAAAATAAAAAATAATAATTGTTTGGAAGCAAGTATGGTAGCTTAGTAGATTCTAACACACATCGAGGGTTCCATGCTCTAAGTTCTGCTTACAGCAAGAGTTGACAAAATCGGATCCGCCAGTGTGTACACGTGCATGAACGTTGACGTGGTACAAGACGTTGAACGAGAACGTGAACGTTTTGGTAAACAAGAACAAAAATCCGGTAACATAGAAACGGTGGAGGTAGGCTGGGGCCCCTACACAGGAAATTATATTGTCAAATTTTTTACTTCTTCAAATGGGCCCCTTTGCCAAATAGTGGTGCTTTTAACGGTGCCCCGAAATCCAGTGCTTTTAACCAAAAATAGCGGATGAAGGCGCACCCTCCAAATCCGTTCGACCCCTCCCCTGATATAATTCCTAGGTACGCCACTGGGGAAGGGGAGGGGAGGGGCTGACGCCGAAAACCGAAAGTTTTCCCCCCCCAAACCGGTGGGCTAGATACGCCAGTGAGTATGACATCAGAAGGCAGCTGATTTTATGCCGGTTTATTTGAGACCATTGGAAATAAATTCGCTAATGTAGAATATCTGATATACAATTTAAAGGAATACAATGTGATAATTCGAGCCAGAAATCCTGAAATTGAGTGCACAAATGACACGGTTAAATATCTATAAATGTAGTCGAGTATGACACGAGAAGGTAGTTGATTTTATGCTGGTTTATTTGAGACCATTGGAAATTAATTCGGTAATGTAGAACATCTGATGTACCATTTAAAGGAATGCGATGTGATAACTTGGGACAAATTCTGGAATTGAGTGCAAAAGTGCAAAAGTTCAACCTTCATGGTAGTTATTCAAGATGATGTAAAAATGTAGCACGGTCGATTTACGTTTAGTTGAGAACATTGGAAATTGTTCGCACATCACATAGAAGATGTATGATACGTTTTCATTACAAAATGTTGAGTGGCCAATTGCTCCAATTTCACTTTAAGGGCAAAGTGACAGGGTGAAATTATTTGATAATAAAACGAACTACACATCATAAGAGAGTTTGTTTCAATGTTGTTCGAATTTGACCATTGGAAATTACTTGCACCTCCTCTAGAAACTAGAACATAGCATTAAACATAGCAAGCCCACTCTGGTGGTGTTCCTTCACAAACCCACCACCGGAGCGGCGCCACCGGTATTATGTCCGCTCATGACGCCTAACGACTGGAACTAACTGGAACTGAAAGTTTCAGTGTGAGGGAAAATAACACCCACGAAGGGGCTTGGAGTTGGGTAATATAGCATGAAAAGTAATGTTCAAAATAAGGAAAAATGCAAAATAACCTAACCTAACCAAGCCTAACCTGCTTTAAGGTGTTTTATGAATTTTTGGAAGTTATCATTCCAATGCAATGTTGATGAAGGTGACTAAGATGATGGGACCACTCGCTTTCTGTGCAAATGCTTACTTTTTAGATTGTGAGTAAAGTAACACTAGAAAAAGGCGCCTTGAATAAAGTAACATAGCATAAATGTGATGATTCAAAAATACAAATGTAACATAGCCTAGCTTATCCTAGTCTAAGCTCCGCTTAAAGAAGCAAAAATAAAAAAATTAAAATTTACAAATTTCAAACAATTTATGTTCTTAACATTTTCCAAATGAAGAAAAGGCCTGGCTTAATTAAGCCAGGTTAGGTTAGCCTAACCTAGCCTACCACAAACTGCTTTTAAAGAAAACCAAGCTTCTTTTTTCTCTTGAGAATATCACAAATTTTCCAACGTTTTTCTTTACCATATCCAAACACGCAAGTTGATAGAATGTTCGTTTCAATTAAAAAACATTTTTGTTAAAAAAAAGAATGAAAACCTGAAGAATGTAAAAAAATAGGTGCATTTCCCACAAGCGAATGGTTCCATCATCTTCATCGTGTTCAGAGACGTGTTTGAACATTTCCTTTTCCTGAAATGGTATGTCTGGTCGAAAGGAAAAGCTTAACCTAACTTAATGTAACCAAACCTAACCCTTTGTTTTGCTCATGGAAGTAAAATGTGTTCAAAACTTATCCTGTAGATACCTTAAACAGCAATAATACCCTTTTAATTTTAATTGTTTTTCTAAGCAAGAGCTTAGACAAGGTTTTTTTTATAAAGCTTGGCTTTATTCTTTATTGTATATTACCCCACTTTAAGCCCTACTTTTCGCTATTATTTTGCTTGCGAACTGAAAAGTAAAGAGACTCCAGACTCCATGACTCCGACATCCGCCAGCGCCGCTTTTCGATAGTCGCCAAATCGTCGACCCCACGGTGGGAGCGCGGGGCGTGGCTGAGATGCAATATGTTGGCTGACCTTGCGAAAACGTCTTATAAATATACGTCCAATATCGTTCGTTTGTCTTTCAAAATATGCGTGTCGTACGTCGTTGCATCCTGCTTGCATGGACATGCTCTGGGAAGACCAGTAGGATTTATGCTGGTTCATAAATCCCACTGGGGTCTGGGCTTCCCCACTGGGATTTCCCAGTGGGAATCCCTGTAGGATTCACACTGGGAATAGTATAAAATCCCTGAGGGACTGTGTAGGAATCCCATGGTTGATTCCCGTAGGGAATCGCATGGGATTCCCACACGATTGTCTCATGGGGAATGTTTCATATCCTGACAAGGACAATCCCATGCAACTTGATGGGTCAATCCCATGAAGAAAACAAATTAGCACTAGGGTTGGGCCCATTAACGTTCAGGGAATGGTTTCGTGCCCCGCCAAGTCATGAATGGCGGGCGGTCGGCGGGGCGGGCCGCGAGCCGTAGGCAACGCCGCCGGCAGCCCGCCATCTATGATGGAAAATAGTTCCAGAATACAATACGCAAAGTAGCAATATGCGCAATATATCACTGTAAATGACAATGAAATTGACGTCTGAATACGAGCTAACTTTCATAAATGCACTTCGTGTCATATTGTATGGAGACAGAGCCTCATAAATTGTAACTATGTTCTTCGCGCACACACGAGTGAACACCCCGGCGCATATTTCAGAGTTCTTGAATGGCATCAGAAACCTACCTGTTTTCTTGCTTTAATGGGGATCCCCGATGTCCGCATTAACATTACGTCTGACGCCTAACGCCACTGAAAGTATATGCAATTTGTTCGATTTTCGTTTACTTAAGAACATTGCAAATTGTCAGCACATCACACAGAAGATGTGTGATACGTTTTTATCACAATATGTTGAGTGGCCAGTTGCTCCCATTTCACTTTAAGGGCAAAGTGACAGGGTGAAATGATTTGATAATAAAACGAACTACACATCATAAGAGAGCTTGTTTCAATGTTGTTCAAATTTGACCATTGGAAATTACTTGTCCTCTAGAAACTAGAATATAACATTAATCACAGCAAGCCCACTCTGGTGGTGTTCCTTCACAAATCCACCACCAGAGCGGCGCCACCGGTATATGTCCGTTCACGACGCCTAACTGCAGGGGTGTCGATTTTTGAAAAACATTGGGGGGGGCCGAAGTGCCAACGCACTAGACCCCCCAAAAAAAAAAAATTAATCGGATTTAGCCCACTATATTTTCGGATCTCAGAAATTCCGATTTTTTATTCGACGATGTGTATGTTTATGTTTATTCAGCATCCTCACCAACGGGGAAAATCGTCCAATAACTGGTGAGGTCACATAATTAAAAGAGCAGTGCTCAGTACATGTCAACATAACAACTCTGAGTAGCAGCATCCGACTGCCGTGCCATATAGTGGGCTCGGATCTATCGTCACCGTCACCGTCACCGTTTCCCTCCTCCTCACTCCACACACCAACAAACACTTTAATAAAATTTACTTAAATAAAATATAAATAAAATATGCATGGCTTAAATAAAAATACTTCAGCGATCAGATACAGGCTAAAACACACCGGCATTGATGGAGCATCAGAGCACAGCAGACCTGAATAGTGATGACGGTGGGTGAAAGCGGGGCCCTCCAATATCGTTTGGCAACCGGTGACGTCACATGGGCTGGACAATTGCTAAGTCCCGTAGGCGCTCCAGCCAAACTTCCGTGTTTTCCACACGACATTTCCGATCTTAAATATCCTTAAAATGGGACAAAATCGGGTTTATTTGGAAGCTTGAAGAATCTTGTCCACGAATATGAGCCTTATTGTTCTCTAACACCATGACTTTTTGCTCGGACCCGCGCTGACTGCAATCATGTCGAGCGCCGCAGGAATCGCGCGGCGCCATGGGTGGTAGCAGTGTGATGAGACAGGCCAACTGAAGACCACGGCGGGGAAGGAGGGGTAGGAGCAAGTAAGAAATAACTGTTGCAACATAATTCCTCCCCACTCGGTGCAGGGGCGCAAACAAGGGTCGGGGCACTGGGAGCATGTTCCTCCCATGGGAATGTGGTACCCCTCCGGCCAGGAAAAGACGCCAACGTTATATTTAGACTACCGGCGGAGGTACCGATACTGGTTGGAATGTCATGCCCTTATCACCCATGTGCGGATACGGAACCTGCAGCTGGTTTTTCAGGATTGTTTTCCATTTTGCATTCATATGCGTCTAGACCAGAGGTGTTCTTTTATATATATATATATATATATATATATATATATATATATATATATATATATATATATATATATATATATTTATATACATATATATTTATATACATATATATATACATATATATATATATATATATATATATATATATATATATATATATATATATATATATATATATATATATATATATGTATATATACGCATATATATGACATATATATATATATATATATATATACATATATACATGCCGGCCATTTCGGATTATGAAATGGAAATATTTGAAAACCCCAATGATATATGAATATGTGATTTTATTGCCGGTCATTTTATATATGAAATATGAAAACTTGCCAGCCAATTCGGAAGCATTTGAACAGGAAGGAGAGGGTTGAAATCCACTGACTTCGAAACGATGGTGATATATTTGGGCACCTTGCAGCGCCAAGTTAAGTTGTTCCTATTCATCTTAGCATACAATAATAATGGGTACTTATGAAAAATACAGGTCCAAATTCGGCGACTATTTGTATGAGTGTTGCTTGAGCCACTTCGAAATCCGTTTGTCCCCACCTGCAAATACTAGGTACGCCACTGTCCACGCTACTCTATCTGGGATGTGTGAACTTTGAGCCTTAATCACTGAAAGGGGCTTAGACCTCTTAGACCTGAAATTAGGGCTTAGACCTGAAATTATTTGCTATCCCAGAAAAAAATGCACCTTACTTGTCATAAAAAGAGGTGGCTTAGTGCTTTATTCATCTTTTTAAGCATGAATGGCCACCAATCCTCTTCTTAATAGCATTTTTTGCACTGCAGTTGGTCCAATTTTTATCCCAAGTGCACTCAGTGTGCCTTTTCCTTTAGGGGTCATGGGTCTCTGTGAACCAGCTGATGCACACAGTGCACCTCAAGTTACTAAGATGTACAGTCTAGGATGTGACCATGCAGAAAGAATGCTCCAATGCATATGCACTTCGGTAAGAAAATGGCATTAATTATGCATGTAATTCACAAGCGTTGACAAAAACATCATATATGGAAATGAGGATATTTCCATCAAAAGGTTAGGATAGGTTAGGCTAGGTTATACTGCATTTTTAAAAACATTTGTTGTTATCTTATGCTACCTAAATGGAGCCCTTTTTGGTGTTATTTTGCTCACAACCTGAAAAGTAAGCATTTGCACCGAAAAATGAATGGTCGCATCATCTTAGTCACGTTCATAAACATTTAATTGGGATGATAAATTCCAAGGATTCATAAAACACATTAAGGCATAAATTTACCGGTAAGCCTAGGTTCATGTTTGGCAAATCCAGCTATGGTTTCCATTTCAATTGGTGAAACTTTAAGGGTTATGAACGATCACAGGTTGAGGGTTGTTGCATCATATGAACTGAAGAAATTATGCACCAAACTTAAGAGCATGTTCAATAACCTACGAATCAAAACAATATTCATCAGCCTCATATTTCGGTTTCCCATGCCAACGATCAGAAACACCGTATGCCCAACCACAGCAACACTCTGATGTCTTCGCTGCGCCACAGATGAATCTAAGCCATGTTTTAAAACGTATTTGGAACATTTACGTGACGTCACCGTATATACCAAAATCCTCGTAGATTCTACTAGAAATCTCGCATATTCATGCTTACGTCACTAGGGCTGGAACTAGAAAACCTACTGGATTCCGTTGTACCCTTTAGTATTAGTACCCAGGGTGAAAGTATTTCCTTGGTGCCTGACATTAGGGAGGGGAACTTTTCCCTTTAGTACGCCACTGCGGCTGCTCAACGTGTTTTTTTTTCCGCAGATTGCACGATCGAGAGTAGAAAGGCCCTTCGGATAATTTCCTTTCGGGACCCATTCTGAATTTTCCGGTGCTCTGGTCGATTCGATGGAGCCTCCTTGTGGTTTTTGTGGTGCAGTCTATTTTATAAGCGCCCTGCAGGCTATTTTTCGAGCCCGGTACGTTCCTTCGGGCTCTCGGTGCGTTTTTTTTTCTTCGGTGCCTCAACAGGTTTCTTTTCCGGCGTCCGACTTCTTATTTTGTGGATCCTTGACGCAATTTTTGCGTCCGCAAGGTGACATTCCGGGTATATATTGGTCCTTGGGAAGCCAGCTGCAACTTGTGGGGCTCTGGCACGACGTTTTGGCCCCAGTGAGATTTTCAAGAGAAGCGGCGTGAATTTTTTTTTGTCTAAGTGAGATTTTTTGGGCCCCCGTGGTCACTTGTTTGGATCCCTTGCGGTGGCTACGACACGTTTTTGGGGGCCCAACAAGTTTTGTGGGCTTTTGGAGCCATTGTTGAGATCCCAGATTGATTTTCCGTGTCCGGACTGTTTTTCATTTACCCGGCTTCATTTGTTGGGTGATCTCAACGAGACTTTTAGAGTCCCGGTGGGACCTGTCAGGCCTCTAGCGTGATTTTCAGGGGCCCGGGTGATAATTCTTAGTACCCCAGTCTCAGAGTGATTTTCAGGTGGCCCCGGCCCGACCGTTTGCGGCCCCCGTCGTGACTTTCTTGATCCCCGGCACGACTTTTTTGCGGCCCAACGTGATTTTCAGGGGCCCAGGTGCAATCTTTTGAGGCCCCAGCGTCACTATCGGGGGCCCCTGCGCTACTGTCGGGGGCCCCCAATGTCATTTTTCTGAGCCCCGGTGCGATTTTTGGTGGACCGAGTGCAATTTTTAGGGAGCATGGCGCCTTTTTTTCCTGAGCTCGTCGGATTCTTGGGGGCCCCACAACCTATCAGGAGGGGGGGAGGAAACTGCCCACAATGCCCCCTCCCCATTCGGTATGTCACTGTGCCATGCAATGATGCAACATAAGAATCCAGGAATAGTTCATCTGTTTCATCACTCACATGTGATTTCAACTCCCCAGTTATCCAGACAGTTTGAGGAAAGTCAAACATCTGCTACATGGATCAGCAAGAATGGATTGTAAGGCAACATGGATACCATGGAATTCAAGTCACAGTAGTTATACTGCAATACATACCTTCTTCAACAGACTGCTTTGGAGATGGATGAGCTCCTGAAGTTTGGTCAGGGTTGGAGTTGGAGATGGATGGAGCAACACTGTGAAGGACATAACATATGGTTCAAGAGACTTCTGTTTCCATTAACAATACAGGGGATGAAGTAACATTTGCATTGACTTCTATGGTTTTCATTGGTTTCATTGACTTCTATGGTGTCCTGAGTAAGTAGGACAATCGAGATGGCTTTCTGTTGTATGCATTGTAGAAGCAATGATATGATGTAGCTTTTATACCCCAGTGAAAATGGTATGGATTCACTCAGAAGTGAATTTGCAAACACACTGATATATCAGTTAACAACAATGCAGGGAGCTATGTGATCAACATGGTCGATGTGCCCTAAAGCCCAAATAACTAAGTAACAATGCAGGGAATCTGCTGCATAACAGTTTGCCCATAAATTAGCCATGATATATTGCATCATACTTCCCAAGCTATTTAGAATAGTGAGCTATATTTTGTGTACAAACATCAGTACATTATAAATGTTAATTAAACGTTACACACATCAGTTCCTTACAAGTGTCAGCAATACATTTCCTTTATGTGCTTTAAACATGATTCAAGAAAGCACTGTCATCGATTTTAAACTTGCAAAAAGAGTGGGCCGCCTGGTGTTTTGGGTGCTATTTGAGTGAATTTGCTGTCTTGTTAGTCAACTGACCACTTATTGAGATATAAGTACTTTAACTTTGCCTGCTTCTATCATGAAACATTTGTCATGTTCCAATACATCAGAAATAATCAGAAGAACTTCTTGTCGACAAACTGGTGTATGCATTTCTATGAATTTTCATATTTATTAACACTAATGATGTAGATCTGATTTGCAAATTCATTACAGAAAATATCAACACAGGGTTCCATTCCTGAAAGTATAGTACTTTCAACATGTTATTGTTCTTTTACATTTCAACATGTGAAGTTGGGTTACATTTTTTATTGTAAAAAAAATACATTGCTTGAAATTTTTACAACTTGATGTTTTGGTTTTGTTTTTCTCCAAAGGAAGGTTAGGCTAGGTTACGTTAGGTTATGTTCATTTCTTTTTGATTAAAAAAAAATAACTTATCCTATGTCACCTAATTCAAAGCCTTTTTTGGTGTTATTTTGCTCACAACCTGAAATGTAAGCATTTGTATAGAAAATGAGTGGTGCCATTATCTGAGTCACATTCATAAGCATTGCATTGAAATGATACATTCCACGAATTCATAAAACACCTTAAAACACAAATTTACCAAAATGAGCAGTAGCATCATGTTCATCACATTCCTAAACATTGCATTTAACAAATTCAAGAAATCAGAAATTACCTTAAGCTGTAAATTTACCAAAAGGTGTGGCTACCCCTGAACGGAAATGCAACACTAGGTGCCCCAATCCTGGGCAGAAAAAGCACTAAGAGCAGTGGAGTGAAAATATTAATAAAAGTAAACTAAAAACAGCTCTTCTTGAAGACAAACGTGGTAGTTATGTGATATTAACATGGAAACCCTGAGCACAAATCAGAAAAAGGCATGGACTGGACTTGTTCAAGCTTACCTGCAAACTTCTTCAACTACTGTTCCTTTGGTAATTAAATATCAGCAAGCTATTTATTCACTATTTAAAATCACACCAATCTGCAGATACATCAGAATGTGCGAAGTACAGAAACGAATCAGTACGACGTCACACGAGATTGGCCTCCGTATTAAACACTGCGCGCAATTGCACCACAAATGTCTCACCTCCGTCACATTTGTCCATTGTAACCTCAAATTTAGACTTTAGGCGCTGGGATTTCTGTAACTGGAATTTTTTCTTTGGATTTTACGATTTTGGATGTTCTGAGGAACGCCCATCACGATTTGTGGCATTTAATGCGCGCTAGCGTCTATCAAGTCTCTCCAGACACATTTGGTGATGGGTTTTGACCTTATATAACTTACAGCAGGTGTTTGTCACTTCTGCAACCGCCATAGGGCCATATTTCTGAGCTGTGACGTCACGAGTGCGATTGCCAGGCTGCGCCGAATTTCTCCACCGAATTTGGAATATGCCCGATTTATGCTCGGGTGCGTCGGTAAATAAGCTTCGGTAAAGCGAGGATAAAATATGTACCGCGGTGCCAAGGATTAAGGTTGCAGTTAGCGTGATCAATATATTTGATGGTACGCAGTAATGTTCCTACTAATTTAAAAATGCAAAATAATGCGGTTGAAAAAGCAGGGTTCTTGGAGAGCTTCGAACCCGCCAACTCTGGATCTCGAGTTTGAGTTCATACCTCTGCGCCACACGGCTGGGCGTAACTGCACCGAAGTTTGGGATGCGGGTTGGGCAGTGTGCAACAAAAAATACTTTGACGCTATATACCGCGATAATTTCGATTGCTAGAGCAAACACTGAAAAAACAGTTTGAGAATATATGCGAAAAGTCCTCGCAAGAAACCAGAGTTTATGATCAATGGAGAAGGAACGCTAGTTTGAGACTCAAATGCAGTTTCATGATAGAGCACTTCATCGTCATACTCTGTCATGTAGAAAGTCTCAGTTTTCAAAGGATATTTCGAGAATCTTTGTTGGTGTTAGATGATTCTTCTGATTGGTTTCAGCGGAAGGTCGTTGATCCCGATCGCGGCGAAACGAGTCTGCGCATGCGCGCCACCGATCATTTTCAGGCTGCGTGCACGGTAACTAGAGAGACACTGCGTGCTGGCGGCCATTGCGTTTTTGTCCGCCGCTTGCTTTGCGACTGTTGGGCACTGCAGTGTATGGAATGGAGCGACCTCTGAATGGTAAGCCATCGCATTGTATTGGCTATGTATATTGGAAGTGCCTATAGCCAGGTCAAGTATCTCCCTGGGTATATCTGTACCCTGGCCGTGATAGTTTGTTTTGCAATACTAGAAAGCTGATTGGTACAAAAACATACAATTTAACCTTACCGAGGTTATTCGACCCTGGAAAATTCGTGGTACATAACCTAACATAATTAGTGTATTATTTTATTTTCTTATTTCATTCACCTAAACCTTAGATTTAGCCCAGGGATCAATAAATATGGTGGCCCAGGGATCAATAAAATGGCAGCCTTTGGCCACCATATTTATTGATCCGTGGACTAAATTTAAGGTTTGAGTGAATGGAATAAGATAATAAACAATATTATAATTATGATAGGTTGGGTTTCCAACCATTTTATGCCTTCAAACACTTTGGTTATGTCTCAAGTTATGTTTTTGTAACGCGTGCTGTAGCTTTCTCATATTGCAAAAAAATATTGCGGTCTCATATTGCGGTCATGACGTAGGCGCAAGGGTTACGTGTTGTGGTAGATGCAGTTGTGGTGCATGCGATGTGCCAAGAATCACTCGTTTGTGCTTGTGCCCATCTCTCAGTCGACGGCGTTCTTGTCTTTGTTTGTTGACAATCCTGTTGAACGTCAGCCGTGGCAGTTGCGCTGTTGGATGTGGCTGGACTGGAAGTCTGTTCTGAATAAAAGTGTTTTTCCCCGGAGCAGTTTTCTATTTGGAGGGTTAATTATTGGAAGCACAGGCTGATGAAATTCGCGTCAGATTTAAAGAGCTGGCGTGAATTTTTGGGAATGGATTTTGTGAGAAGAAAGGTCGTTCTCAGAAAAGCCGTTTCGATACAAATTGAGACTTTATTTCATTCTCAGCTGAGAAGGGAGGTTGCGATCCGAGACCATAACCCATTCTCGCAAGAGTACATTTTAAATATACGTGCTCTATTTTGAGGGTTCAAATGGGCATCGTGCGATCTCGATTTTTAGTTTCAAGTGAGAAGGTTTATCGCTCTCAATGTTAGCCTAAAAAGGGTTCTCACATGATAACGTTTTTCGATGTGAGAACGGGTGTTCTCTGATTCACCCGAACAGAGTTCTCATTTTGAGTGGTCTGATTTGAATAGGGAAAATGAGAACGATAGATGTTCTCTGAAAACGAATAAGGTTGTCACCTTTTCTCAGTGAAAGTGGTAGATAGATTGGTGAAAGAAAGCGAAGCGATCCTTTTGCGGTGCCAGAATCATGTGAAATGGCCCAATATAATCCGATATATGGTTTTTCGGAAATCGCAGCAGCTCCCTGTACAGCATAGGAATCGGGCTATATCGAACTGGTTACGTCACGATCAATCAGTCCGAAGCGTTCAAATCATCTAGTGACTGTGTGTGATTTTTTTGAATAAAATACATTTAATCCGAGTTCTTGTTGGGGTGGCTTTATGAACCAGGGTCCTATTGCTAAGCAGAGCTTGTTGCGTGAACCCAGGGGGGGGGGTGCGCTCCAGCATTTTAGTCCAATAAAAAAGGGAGACGCTTGAGCCGACCAATCAGCGTTTGACGACCTCCGTCGATCGTGATAATGGTAAACAAACAAATTTTGTCTTTAGTGCAGCGAAACCGGTGACATCCACACAAATATCAATTGTGTTCCCCTGTTAGCGGTGACATTGTGATAAAGTAGTATTACAGATCAAGATTAAAGTAGTAAGAATGCCTTTAAGCAAGAATTTCCTTTAACTTTCTTCTCAGCATAAAATAGCGTAGGCTTTTGGGGGGGGCAAATCAACATTGAGGGGGCCAAGATCAACATTGGTGGGCCCATGGACCCCAAAAAAGGATACAAATCGACGCCCCTGCTTTGAATAAAAATATTAGAAACAAAAATTAAGCAATATATATTCTGAAAATTTTCTAAATTGAACAACCGAACCTAATGTCAGCTGCTTTTGAAGGAAAATTTCCGATTTAATTTAATTTTGTGAAAATTTTGGAATTTTTATTTCCAAGTAAAACAACTAAACTAGCCTAACCTAGCCAAACCGGTATTATTGTGCTTTAATCTGCTTGAACTGTCTCCTGCGCATTGAAATTGAAACACGCTTGATGCTACCAATTTCTTGAATGAAAGAGAAAAAAAACTATGACGTCACGAAAGCTTGAAGGCGAACTTTGGTGTACCTTCTAAGGTAATAGTGGGTGACACATTTAATGCGGGCTGCCAGATACTGGTCTTGTATGACTATAGGGTTTGTTTAGGAAGTCATGTGTGGCCATAGCTTAATACCTATTGTTTTTCAGTAATATCAATTATAATGAGGTGTCTATATGGCTTCTTGCTGACTTTTCTCTCATGTTTTCATAGGCTGGCAGATTGGCTCACACTTTGATTTTGTTGGTTCAGTTTGAGATTGGGTTGCCCCATAATTGGGCATGTAGGTAGGTACCTACCTAGGTACCTTACCACCATCAAGCTGATGGTGTGATGGGTAGGTCGCTAAATATAATTATAGTTTGTATATCCACAATCTCAATGATAACCATGATTTGCATGCAAGTTTGACGATGACTGGAAATTGAGAATGGAATTTTAATCATGTTCAAGCTCCATATGCATGTGGTTTTGCCATTGGTGGTGTGTACAAACATCGGTATGACCATGCAATTGTTGTTTAGTTGCTTAGCAGATTTTCTTTCAGACAATCTGGTTTAAAATGCTTCAGCATCGCTAATCTCAACATTTTGTGATATAAGCTGTACTTCCACAGTGGAGGGAATTCCAGCTATTTTGTTTGTTTTTGCACACAATTTTGGCATTTTTCAGCAAAAGGTGGAGGGTCAGTCCACTATCTAATCCAAATCTGTTTCTTTTCAGTACAAAATGTGCTGGTTAACATCAATGTTTCTACTTAGCATGGTGTTTTTCATTTTTACCTTTAGCTTTCCTATCAGCATAAAATAGCATAGGTTATTGGGAGGGGGGGGGGGGGGGGCCAAGATCAACATTGGTGGGGCCATGGCCCCCACAAAAGGATACAAATCGACGCCCCTGCCTAACTGGCATTGCTCTCTCGCGGTTATGAACTCCGGCTAGTTATAAAATTGTGCGCATTCACATGTGGCTTCTCTTGCAAATTTAACAACATCCGTTGAACCATTAAGAGGAAAGCGGACACTGGAAAAGTTCTATATTTTATATGTTCGGAACAGCAATGTGGCAGTGTAAGTTAAAAACCAGCGATGAGAGCACCGTCCGAGCAGGTTTTTCTCCCGCGCATTGGTATCACTACCGACCCAAAACCAGTGCACCCTGGTCACAGGGACGCCGACAGAACGCCATCTTTAATTCAGATGGTCAAAACGTCGGAGTGAGGTGCAAGGACGGCGTCCAACGAGAAAGGTAAGATAGGATGGCTCAGTGCCGCCCAACTATGTAGTCACCTTTTGCGTGACAGTGCTTGACTACAGTGGATACTTGATGTCTTCTGATTCGAAATACTTCACGTTGAACGAGGGCAGGACACTTTTAACCACGTTTGCCACGTTTAAGTGATCGCCTTCTCCGGTAGTTGCCGCCCGAAAATGTAGCGATATGCATGCGCGGCGCCAGCGGGACCAATATGGGCAGCTTGAGGGAGGGACTCCCAGAAGTTGTATGGCGTGCAACATTATATGTATATGGACATCACATGAATATAAAAGCATTAAAAACCCGGCTGTCCCTCAAACGTATGCCCCTGGCGCCACCCTGAGAGCGGCAGCTGCAAGGTTCCAGCGACGCATTATACAAAACTAACCTGTCATTGTGTGTAATGGCCGCAGAATTTACAACATATTTTTTTGGAAAAGGTTAACAAAATTATCTTCACCAACAGATCAGGCTAGGGCTAGGTTCGCTTATGTTTTTAATTTATATTTTTAACAAAAGAAAATTGTTTGAAGGTTGTCCATTTTTTAAAGAATAATTTGTATTCTTTCATGTAACGTTAGGTTATTTTGTACTTTATTTTTCATGCTACATTACCCAACTTCAAGCCATTTTTGGGTGTTATTTTGTCTCCCAATTGAAAAGAATGCATTTGCAGAGGAAATGGGTGGTTGTATTATGTTAACCACATTAATCAAAATTGCATTAAAAAATCAAAGAATTTACAAATTACCTTAAACTGCAAGCTTACCCAATATTGGACTATGTTGTCACCAATAGTGTGGAATACTTACTGCCGTGTATGTTGGCAGGAGGGGTGAGGAAATCCCAAGTGAAAACAAATCCCATGGGATTGGCATTTATTCTCTATGGAACATATTGGATCCCATGTGTCCCACGGAGGAAACCTGGATTGTCCTATGAGCAAAATCAAATCCTATTGAAATATACAGAATCCCATGGAAAAACCAGAGCAGTCCTGTCGTAGAATTAGGGCAGTTCCGTATAGCGTACCGGAACCCCGTCACAACTTTTAGGAGCCCGATCCCTCAGACATCCACGAGGCTTCCCCTTTTTAGGCAACCGTACCTAACAAACCCAGAAGCTGGTCTAAGAGAATTGCGGTATAGCGACCTGCACCAAGGCCAACGAATAATTAATCAAGAGCTTAATCAGTCATGCAGACACCAGTCATCAGTCATGCAGACACCCAATACGTCAGGTAAAATACGTGGTTCTGAAACAGCCAGAACAGTGGCTCGAACGGGGTTGACAATCTTCACAATGGAGGACAATCATCAGCTGACGCTACTTCGATCACCACTGTGTGATTAGCAGTTGGGCGGCGGCTGGCCTGTTTGATCTTTTTGTGTCCGGTCCACACGGGCTAGCCTTCTATCTTACGAACACTACAAAACGATAGTCAATGATATTGGATTCACGGACACGGGAGAAAGTATAGTGTGATGACGATGGTGACGGTAGTGCGTTTGAGGGCAAAGCAAGAACCTGAAAAGGAATCGCAAAAAACATGGAACATACTACCTACCTATATGAATATGTGAGTCCGAACAATTTGAACTGATGGCAAGTGGACAATCATTAAGTACACAAAATTGTGATAAACTGATGTGGGGTGATGTGATAGGCTAATAGCGACATATTGTAGGATTATTAGTAGTGCTGCCAGCATCTGTTCGGTAGTTGATGTCTAAATTAAATGTTGTTGCAAGCTGGAATTGGTGACTTGGAGAGCTGGCCAGGAAAGTGATAGGTAAATTTGTGTATTTGTAAATTTGTAAATTGCTCAAGGTAATTTTCGATTTCTTGGAATTTCTTTTTCTAATGCAATGTTCATGAATGTGCTTAACAAGATTGTGATGTGACTAACTCATTTCCTCTGCAAATGCATACTTTTTCAGCTGGGGCACAAAATAACATCAATGGAGGAGCTTGGAGTTCAGTAATATAGCATGAAACGTAACGTTCAAAATCAGGAAAAATGCAACATAACCCAACCTAGCCTAACCTTTCATGGAAGAAAATGTTTTTAATGGGTAATTTCTGAATATTTTGTTCTCGATTTAAAAAAAATTAAAAACACCTAAACTAAGCTAACTGAACGTAACCTAGCTGCTTTTGAAGAAAAAAAATCCTGACCTAAACTAACCTAAACTACGACAAACTGCTTTTGAAGAAAAACAAGTGATAATTTTTGTATTAAAAATATCAGAAAAAACAACATTGTTTGATATTTGTTTTCTAGCTCAGAAAAGAGCCTAATATAACCTAAAAAACCTAATCCCTTTGTATGCTTCATGAAGGTAAACCGTCTGTAAGCTCGTCTCTTGGCTAATTTAAGCTGCAATAATACTTCCACCTACAGGGGTGTAGCATTGTATGTTTTTGGGAGGGCACTTGCCCCCACCCCAATAATTTCAACCTTTAACATGGCACCCTATAAGGTATGCCCCCAACCCGTTTTAACCTTTCACACTGGGAATAGTATAAAATCCCTCGGAGACTGTGTAGGAATCCCATGGTGGATTCCCATAGGGAACCGCATGGAATTCTCACATGATTGTCCCATGGGGATGTTTCATATCCTGACAAGGACAATCCCATGCAATTTGATGGGTCAATCCCATTATATTTTTTCACTAGGAATTATTGGCATGAAAATTCAAAGTATCTGAGGTAAGCTTCTGACACACTATGTAGGTAAATTTGTGCTTTAGGTTGTTTTATTAATTATTGGAATTTACCTTTCCAGTGTGTTCAGCTTATGAATATGGCTAAGGTGGTGGGACCACTGGTTTTCTATGCAAATGCCTACTTCTCAGGTTGTGAGCAAAATAACACCAAAAATATGCGCTTTGAGTTAGGTAACCGCATACAAATTAAGCTTTAAAAATATAATCAAAATATAACATAACCTAACCTAACCTAGCCTAATCTCCCTTTGGAGAACAAAAGTCCAAGAAATATAATTTGGAAAAGGTCAAACAATTTTCTTAATATTTTCCAACTTACAAAATCAAACCTAACACAACCTAATATAACTCAGCATAACCTGTTTTAAAAAAGAAAAAGAAAAACATGTTCCAACTTCTTTTTATTATTTTTTATTTTTTTGGCACTTCTCAACTTGAAAAAAATACCTTCGCTAACATAACCAAACCTAATCAATTTGTTTGCTTTTGTGGAGGCAAAATATGTGTAAAGCTGTAGAGCAAAGTATGTGTAGTGAACACCTTAAAGCAAAACAGTACCGCTCTGTCCCCCTAGGCCCTAGGTTGATTTTGAAATAGGTAAAAAAAAGGTGGTGACATTAGAATCACATTACATAATTTTAACACAGCATATGGTGATTAACGACAGTACATTTCCACCATAAGCATGATAACATGTTTTGGAGGTGGTCAGGATTGAATGTGGGTCGTCCACATGTGCTATCTTTCCCAGGTGCATTTCTTGAGGTTCTTCAGATGTAAAAGAAGTCCCAGATGCACACCTTTAGTACCAGGTACAGAGCATCGACATCGGGTGTGCAAGACAGTAATACTGAAGTAACAGAAGTAACACTGAATTTCTGAAGCATAATTTTGAACACATTCCTTTACTGATCATTACATATTTTTACAAACAGTTCGTATGGTTAAAAAGTAGTTTTCCAATCAGGCAGGAATAAAATTATATTTTTACAGTGAGATGTATGTTTCATGCCCGAAATGGAAGACAGAAGCCTGCTCTGTACATTTTAATGCCCTCTCTGGCTGCGGAACACATAATAACTGCGAAAAATTGATGGTAACATCCTGCTCAAGCACTGTAAAGCTTTGTTTATGTCACACACATCCCGTGGCGTACCTTGGATTTGGCGCCATGGGGACGAATGGATTTGGAGGGGGTCCAACTACCCAATTACAAAAGTCCCCGGATTTCGACCACCTTTTTCAAAGGGGCCAATTTTTATTTTTATATAAAATAATTGGTGACCAACTTAACTGTCCTGTGGAGGGGGCCCAATCTACCGTTACCCGCCTTGCGCATTCAGCGCATTCGCCACACTTCGTGCGATTATCCAGTTTCTGCCAGGCCTCCCACGTTTTGCTAATTGTTGTCACATGATAGTCTTGTGCTGTGTGGTCGTGTGAAATACTTCATATGGGGGTTCGCTGGGAAAATTAGATTAATTTAATTTGATGCTTAGTTCTCTTCTTCCCACATTTTCTGGTGGCTGAGAAATCCGGAGACCCACTGAGCTTTGATGCACCTCATCTCTTTTGTTAAATTTGATCCCAGATTGGCTACCGAACCGAGGCCCTAACTACGTGTTCCATTTTGGACCCGTTACGTTTTCTCCGTGTAAGAATGTGTTTTAATGCTTCAGCCAATTTTTTGCTATGGGCTCGGCACATTTTTGAGACCCAGGTTCATTTTTAGAGTTTCGTTGCTTTTTGTGCACCAACGATATTTTTTTTAGGAATCGGCGCGTTCTCGAAGACCCCGATGTGTTTATTTAGTGCCCGGTCTTTGTGTTCCTTCTTTAGGACCATGTCGCCTTTTGAGGGTCCCAGCCTGTTTTTGGACTCCAATGCGGTACGATGTCCCCGGTGTGCTTTGAGAGCCTTCGTTGTCTTTGTTTGGTTGGTTTTTAGAGTTCCCGATGTGTGTATTTAGAGCTGCAACGCATCTTTTAAGGCCCAGTCCCTTTTTGCGAGACTCGGTACGCTTTGGAGGGCCTGGCGCATTTTCGGCCTCCCGTTATGCTCTTAGGGTCCCGTTGTATATATTGGGGGCTCCTGATCGCAGATTTGTGCGACCCCAGCACGATATTACTGGCTCCGGTATAATTTTTCGGGGTCCCGGCTCGAATTTAAGGGCTCAAGCGGGTGGTTTTGGGGCGGGGGCGGGGGGCGGCCCCAATATGATATTTAGGGTCCCTGGTGCGCTTGTTTGGGGCCCCAGCGGGATTCTTATGGAATCTGGCGCAACTTTTACTAAAGCCCGGCGCGATATTGGGGGCCCCACAACCTCTCAGGGGGGGGGGGCGCAACTGTCCCCAATGCCCCCTTCGGTACGCCACTGCTCACATCGCTGTACAGCAATCTGTTGGATGATATAATTATTCTGATGTGCAACACATTTATTCTGGTTGCTCTGATGGGGCAACCAGAATAAACAGGCTTCTTCTTCACTCCATCACTCTAAAATATAATAATATACCTAAGTCACGGTGGTATAAATAAAAGATATAAATACAAAAGATAAATGTAACTATGAGCCCGATAAATTCGGATACCCGCTGAGCTTTGATGCACCTCATCTCTTTGGTTAAATGTGCTCCCAGATTAGCTACCGAACCGAGGCAAGGGCTCGGTGTTCTTATTCATACCCGTTGCGTTTCTTTTCGTCTACGGGTGTGTTTTAGAGCTCCACCCTATTTTTGCCACTCCAACCCCCTATGCGATTTTTGGGGTTCTCAATGTGATTTTCAGGGGCCCTGTGCGATTTCTGGGGGGCCCAGCGGGATTTTTTTAGGACGCCCGGCGCAATTTTACTGAACCCCGGCGCAATTCTTAGGGGCCTATGACTATGACCTGAGTTTAAATAAGACTGGCGTAAATAAGCACTGACTAGTTGACGATTTTATGCACTGTATTATTTTGATGTTTTCACACTAGTCTTACCTAACATTGAGCTATGCAAGTGCATATGGTCATAGATGAATGCGCATGTGCGTGGCAGTAAGGACGTGCTTCAAAGCCGATGTTGAGTGTTGATTTACCCACTTGCTACCATATTTATCCGTTCTTTTCAGAACTATGTCAGATGTTACGTTTAAATGTGCCATGTGCAGTCATGGCTCAAACGACCGGAGAATATTTGCCAAACATTTGCGGCATCGGCACAAAGAGGATCCATATTTAAATATCGGGTGTCATTGCTGCACTACATTTTTCAACACATCCAGAAGTTGGTAGCGTCACGTACAGGTACATGTTTCCCGGCAAGCAGATGCAGTTCATCGCTTATCGATCAGCTCTCCACATTTGAATGTGGACGACGACTCAACGCCTGTCAGTGACGTTGGGGTTGTAGAGAAGTTTTCTTTCCACCCCTCTGACGGGGCAACACTTCTTCTGGCTCGTGAATAGTTCTAGGGACTAGTATTGGCCTCGACGTTGGACGATATTTAAGACCCCGGGTATAAATTCAACAACTCTAAGCTTCCATTCTCCGAGCTCTGATCTGCACATCTTGACACGCACCTCAAATCCAGCACTTTTATATTGTGCTATTAGTCAACAGTCAAACGGGCACAATATTCCGATTATAATGGTGTAGCGTGATATATGAGTTATTCATGTAGCTTCATTTTGACAGACAGGTGCAACTACTTCACATACGATCTCCGACTCATACTGACCGGTTTTCAATCACGCTATTCTCCTATCAAAGAACTACATCTCAACAGACACAGCGACTCTCAGGCAGAGTCGTCCGACGTACCTCAGTGCCGAAGTGCGAGACAGGGCTGGCCAGCGGCGGCCAGCCGCCCCCAGTGGCGACTGCTCGCCTCGACCGCTCGGTGACAAGAGAGAGAGAGCCCTCGCGGCACCGTCGCGAGGTAGCTCACAGACTACGACACGTCACTGATCAGCCCTTAACACGTCACGTGACTGCCTGCGTGCGCAGGGGTTTGCTCATTCCCGGCCAGCCTTGAACTGGCGCCTCGAGAGAACAATGGCTCGCTCTGAATTCCGTGCACCGGACTACAGGCGGGCTCGCCGTCTATCTCAGACGTCAGAGACATCCCATGTCAGCTCAGAATCGTCTCTGGCAACATCCAGAGTTTCGACCTCGCGTGGGAATCGGTGCTGTCTCAGCACCTACGTCCAGGCGTCAGACAACAGAGGTGCTGCCTCAGATAATGCCAACTCGGCAACGCTCGCGCTGCATGCAAGCAGCCGGCAGTTTCGGGGCGCTGCAGCCCATCATCTGACGACGGCTGCGGCCGCTCAGAGTACCGGGGTCACAGCGGCGGCGGGGCGCGCCGGCCGGATATCGAGGTCACATCGCAGCGGCGGGATGTCTGCCGGTGAGGGAGGGGTAGGTACAGGGTCCACTGATCGGCCTCGATCGGGCGGTGACTTGACTACGTCAGCCGACAGGCCGGCGCCAGGTATCCGTCGGATGGTCGCCGGGTAGGTGCCGGAAACTGTCGCGACATGAACGGTAGGGGTAGGGGGCTAAATTTATGGGATTAAGATGCCCCGAAAACCAACTTTGTTACAGGGTCCCCAGCAGCTCAGGCACTTCAGCAAGCACTTCAAGCGACACTTACTCGGATTCCTGAGAAGCACGTTGAATGTCAGGAAGATAAGCGCGAAGCATCCATGGCAGATTTCATAATCGTAGTAGCCGCTTGGCGTCGGCAGTTGTGCTCCTGGGCATATCCATGTATATTTTAAACATGACAATGAAGTCCTCCATGAAGAGCACCATGTAGTTCCTCACCACTAACATCCTCGACCCCGGTGCCGATGGAGGTCAGGGCGGACCAAGAAACCATGAGAAGCATCCAGGATCTGTAGATCTGAGTGCCCTCCGTTTCGGTTGACATGCCGACGCCACGATCGGGATGTAACGTTCCAGTAACGTTCTTCTAAAATGTTCAATATACTTTTTAACATTGCAAGCTGTCTTATAGTTGTCTGCAATGATCTTGGGTATTGCATTACTTGTACATCGTCCGAGTGCATCATGACACCTGCGCCCAGTATGCGTAATGTACCAACTAATCTCGCGGACGGAAGTGGGGTTAGAAATTACTGGTAGAAGGCCACGGTAACAGTGTAATTATTCAATGGAGAGTGCTCATGTACGTGCCCGTAGGAAATGAAAGCGACTGTTTAGACCGTTTTGCATGGTCATAATCCTCATTTAGGGGTGCCGGTTGTCCAGTGGTTAAACTGCAGGCGTCTGGGAAACCAGAGATATTGGGTTCTACTCCTCGCGGTGCCCGCCCTTCCTGACAGGGTGGGAGGCAGGCGACATGCATATGGCCTCAGCTGCTGAGTGCGCCGTAAAGCCACAACCACCAATCGGCACTCAGATTGTGCGAGTTACTGCGCGGATATTGTGCACCAACCAGGTCTGGTCCTGGAATAGAATGTACGCAACTCCAGGTACCCAGAAGCCTCAGGATGAACGCTGAAGTGTCGGGGGCCGGTAATGTTGTGGTACAGCTAATCAGCTAATCAGTGTAGATGGCATTAGGGTGGTAGGGTGCACTAGGTGAGGTAACACCATGCTAATAAGTGCTAGATATTGTTAATAGGGTGGTAAAGCTGACTGGGTTTGGTGGTAAAAGGGTGGTAGACAGTATCAAGAGCGATGGTACTACCATGACAACAATTACTAGGGCCAGAAGTGGGGTGGTATGATTGATGAGGGTTGGTAGTAAAAGGGTGATAGACGGTACAAGGAGAGGTGTTACTACATTGGTAACTAATACTGGGACTGATACTGGGGTGCTTTGGTTGACTATGATTAGTGGTATTGTGGTAGCAGGCTGCACCAGGTTAGATAGTCTTTCTGTGGTAAGCATTACCAGAAGTCGTGGTAACTTGATGGTAAATGTTACCAGCTTATCATAGTAAAGCACTAGTACTTGGTCGTTTTGATGACCAGGGGAAAGTGGTACCCGTGGTAAAAATTGACACTAACGCAAAACGAGGTACCCTTGGTAAAAAATCTGATCCGTGCTCTTATTTCTATTACGCTCAATCATTGTACACACGCCGGTCCTTCGACACCTTTGAAATTATTTAGATATCTCACCATTCTGATACCGTACGGCAAGCTACGTCGAATGACACCCATATACTGCAAATTGAAGCCATAGCCACGAAACGCGAGGACTCTGAAAATTAAACTAACCTTTGACCTTGAGGCTTGATCTGACATGTCCCGGGTTGAAATGTTACTCGAGGGTTGCCCACGGGCTATCTCTTGATACCAAGCATGGGTAGCTTTCGGATAAACGAAGAAACGCGGGGCGACCGAAGAAATGAGTTCAACCTTTGACTTTGAAATTCAATGTGATTTCTGAACAGTTTGCTGGAATACCACTCGGCACGTCGAATGTCTCCACTTGATGAAAATTGAAGACATAGCGACGAGGCGCGAGGACTTCGAACAATATAAGCTACGCTGGCCGTAACGATCGCACGACGGGTCCGTACTACCGACCGTAATGACAGCACGCACGGTCTCTACCAGGGTAGTAGCCAGCGTACGTATGAACGGTCGCTACCTACCGTTCGGCAGTGGAACGTCCATACTTTCTGTACGTACGGGCGGTGCCGGCTGGGGTTAAATGGAGGCCGACTGTGACCTCATTTGACCCTGAAGACGTTGACCTCGGGTCATGAGATGTATGCTGCAGCGAGTTCACTACAGCCATAATTCCTCCAAATTGTGCTTCTAGTTTCAGATCTTAGGTGGCCGACCCCCCCCCCCCCTAGTGAACGTTATGTGAGAGGCATGTTGACCGGGAATCTTCTGCATTACCTTCGGTAGCGTTGCTTCACTCGAAATGTAACGGAATGTGGTGCGTACGGAACCGGGCTGTTGAAATAAACAACTTGAACTGGATATGGATGCAATGTTTCATGGGGTCACAAACCCCTCGCTGTGACGTAGATGTATGACCACTTTGGTTCGAAGATACCAAAAGTTGAATACCTGCAGAAAATTAGAGGCCTTACCGCGGGGCAGCGTCAAGCTATCATGGAACCATCTTAGTTGCTCCAGTTCATCAGAATCCCTTCCAATTGTTTCTGGGATAGGGGCGGATACAAGGGGCGCTGGGGGCATGTGTCCCCAGTGTCCCCTCAGGTTTTCGGCCAGAGTTGCGCATTGAAAGAAGGCTGACCTTCAGTGTGCCCGAATGACCCCTCAAATTTTTCAGCCAGAAGCACCGTTCCAGAGACAAAGTTCCACGATGAGAATTCCAGATGGTCCAATTGGACATTCATTGCATGAGTAGGCTTTAATTGAGTATTTGCCCTCCTTACTTTCATGGACAAATATTATTACATCAAACAATTCATATGATGGTGTAAAGTAATCTAAAGTGCAACATTAACCAACGACCCTGACCGTTAACGACTGTGTGATCGGGTTAAAAGTGTTGCGGCGCCGAGATTCTAACTAACCACCATCCGTACGGAAAGCGGACGCCCTAACCAACTGCATCCGTACGGAAAGCGGACGCCCTAACCAACTGCGCCAACCGTCGACGTAGCGCGGGCGGAACACGCGATGTAGGGCATGCCGACTGAGGAGATGTTTATTTCCTCGACGATCTCTGACGAAGTGGGGTATGTTCTTTACACACTACCTTTAAGCTAACCTTCGGTATTGTGGTTTGACATTGACATGTTGAAGGGGTGGCGGCTCTGCCGTCGGTGGGGTGTGGGGGTGTGGCGGGTGTGGGTGCAGTGGTTTGTGGTGGTTTGTGTGGTGTGGGGTGTTGGGGTTTGTGTGGGAGCTGTGGGGGATGTGTTGCCGGGGTGCTCGGGGTGTGTGTGAGATAATGTAACCCAGCCTAAACTCAACTTAGATAACTGTGATTTAACTTATTTCGGGCTTGATCTTAACTAAGACTGAACTTTAGCACGGCTGAACCTGGGCTGACTCTAGACTTATACTGGGCTAATTAAGACTGAGCTAAATCACTCCTTTGCTGCATGTGCCTATGTCGGGGGTGTGTTGTGTTGTGTTCCCCGCCACCTCCACCACACATTCCCCAAACCCCAGCCGGCTTGGTGTTGTTTGAGCTACTGTCCCTAACACGAATTTATATGTTGTACGAGGTCAAAGTTTTGGGAACACCATATAGGTAAGTAAGTACCTCTAGCCAAACTTGAGTGAATACGTTGGATTATAAAATTAATGAGTATGTAATTTGTCCATGGTTTGAATGACTTGTCCCGAGTTAGGACGTTTTGGATGATAATAGTAGTATAATTTTGTGCAATTTACCGCACGAAATGGGTGCCTGTGTTCAGCCCCAAGTGGCTTCCGCCGGTCCTTAAAGCTACCTAACACACATTCATTCTCCTCATTCACTCACATTCGATCGTCCCATTCACTCTCTCCTTATTAATAAATTAATTGCTTGGTCCCCAAATTTGGCCCCCCCCCCCCCCCTCCTCAGCGGTAGACAAACACATATATCGACAGACCATTGCTCTATTTTTGATGGTATGTTGGCCGAATATGTCAACCCTTCACTGCCAATTATAGCTGGTCTCGCCATTATTGGCAGAGTTCCTCGCCTGGATAAAGTCTTAATTGCAACGAGGGGGCTCAACGTACTGGCTCCAAGGGCTTATACAGGTTCTCTGGTGTCTGACCGACCTACCTAACCTTATATGGTTAAGTACAGCCTAATCCTGGAACTCGTCTGGAACGCGCTATTGAATTATCAAAGGGCGTGTTTTAAAAGTAGATTACACGGCATAGGCGCATTTTGAAACGTGTTATAGCCGCGTTCCAATCACCGGCTGTGCCGTGTAAAAATTGTACATACTTCCAAAACACGAAGCGTGTTTTCATTTTAACAGTGTAAGACAGTCGATGCCGCGCCGGGCCTTATTCGCCGTGCGGCCAGACCAATGTGTCCACGGGTGGGCACGGATCCCTACCACGTTGGGCACGTCCTCTGGCCGTCTATATAACCTAGCCGGCCCTACCCTTTCAGCCTCAGGGCTTACGGCACGCCAAACCTGTCCGTGCGTCCCCCCGAACCGCTGCACAGCTCCGTGCCCCAACGTACAGCGAACGGAGGCGGACTCACGACCGTGCAGTGTTTTGCAATATCCTATTGTCTGGCGCCAAACTCGACGGACGCAATGTGTGCTTCCATTAACGGCATCACATGCATACTCTGCCAGCCCCCATCTGCGCCCCTGGGTCACAGAGGCCAGCGGGATTTTGCGGTCAAAGAACCAGAGCAGGTGAGTAATTCCCTCGAAGTGTCCGTTCATCGTGCCCTCTCGCAATTACACATTTTCCAAACGCAGATTATATGTAACAACATCAATATTCTAGACAATTTAGACGGCCTTGAACACTCACTACCATTACCCGAGAACGTTCAGTCCATAGGAGGACGGCTCGCAGGTCGGCTGCCTCGCTTATAAGTTTACTTAATATAACAAATTTATATCAGGCACATATCCAAACATCATGTGTGAATCATCCCTTGTTGTGTCGGGAGGGTACACGGTACTATTCACGTCTACCTGTCGGATGTTGGTGACCCGATCCCAGCAAAAAATGCGGCGCGCGCCTCTCAGCCCCCGAGGCACGGCCCGCCGTTTCAGTTCTGGACGTAAAAATCCTCCCCTCCGTCCACCTGGTCGCCGAGGTATTTACTACGCTATCGTTCGCGAAGGTCGTATCCCTGACGTTATCCATTGCGTTAATCCCCACGAATGGTGGCTAATTCGGCTATCGGCATCTGACCTCAATGCTATTTGGTTCATTACGAAAGTTACGCCACTGAACGCACAGCTGGAGGGCGCCCCTAGAGTTTTGGATTTTGAATTCGTCTGCACCACGGCGGGTAGTTGGGCTATAATGTTACTTCTTTAGCTCCGGTTAATGTGAGGGTCGAACGCATTGGACGAGGATGGGAAGACATGGATATTGCACGCACAGTTCTCAACATGCTTGCTATCAGACCGAGCGATGGCTATTTTCACGACCCGGTCTGGCCAGGTACTCCTACGAGGCGGATGTTGCACGCATAGTTATCAACATACGTGCTATCGAACCGAGCGATGTTCATTTTCACGACCCGCTCTGGCCCGGTGGTCCTATAGGACGGATGTTAGGACCCGATTTGTGCCTAGTATCCCTGATCGTTAGCCCAAGCTATGCCCTTTTTATCCCAAATATTCCTTTTCACCGCTAATTATGTCCGTCAAAGGCTGAGCAGCTGCTCCGTGTCTCTGCTGGTACGCTCAAACATTTATATCGTCAAGGGTAATATATTTACATGTATCGTAGCCAACAGGACCGGTAAACGCTCCTGGTACACGCCTTCTCCGTCCAACCCCTCACCTCCATAACCTACCCTTCTTTACGAGGCGTGCGACGTCGGCGCCACCGGCCGTGTCGCACATATCTCCCCAACACATCACCTCGAATTTATCCTATTTGTCCCCCCCCCCCATAAGACGGGTCGCTCCTTTCAGCAGAGTGAATTAGGTTGAGGAGGAAATAGCTGTCATTGAAATGAGATCGTGCCGGTAATATTTGGAAGAAGGAAGAAGGCATGGCAGACCGACGGCACTCACATTTTGCTGGTGGTTCTGTCCGTATGTTATACGGCTGGCCTCTTCGGTCGTCTCGACATCTTCCTCAGACTGCTCCGTCCGTGAGTGAGAGACTCAGCGAGTGCAAGTGCGAGCCTCCGGCAGAGAGCCTCTTCTGTCCGTCTGCCAGTTTTTCTTCAATTCGCTCCAGCTCCGCCTCCTCTATTCTCTAGCCACTCCCAGGGCTCCGGATTGAATTTTGGCTCTTGATTGGCGGGAGTGCATTTTTTTCCTTCAGGCCACGTGGTTCTTGAAGCCGCCTGGAGCCTTCATGACGATCTACAGGAGCTGGAAGTTTTCCACTGTGCTGCCGGCGTTCTAGACCTGGGTCACTGATCTCACGGTCCGATGACCCTTATGTTGTTTTGGCTCCGACGTGCAGCTGGTGTTGTTCCAGATTTTCTGGCTGCCGCCTTTGATCTGGACGCGTCCGCCCGGGACGGGTTCGGCTGGGTTTATTGGGTGGGACCTAACAAACAGGTCATGCAATGGGGCAGGAGCTGGTGGCCGGGATCTGGCTCGACGTCTTGCCGCTTGCGGCCCTGTCGGGTAGGAAAATATTGAAAATTTCGTGCCGAAAGAATGCAAGCCTCCTTACAATGTCCCGGTTTGAAATGTTACTCGAGGTGCACCACAGGCTATTGCTTGATACCAGATGTGGGTAGGTTATGGCGAATAAAAAAAATGCGAGGCGACCAAAGAAATCGGTTTGACCTTTGACCTTAAAAGCTAGTTATATTTGGTAACATTATAATACGGCACAAGCCACGTCGAATGACACCCACTTGGTGCAAATTGAACCCATAGCGACGAATCACCAGGACTTCGAAAAGTTCAAACTAGCCTTTGACCTTGACGTTTGACCTTGAAATATCTCGGTTTAAAAATGTTACTTGAGGGTTCTCGATCAACATGGGCTGTCGCTTGATAGTGGATCTGGGTAGGCTTGGGCGAAAATCACAACAAATGTCAGGCGACCGAAAAAAATCAGCTTGAATTTTCTTGAATTCAGCTTCACCCGTCGAGATTATTTCGAAATATTAACTTTCTGATATTGCATAACAAGACAACATGAATGACACAACACGAATGACATCCATTTCCTGCAAATTGAAGCCATAGCGACGAAACGCGTGGACATCGAAGAACTCAATCAAACCTTTGACCTTGACATGTCCCGGTTTGAAAAGCTA
Organism: Ashinkailepas kermadecensis; assembly: GCA_034440615.1. Lineage (NCBI taxonomy): Eukaryota > Metazoa > Arthropoda > Thecostraca > Neolepadidae > Ashinkailepas > Ashinkailepas kermadecensis. The sequence continues at coordinate 245,792 of JAOTOM010004833.1, forward strand.
CTCTAGTGTTCACCACTGGTTATTGCTTGATACCAGATTTGGATAGGTTTGGGAGAAAACGAAAAAAAGGCGACCGAAGTATCAGCTTGGCCTTTGTCCTTGGAAAATAATTCGATTGCTTAGCTTTCTGATGCTGCATAGCAAGCCACGTCGAATAACGGCCATTTGATGGAAATTGAAGCGATAGAAACCGAACCTCGCGTTCGGTCGATATCACTTCAATATCGCCATCTAATAAATCAAGCTAACCTTTCATCTAGAAGTTTAACCTTGACATGTATCGATTTGAAATGTTGCACGGTCGTTCACCACCGGCTATTGCTTGATATCAGATTTGGGCAAGTTTTGGTAAAACCAAAAAAATGCCAGGCGACCGAAGAAACCGGTTTGCGTTGAACCTTGATCGTTAAAGTAGTAATGTGAGACCTATGTAGTTCCTTCCAGCGTGTTCAGTACAAGCAGAAGCATTTGTGGTAATTTATTCGAACGATCATAAACCCGTCGCTGAATGCCGATGCCAATACAAATACGCCTCTAGCGAACTCGTCGCTGAATACTAATACGAATACGACGTTAACTTGACGTACGTGCTTAAGGTTGCCCATGACTTCCCTCAATGGTCTTGAAGATACCCAAGGACACCCAGAGTCGCATGTTTTCTCAAGATATATCAATATATGAGCAGGGGAATGCAACCGAAGACGTTAAAGCCTTGCGATAATGCAAATTTGTTGCCTAGCAGAGCACAATTTTCCAGCCCAGCGAAAACAGAAGATGGTCAAGATTCATGTTATTCAAAAATGACCTGGAAGCAGAAATTTCTACGTTTGCTGATTTACCATTCGGAGATTTTGTGACGACAGATAGCCTGTGAATCCCGTTGATTGGCTAGATCGGTTTCTAGTATTTTGGTGATTCTCTTGCATATATATTTTCACATTATAAATGATTAAGTAGAATTTTGCGGCGATGATACTCAGGTAGCTCAGGCTTGCGGGGGGGGGGGCACGGACAAAAATTGAGGGGTACAAATCGCCGCTTTTCAGAAGTTGGGGGGGGGGGGGGGACATTTCCCTCCAGTCCCCCAGTGGTTACACCCATGCTCCGAACAATTTTCAGAAATCTACGCCTACCATCTATGTATGTCTTTGGGGTGCTAGATCAGTTTCAGGAGTGCATAGGCACCCTTAAGAGATCACAATTATATATCCAATACCGATGCATGTCGTATGAGTACGAAAAGCTTAACAAGTGCCACCCTTCCGGTCACATCCTCACACCCCGTCTCGGGCGGGGTTCCTTTTATATTCCCCTCTAATCTCTGAACTGAGCGTTGCACGAAAACGAAGGTGATCCAATGAACATGCCGACAGCGGCCCGACATCGGCCGTATGCTCGGCCCTACATCGGGACACTGTCGGGACGCTAGCGGCCCGCTGTCGGCTGGAGAGTGGAATGTCCGCCCATGCTGACATGCAGCCGACATGTAGCCGACGTGGGGCCGATGTTGGGTCGCTGTCCGGACGCTAGCGGCACGCTGTCGTCTGAGGAGTAGAATGTCCGCCCATACCGGCATGCAGCCGACACCCAGCCGACATGTAGCCGACGTGGGGCCGCTGTCGGAACGCTCGCGGCCCGCTGTTAGCTGGGGAGTTGAATGTCCGCCCATGTCGACATACAACCGACGTCCCTCCGCTATCCAGCCGACGTTTCCCCGCTATCCAGCCGACGTTTCCCGCTATCCAGCTGACGCTCACTCTCACTTTGCCGAATGCGCTTGATCTCCACAACCGATTCTCAGAACAACTATTTTATCACCATCTAGCAGAACAATTATATTTTGTCATCAGTGAAATCAGAGCCGTCCTTCACAGATACCGTACCACTAAGCAGCTCCTCAAGCTCCTCACTCGCGATTGTTTCCAAACAGGCAATTTCCGTGGCCAGTATTCTGTCAGAAACATTGTGGAACCATGTTGATATCACCCCGACAGCTAGCCCGTTCCGCTGTCTGTTTTCCTTTTACATCAGCTTCTCCATTCAGCCCCAAGATTCACTCGGGCGGCATCTAGGAAGCAAATTTAAAGATGATTACCAAAAAGAACAACACAGAATTAATACATACCAAACTCAATTGCACAAAGCGGGATTGACAGCTCCAAATAAATTGAGTGTCAGATAGTCAATAAATTTAGGGAAAATATGTTGGCAAATTCTGAGAAAGGCTAGGATGATCGTCTATGCGTTCGCTTAGGCTCATTAACGACACACTGTGCGGACATTAAAACTGCAGAACACTGCATGATACAATCGACCAGACAATCGCGACAGAAACGTCTTATCTAATACTTCTCAGTGTTATCAGACATTTACCAGTAAAATACTTAAGAATGGAACGAAATCTGGTTTCAAGATTCGCTTTGGTGCCACATACACAATTGGTACACCCCCATGCACAGTACGATCTCACCTTTTTTCGTTTCTATCTCTCCGACAGACAGAACGAGCTGGGACCTCCAAGGAGTAAATCACCGGAAATGATCGAGCCCTCTGCAGCGCTGTCATGGGAATTGTGTTAGAGTAAAGAAGCTTGCCTTGTTAACATATGTAGGTTAATGATTTAACCATCTAACTCTAGTTTCCCCACACTGCAGCTTTCATACTTTAATTCATAGCAGCTAAATAATCTTATAAAACTTCCTGCCAAGCAGTCACCAGCAAATTTCATTGCAGCAGTCTTTTCAGCGTCGGTTGGATAGCGGGAGAACGTAGGCTGGATGGTGGGGACATCGGCCGGATAGCGTGGGAACGTCGGTTGGATAGCGGCGTAGGCATGGATCTCGGCAGAATCTCCGCTGAATCTGGATCAGTGTCGCCTGATATCGGCGTGAGCGAATCCACTGTTCACTGTTCAGCCGACAGCAGGTCGCTAGCGGCCCGACAGCGGCCGGACATCGACCCCACGTCGGCTGCATGTCGGCTAGGTGTCGGCTGCATGTCGGCATGGACGAACATTCCACTGCCAGCCGACGGCGGATCACTAGCGTCCCGACAGCGGCCCGACATCAGGAGCCGACGTCAGATTGCTGTCGGCATGTTTAATGGGTGGGAGGCCAGAGTACACCCCGTCAGATTTTTGTACTTTGGTCGATGTCGGTGCCAACTTCGGGTCGGTTTGGACCCATACCAGACCGGTGTGCCAGCACCCTTTAAATTCATGGCTCGTGGTGAATATCTTTTTTTTAATATGCTCCTGCCGCTGTCGACCCGACGGCGGCCAGATATCGTTACCCCGCTATCGGTATGGATTTACCGCTGTCGGTCGGACAATGGCCCGACGTCGGCTGGCCTCCATTGATATGCCGAACCCAACCCGATATGTGCCGATATTCCAGGTAAGTTTGCCGATGTCGGCATGCCGCTCACGAGATGCCGAGCTCACCCCGACACATGCCGACAGCGGGCCGATATCGGCATGTTTGCTAGGTGTCATCGGAAAGCGCTCGAGAGCATGGCTCGAATCCACCCCAACATTCTTTCCCCCGAAGTGACGTCATTAGGATCCATTGGATCACGACAAATGTCATATTTAGTACTCCTGTGAGTTCATTTTTGGGTAGATTTTAAACACATCTGTCAATTTTCAGGATTTTTTTCTTCTATTGGGTAGAGGGCACCCCGGGACGCTTTATAAAGTAAACCTGCCCTCATGAAGGTGCTTGCTTTGACCAGAATCTTCTATTTTAGCCCCAATGTGCAAGTGTGCAAAACAAATGTCATCAAAAACGAAAAATCAAAAATTTATCCGGAAGCGTTTTGTTGCATCTCTAAAGAGCAGCAATCACTGAAAGTTTCATTCAAATATCTTCATCCGTTATTGCGTGTCTACTTTTTTTTAGTCCTTTTTGGTTGAACTTTTTTTGGAGAAGACCTCACTTGACCTTCACCAACTATGTGACCGTAAATGACCTGACGTCAACATTTTCAAACATGTGAAATTGATGTGGAAGAGGTATGTCAAATTTCGGCGCGCTGCCACACGTCATTTTTCGCTATCCGTGGAAAACCTTGGGGGCGGCGTGAAACGACTCTCGAGACGGGGCGTGTAATGATAGATTAATAGCTTACAACCATACTAAGCTGGAATGTTGTGTGCACGGTTACTTCTGATGACGTCATTATAATTTTCTCTTCATTTCTGCAGGACCAGAACCGTGAACGTCATTTTTGCGGACCTTGCGCCCGATGCAAAAAATGGTTGGGGGTGCGGTAAGGTCTGAAGACCAGTTGGGGATAAAATGGGACAAATGTCTTGCGGATACACTTCTTAAAGTTGGTAAGAGAACTAAGAACCAAAGAAAATCACAAGTGTGCACGGAATGTGTCATGTCTTCGAATTATTATGAATGTAACCGCGTTGCAAATGCCTCAGGTGCCACATCGGTTGGATGCTCCAGGCCAAAATCATATTTTTAAGATACCAATTTTGGTATTCAAATGAAATGTTGAACCTGGAAAAAAAATCGGACATAAATATGCTTATAAATGAATGGGATGAAATGAATGGATGGATCCTCAATCCATCCAAAAGATATACAGATGTGAACAAGATATCAATATTGAAGGAACTAACCATTCTCTCACCTGGTTCTCTCACCTGGTTGGCTCCCCATATACTCAAGCATCACTCACCCAGAGATGAGTACCGTGCCCGATGAGGGGAGCCCGTATCTGCAGGTACGCCAGTCCCCTAGATTAAGGAAAATATTGTTATCAGATAGTCAGGGCAAGACACAGGAACTGGAAAGTGTACCTTAAGCAGAATTTGTATGCTTAGAGTAGCCACTACATTCTGCTAATATTTTGCTGTCAGTCAAGATTTCTGAAAAAGAAAATATAGAGATTAAATACAGAGATTGAATACAGAGATTGAATATAAAGATTTAATACAGAGATTGAATGTAGATATATAGAGATCTCTATATTCTGAATATAGAGAAGTTAAGCTACTCGTCATGTTTGATTAGTATATTATCATGGTTAATCTATTCAATATCTTCATGCAACAATGTGCAGGGATTTGAGTGCAATGCAGCTTTAAATGCACCCAGGTCTGTTAAGGTTACAACATCATCAGGCAATGAGTTCCAAGTGGCACAACATCTGAGGCTAAAAAATATCTTCCTACAATCCACTGATGCACGCCTGTGAGCCAATTTCAGTGAGTGTCCACGTGTGTTCACCAATGGTGCCAGCACAAACATGTCAGGGATCTTAATGGCAGAATGACCATGAAAAATCTTCCAACATTTGACAATGTCTGCTCGAATCAATCTACATTTCACCGAGTACAGACCTAGTTTCCGTAATCTGGCACCATAATCCAGACCTTCCATCCCCTCTATGTTTCGTGTCCACCTTCTCTGTACTGATTCTAGTCGCCTCAAATCACCTACGTAACCGGTATTCCACACACGATGCAAATAGGTTGCAATGTACGATGCATTGCAAAGTGATGAAACCAAGCTTCTATTTAGGGGAAGAACCAAGATATATAATGTTTAGAACACTCCTGCATTGTAGTGACCATGCTGAAATCAGGAATGAGTACTTGTTCCTAGCAAGAATGTATAGAATACAGAGCATTGCAGATATGCTACTCTCAGGCAAGGAGAAAAGCAAAAAGGGTTCATGAGATAGGAGCATATTAAAAGGTCTGGCTGGTGAGAAAGTCATCAAGCAGACAACTGGGTGAATACTAATTATCCAATGCTGCTATGCCTTAGCTCAGTATTTAAGTGAGCTGCTGTAAAGGTTTATCACTCACCTAATACAGTTACGGGTATTGTCACTGCTGGTACCTATGTATGAGTTGATCAGCATGCTTTCATCGATGGTGGTGTTTAACTTTTATTCATTTTGCATTGATTTCAGCCATAGGCTATGGAGTTTAAGGCTGTCAGCCTTTATTGGTGCAGATGTCTGAATGTTACCCACTGAAAGTTTCTGATTGTAAGTAGATAGGTAGGTATGCACCCAGCTTGTTTTGGAACAGTAATAATACCAGATTCCTCTGAATTTTGGTAATTTTGCAGTTTAAGATCATTTTTGAATTCTTGAATTTAATTTTCCAGTGCAGTGCCTATGAATGTGGTTAACATGATGTGACAACTTATTTCTCTGCAAATGCATACTTTTCAGTTGGGAGGCAAAATAGCACACATCAAGGGTCTTGGGGTTGGGTAATATGGCACACAAAGTAATGTTCAAGATAAGGAACAAAAATGTAGCAGAACCTGACCTAACCTAGCATAAACTCCCATGCAAGAAAACATTCTTTTTAAAAACATGAAGGTTTTCACACAAGTTTTTCTAAAGCAATTTAAATATAAAATACACCTGAACCTAACCTAGCCTAGCCTGACCTGATTTTGAGGAAAAATGATTTTAAAATAGTAAGAAATATATAATTCTGGAAACTGTCTACCTTTGCACAAAAGTCTAACCTAACCTAACCAAGCCCCTTCACATGGCACACATTCTTGATCAGGCACCATGGTTAAATTAATGGTTTTTCATTAGGTGTGAGATGTTGAAACGAGCACAGTAGGATGTCAAAATTTGCCATGGAATTAGTGTCATTTAAATTGCTTTTGATGTCTTCAGACTCAAATTTGAGCCAATGGTGTAGGTACTTATGATGGTACCTTTATCATTTGTTTTGAGATTCATAAATAAGAAGAGATATAGTTGGGATAGGGATAATAATAACGCTGGCCGTAACGATCGCACGATGGGTCCGTACTACCGGACATAATGACAGCATGCACGGTCTGTACCAGTGTATGTACTGAGCGTACGTATGAACGTCTCTACCTACCGTTCGGCAGTGGAACGTGCATACTTTCTGTACATATGGGCAGTGCTGGCTGGGGTGGAGTGGAGGCCGATTGTGACCTCATTTGACCCTGAAGACATTGACCTGGGGTCATGAAATGTATACTGCAGCGAGTTCACTACAGCTGTAATTCCTCCAAATTTTGTGCTTCTAGTTTCAGGTCTTAGGTGCCCGAACTCCCCCACCCCGGTGAACGTTATGTGAGAGGCAGGTTGACCGGGTATCTTCTGCACTTCCTACAGTAGCGTTGCTTGCGCTCGAAATGTAACGGAATGTGGTGCGTACAAAACGGGGCTGTTGAAATATACAACTTGAACTCGATATGGACGCGAATGATCAGAGACAAAATTATATGATGACAATTCCAAATGGTCCAATTGGACATTCATTGCATGAGTGGGCTTTAATTACGTATTTCCCTCTTTACTTTCATGGGCAAATAGTATTACATCAAGTAACTCATATGATAGTGTAAAGTAATCTAAAGTGCAACATTAACCAACGGCCCTGACAGCTAATGATTGTGATCGGGTTAAAAAAGCGAAGGCACCGAGATTCGAACCCACCACTAGTATGGAAAGCAGACACCCAACCAACTACACCAACCGTCAATGCGGTGCGGGCCGCATATGCGATGTAGAGCATGCTGACTGAGGAGATGTTTATTTCCTTGACGATCTCCGATGAAGTGTCGCATGTTCTTTACACACCACCTAATAATAACTATGCTATAAACTGGTATTGCATGCCATATCACATTATAGGTAATTCCTTTACCTGAAATTGCATTGCAAAATGTTTGTGTCACCATTCCTTATCGAGAGCATGTACATGCTACTTATAAATGAGATACTGTCAGAAAGGAGACATGAAGACCTCAGAAGCATGTATCAAGGAGCATGATGTTGATACTTCTTGAATAAGGATGTTGATTGGGTGTTCAGAAAGTGGTATATTCCACCCTCTTTCACAAATAATTTATCACTGTCAGGCATGGCATACAGACTTGATCATGTATAATACATGTCAGCCATGTGGTCTTCCTGGGACTCCAGTGGTGTTTCAAACAGAGAAGTTCTTGGGGCATGCAAGTAATCACTGCATAATAATGCCACTCATGACCTTCAATATCATGAATGAAAATGCAGAAGATAATAACAAATTTTAGAACAACTGTGAGCAGGATTATTGTCAGCAGGAAGCTGATTTTCAGGTAGTAAAGTTCTTATGTATTCCAGAAAGCCATACAAGATAGAATTAGTTAACAAAACATCCAATTATGGTTCAGATAAGCAATAAACAAATGCATGTTATGTGGTCCTAATTATCAGTGACCATGACAAAGTCTGTAAGGATTCATGTGTTGGTCTTCCTCCTTATCTGTGATCATGTGTCCCCAGGTGTGATAATCATAGCATATTGATGCATTGTAGATCCATTCAGTCTAATATAAGGTGGAAGTATGCTGGATGATGCAACATCGGGAACCCACTATGAACTGCTAGAGATACAGTTTGTATTGTATGCCAGCAACATTTTTCTGGGGACATATCAGAACCTCTAATACCCAAAACCTATAATGCTTCAGAACCTATAATATTCAAAACCTATAGTGCTTCAGAGCCTCTAAATAGTCATCTTGGGGGAATTTTCAATACCTATAATACTCAAAACCTATAATGCCTCAAACCACATAATGCTTGGAACATATAGTTGTTCAGAACATATAATACCCAAATCCTATAATGCTTCAAAGCCTCTAATACTACGTCCTGTGGGAGCATTCAAAACATATAATGCTTCGAAACCTATAATGCTCAATTCCTATAATGCTTCGTTTCAACTAATATTCAGAAAGCATAACTCTGGAAACAGCTAGTGCTTCAAAACCGCTAAAGCTCAAAGCCTATAATGCACAGAATCTATAATGCTCGGAACCTATAATGCTCAAAACCTATATCAGCTGACGACCGCATGCTATAATCGGCCGTACGGTTCACTCCGCGCCTCCACCGTAGTCTACCAATGGGAGTCACCGCCCGAAAGCTTCCAGGTGTATCCGCCAGAGCGGCGACACATGTGAGTGTAGGACATGAATTACTCGCCGCATTGGCCGCGTTCATGCATTTGGCTTGTGAAGAGCAGGATATTGGAGTGAATGCTCCCTGAATTAAATTACTTGTCGTTGATTTATAAGCTGAGTCACTGGTTTTACGAAGAGGCAATTACTTGTCGGTGATTTCTGGGCTGAGTCACTGGTTTTACGAATAGGCAATTTCAGTGTCTAAGTACCACAGGGGCGGATCCAGCTTTAATAGGTGCTGTGGCCGATTATTCCTCTTTGACCGCTGCCGGGCTGAAGTAGAGGAGACCTGGCGCTCGTGTTCCCTTGCATGGAATAGGTATGCGTACGCTGAAGACCAATGACGTACCTAGAATTTGTATCGGGTGGGGGGGGAGATTTTGAGAATGCCCAGGCTTGTCCAGTAATACTCATCATGCTACGTTTCAGTGGCATAATTAGGAAGTGGCGCAGCCAGAAGTTTCTCAATGTTGGGGGGGGGTGACGGAAAAAAATGTCATGAAACAGATCTTTTCCCAAAAATAACGAAATACATAAAACAACACCCCTGTTCAGGAGTGCTGTTTTATGTGCTCCGTGTCCCTGTGGAATGCCTATGCCAGCTGGAAAGAGGAATCTCAGCGGAAGCGGACCTCTAACAGCTGAGGAATAAACAGGGTGCCTGATGGTCAGAGGGCTGGGATGATCTTTCGATTTGAAAGGGCCCGTGACGGAAGAACAAGACCCCTAATTGCTAAAGTGAACTAGTGAGGTTCCATCTCAGATCCGAAATGTCCCCGAGATGAGAGCATGGATTGACCCAGGATGACGCTTGCATTCTCAAAGCACCTAGGTGCCAGAAAGATGCTTTTCATCTCAGTAGAGGAGCATATATAGCCAGTAATTTTCCGCATATTACGAAGAACGTTGCCCGAATGGCCCAAAAGGGTGCCTACATTCTCAAGCCACACAGCTGTTCGGAATAGCAACAGTATTGGCGAGATAGGCGCCTGATCTCACGGACTACCTTTGTCTTCCAGCTGCCTTATTATTTTACTGATTTTAGCTGGGTGGATACACTCAACCGATTGGGTTCAAGTTGATTCTACTGGAAGGACACTTGCCCAGCCAGCTAACATGCTACCCGAGGTCCTGCTTCCTTAGACGATGGCAGAGATTATGTATTGGACCAATAGCGCGCCTATTGCCAAAGTCGCCATGTTGCCCAGGACATGGACTACATAACCTATCAGGATGTAGCGCTTGACATTTGATACTTATATTTTATTTTAAGAAGCATGGTATCTAGGGACAGTACCTAAATGGAGACAGACAGACAGACAGAGAGACAGATACAAATAGACAGACAGGCAGAGAGACAGACAGACAGAGAGACAGACAGACATAGAGACAGACAGACAGAGACAGACAGACAGACAGACAGACAGAGGCAGACAGATGGAGAGAGAGACAGATAGACAGACAGATGGAGAGATGGAGAGACAGATAGACAGACAGATGGAGAGTTGGAGAGACATAGACAGAGACAGACAGAGACGGAGAAGGAGCGGGAGACATAGACAGAGACGGAGACGGACACGGACACGGAGACGGACATGGACATGGATAATCACTCTGGGACCCCAACAATGGAGCCAAAAGCCTCCAAAACGTATTGGACCGGCCAAATACGTTTGGCCAAAACGTTTTGGCCAAAAGCCAAAACGTATTCAATACGTATTGGACGTATTGAAACTAGCGCTAGGGATCCAATCACATGACATCGGGATACAAAAGATTACATTGGACTAAAAAGAGTCGGGTCTCAGCCCTTCAAAATCGCACTGGGGGCCCAAAAGATCGCGCCGGACACCCAAAAGTTGCAGCTCCCCAATGGCGTCTAGGGCCCCACATAAGCACAGTGTGACCCCAAAAATGGGATTGGTATCCGAAAAAAATCAAGCCGGAGCCCTCCAAAATATGGATGGATTAAACAAATAAATGTCCGGGTCAGGAAAATGGCTCTAGAGCACCGAACATATCATCAGATGCCTTGAGGGAGGAATCCCACACCACCACACACCAGCTAGGAATGAGAAACCGTGGGGGGAACATGCTGATATTAGCGCCGCCCTGGAAACATACGGGACATTGAAGCCGCCGCATTCCTCTGAAATTCCGACCAGTGATTGGCCCACGAGTTCACCTTCCACCGATTTCCGTCTTGAAGGACCTGTATTACAACCCTGTACCTGGCGCGAGTATTGGTAGAGTACGGTGGAGATGTGAAGTAAACTGATAAGGGTGATAATGGCATGCAGTTGTCAGCTGATATTAGAGGTTTTGAGCATTATAGGCTCTGAGCATTATAGATTCTGTGCATTATAGGCTTTGAGCTTTAGCGGTTTTGAAGCACTAGCTGTTTCCAGAGTTATGCTTTCTGAATATTAGTTGCAATGAAGCATTATAGGAATTGAGCATTATAGGTTTCGAAGCATTATAGGTTTTGAGCATTATATGTTTTGAATGTTCCCACAGGACGTAGTATTAGAGGCTTTGGAGCATTATAGGATTTGGGTATTATATGTTCTGAACAACTATATGTTCCAAGCATTATGTGGTTTGAGGCATTATAGGTTTTGAGTATTATAGGTATTGAAAATTCCCCCAAGACGACTATTTAGAGGCTCCGAAGCACTATAGGTTTTGAGTATTATAGGTTCTGAAGCATTATAGGTTTTGGGCATTAGAGGTTCTGATATAGACCCATTTTTCTCACATCTGTATGTCACACATCTGTATGTCACATATGTACAATGTGCCCAACTTCATGATTTTAGGCATCAAGATAGGGATGTCAATACAATTTCAAGTTGAAATAACCTCCAAATCCTGTGGAATATCATCAATAAATTCAGAATGTTAACCTATTTAGAGGTTAGGTGAATGTGGCTCCACTCCTGGTGGATATCACAAATTCTCCAGGTTTTTTTCAATCTGTATTTACATTCCTGCTGCCTAACTGAGCAAATTTGGACATACTGGTTCTCCACACTAGTGCTACCAACTCAATTAGACTTGTTGCTGTAAATGACTTAAGAGAAATAGCTTTGAAACTAGCTAGATACATCTAAGATCAAAGTCCACTTATAACTTACGTCATGATAATGATGATTGTGAGTCAGTGAATGCAGATGCTGTTATTCCATAAATAGTAAGCTCATAATGGCTTCAGGATAAATGTTTTGAATGAATCTTGATATTTCTTCAGTTGTTCAATTGGCTTTAGCTAGCATATCCATGCTGTACTATCTTTTCCATTGAGGTACTCATGCCCAGCATATGTCCAATTCCGAGAAAGGGTGTACAGACACCAAATATTTTATATGGAGCTTACATGAATTTTAGCAGCAGCAGTATTTGGTTTAGTGCTAAAAATGGTGAGTTTAATTAATATTATTAAAATCAAGTGATTCCCAAATGCAGATGGATTCCACATTCTCATTCCCCATCCCTTCTCAGGGATGCATTTTTTATGTGGCATTCTTTACATCAGTATCCAAGAGTGATTTAATTGCCACATTTGAATTGGCTGCCTGTATTGACAGATAGTGGCTATTAGGAACTTGCTGGGATACATGTGCGATGAAGCTATGACCAGCATATAGCACAGAGCACACGATTGTACTCTGGATAAAGAGAATATGAAATCTAATCCGATTTCATGCATATATGTTATATTTTCTGTTCACACAGCCAGAACACATTTTATAATCCAGCATATTGCATTCCTTTGGTTGGGGTTTTATATTCGCATTGATTAGTTGATCATGGATGCAGGATCTGAACATCTTTAGGGTTTGATAAGGAGAGGACGCATGGCAAAATATCTGACCTGAATCAGAGAACATTTCTAAGAGAAGAAAAATGTCGGGGTGCGTTTTTTTACCTCCAAACAGATTTACCTCTAGCCAACTTAGCCAACATTATTTCGATGCAATGCACATGCACACAAGTTTAATTAGATATGAACATATTTAGCATGTAGCATGTAACACGTTGGTTCAGTCAAATTCGCCAGGAAGAAACCTGTATACTCAAATTGTTACTCAAGGCCTTTTGTTCAAAATGTTTATATCATGCATCTTCTCATCAGGAAGAATGCTGTATTGTCGGTAAGACCAGTATCAGGCTCCATCAGGGTCGCTAGATGAACGAGAACAAGATATTGGCTATGTTGCTGTCCTGCAGGCACATGATCTGGCACCGTTCCACGACAGGGAACTTGCCAACCGACCGCAACTGCGCTCTGTTAGCAGCCCGTATGGACGTCCAGCTTATTGCGTTGAACCCAGACAAGCCTTCAATGTGGTGGCGCCTGCCTGTGTGCATATTCAGTTTGGGACATGAAATGGAAGCAGAAGCCACATAGATAAACTTAGAGTGGTGTCTTGTTTTCTGTTTCTTGCATTCGTTCAGAGTGAATTTGGAGCGTTCTGTCTTCTATCGTCTTAGCAATTCGCGATGCGAAGATCGTAGAACAGCAGAGGTGGAGGAAGCGATGTGCGCAACTACCGAGCTGAGACGATACGTTGTTAGAAAAGTTGGAAGAGACGCTGTGTAACCATATCCGAGCACGTCGGTTTCAGCGGCGCTCCAGTGACCGGATCGAATCCTAGGAATTGTGAAGTTCACTGGTATTCAGGAACCAGGATTCTTGCTGGAATGCTCTGGGTACGATCACAAACATTGAAATATCTCAATAACAGTAAAACATCACATGAAGGATTTTGCAGCCAAGCGTCGGTTTCTTTTCGAGCCGGCCGGATATTTCGCAGGGTTGTCGAACCGCGATATGGGCCGAAAAGTTTGAGCCTGTGCGTTGCAACATTAACTTAGCTGTAAGCAAGCTGCTCAAGCCTGTCAGCCATGATTGATTCTACAGATTTGCCACAAAATGAGCTGAGACAACAGAAAATGACAAGCAAATGTGCATTGCACATGCAAATGACAAGCAAATGACAAGCAAATGTACAAAAACATTGCATCATAACACCTAACAATAAATCCTGAGGTGATTTAAGCATGCAAGGAGCACGTACTTTGCACTTTCCACTCTTCGATACAGAGTAGTAGCGACAAGCAATTTTGATCTATATTACTTGATATCGAATTGTAACAAGAAATGACTATTTCCTTATGTACCACGATTGAAAGTAAAATAACGTAAAATGTTTTGGCCTACATCTCCAAGGATTACTGTAGTTTTTGTATATGTGAATTGTTTCACGGATTGAAGCTTTTCGGTCATAGTTGATTTTGGCTCTTGAAAATGATCTACGATCTAAAAGTTTCGAGTCCTTAATACGATTCATATTTACAACAAAACAAGACCGGCGGGATCACCGAGTCCACCCGCGACCAACCGACGTGAGAGGTTGGCGACACTATATGACCTAGCAGTCGGATGCGTCGCAAAAGAACCCGAGTACCACTGCAACAAATACATGCAGAATTCCTTGCCAAGGTGGGCAAAATCATTGCATATTACTTTGCTTTCCATCATAGTTTACGCCCGTCATGTTATCGTGGTATGCCACATAATGCCATTGAAGCTGATGGCGCCTTACTATGGCATCCGCATTCTCCAGGTCGCCGGTGACCGCTGCTGGTTCTCAGCGGGGCCGTTATGTTCAGACATTCCCATGGGGTACGCGAGAGGGGTGCATGCCGAGAAACGGCACACCGACGCACCATGTGAAGTCTCAAAATGGACTGCGAAGCTCGATGCCGAGGAATGCCAGAACTTCGCCGCGTACGGGCTGTAGTGTGGGAGTGTGGAAGATTGGTGTTGTCAGAAACGTGACGGCCATCTCGCATTCAGAAATGAGGCGAGAAGCATTTGCCAATGACATTGATATATACAATTGAGAGAGGTCGAACTGACACAATCACGACACAGTGAATAGTGACATCAAGAGGGCGAAGTTGTTTTCTGAACCGACATGATGATTATTTTTATACTTCCTCAGTTCCCCACAAGAAGTTCAACTTCACGTCACGACTTACGATGTGTAGCGAGACTTCTCCCCGTCAATGGTATCGAAGTTTAGGCACAACACCCAGACAAGTGTTAGTCATCTGGCATGGAGGTGTATCCAACCAAGATACACATACTCGATTTTAATCTTATTTATTGCGTGGAGCTCTGCATGTACTGACTTGATGGTAGATACTAGCATACAACAGCCGAAATAATCAGACTCAACCAGCTGCGACTTCAGTATCCAATGTCTTACGTATATACATCAAGATGCTGAGAGGCTCACCATCGATCGCATTATTCCACCGCGCAAAATACAACTCGATCATCATGACCACCGTCATGCAGATGGCAAATCGTCACACAGGTTCCCTGTCCAAAATTACATCGAAGAGCTAGCAGACAGGATGTTATCGGTCCCGGCAGATGAAGTTCACTCAGGTCAGAATAATGGCCGCAGGGTACAGGAAGTGCTCGCAGACATTGATGATTTAAAAATACGCCATTGAGCCTTCATCGCGGCTCCTATAAATAGGTCATCGTGGTAGACGCATAAAAAGAAGCCACACCGCGGACATCCGGAAAGCCTGCAACCCGACGTTGGAATGAAATATCATTCAGTCTGAAAAATCATTTGAGCAAAAACATCTTGGGGGCGTGAGCAAGAGATGAAGTGGCTTCTCTTCCCATTGCTGCATCCGGAAGGCTATTATTCTGGGATTATATTCAGAAGTTGTTAGCTCATGAGATTAGAGTGTGCAGCATTGTCCCTGGGCAGCCAACTCAACCCTGGCTCCACACCAATCATCACCCAATGGGCGCCAAATGACCCTGCAGTCGGCGCGCCCTTAAACCCAAATAATCAATCAGTCAACCAATCATCACCCCAATGTTAGGTCTCACATGTGAAGAAGTTGAACACTTACCCCAGTGTTAAAATAATGTTTTGTTTTTTGGGTATGTATGAGATGTCGAAACGAGTATAACAGGATGTCGAAATTTTGTAATGGAAGCATGCCAATAAAAATATCGTTTAATTCTTGAAGTTCAATTTAGAGCCAATAGTGCGCTGATAAGTCCATGTTTTTCGTTCAATTTGTACATCTAATATACGGATGTCTATAGGAACGATAGCGATTGCAATACCATGGTATCAGCCGATGGCATTGTTCAACGGACCACATCATAGATAACCTCTGTACCTGGAATTGTGTTTCGATATGCTTATGTATCACAATCCGTAATGGTGAGCATATACATGATACTTTTACATGGAATACTCAGAAGCGAGTCATAGAGACTTCATAAGCACACATCAAGAAGCACGATGTCGTCGCTACTTGGAAAAGATGTCTATTCAGTGCAATTGGCATGTTCCACCCTATTTCGCGAATCATTTATCACTAACCTGCCCCTCCCACCCACCTTTACCCACTCAGGAACACTATTCCCCGGCCAATGTATCTGGTCACGCCATTACTCCAGCCCTGCTTGAAGAATATGCGGCCCATGAAATGCAAGGCGTTCTGAGTTTGTTGGTTGCGACACATTGCAGAGATGATTTGTGAATACCATTTGCAAACATGGTTGTAGAAAATGTTGCCATGTGTATGTGCTATGACCTCGAATCATTGTAGTCCTGATGTTTGTCCACACGTTTGGGGCCGTTTTGCTTGCCTGTGTGCTTCCTAGGTAACAGTGTTGTTTCTTTGTTCGTTTGTTATTTGGCCTTTAGGGCTCCTCGACTACTGCGGTCATATTGCGCCCGTTCGTAACAGCATTAAAATGCAATGGTTAAATAGGCTGCATATGCATCATGTATATATTATACCCAGTCTGGTACAGCATCGACTACCACGTTTACAGCGCAGCTAAGCAAGGTATACCCACGGCCTACTTGTGTGAAGCTGATTGCATATACTGACTTGATGCATGCAACATGCAACAGCCAAAATAATCTGTCTCGACCAGCTACGACCTTAGTATCCAATGTGTAACTCTTAGGGTTGGTGACATGCTGGTATGAATTGGTTAATAACAGGCACCTGGCAAAAACATTTACTGTAGAGACACATCAGCCTTGTGCAGGGACCATGGCAGGTTTGTGATTATGGATCCGTAGATTCTGCGAATCCCAGAGATATAAGCCCATCGTGGTCTGTTGTGGGGTTAACTTGTTCTGTATGTTAATGACTTTGACCGGTTCGTATCACTGGCTTGGTACGAACGAGTTTTTGCCAGCATTTTGCCACCATGTCCGTTGATCCGAGAATGGATGAAATTTAACTCATAGGCTTTCTTCCTTCAGAAGTATCAATGTAATTCAAGCATGCGGATTACTTCCTGATATCAAAATGAGTTAAATCGGAACGTATGCGTTCTTCGTGACGGAAATATGGGGCAAAATAATCGCGTATGATTTTCTTCCCAGATGAGTGGTTTTCCTGATATATTGAACCATGGCTCGCTGGGCTTTTCTGCAAGGAAATACTTTTTTTTTAAATCAATTCATTCTTAAAATGGGACGGTGGGACAATAAACATGGTAAAACTGTATTCGTATGAAGACGAACATGACACCTCTTTTGCTATAATATACCCGATTTCACGACTTCTATTGTTTGTTTGTTTGTTTTGCCTTCTGTGTAGCTTTATGTCAGTAGCTCTGAGTAGCCAAGATGCTCTGACATGAGGCTTTCGTTTTGCCGACGACAACTATGTGGGGAATTGTTGGTACTTTATAAATTGGAGAAAGAGTTTTCAAGGCATGATAACTCCAGGAGTATTAAGCAAAGATGGAATTGTTTTGCCCGAAGTGATAACCCCAAGGTGCCAATTATGGAGCTGACATGGAATTGTGCGGGTCAGGGATAATAGCTTTTTGCATCTCCTTGCCTCTGACAGTTTATGTGGGTTTGCACAGATGGATGATAATGGATTTTGTTACACGAGTCTACTGGAAGTCGACAAAAGTGGCACTGACCCTGGCCAAGTTTGTACCTATTACACTATTAACAACACTGCTGGCTTTTATATCGTTCCCTGTATTATTTGTGTCGCTGCAGGATCACCACGTGGACAGCGCACAGTACCGCTCACCTCTGCGTGGTGAGTGATGCAATGGTCCGTGTGTGCAGCTTGGATGCATGGTCTGATGACGCGGTTGCTGCTTTTCAGGCGGTGGTTTGGCTGTCGGCGGCGTGTTCTCACTTATGTTCTTCAAACGTAAGTAATGATGTGCGAATTTGGCCCATGGCAATTGCTCCCGGGCATTTCAGGTCTTTGGCGGTGAAGTGCGCATACAACTGTTTGGTCTGCACATGCTATGTGCTTGTCATTGACATATTGTGTAGTTGAATGATGTGCTAAAATCCAGAAAGTATTAGCCGAATACTGCACACAGTGGGAATGGTTGAGGCGACTTAAAACCCAAATAACTAAGCACACAGTGGGGAAAATGTGTACAGAAATTGTTAGCGGAATACTGCACAGGGTGGGAAATATGTACATCAAGAGGATTTAAAAAAGCCTCCTCAGAGTGTTATATATATTGGATCCTTGGGATCCACAAAATACAGGCTCCCATAAACGCTAATTCCTTCAGCTTCAGGTTTGTGTAGCGTTGTTCGACGCTACAGAACTGCACATGTATTATATGATTTCATGCTAGGTGTATATGAGCAATTTCACACTCTTACATCGACGCAAACAATGGAGTACATCCGACGTCCAACGGGAAATCATTTTGACGCACCTTATCGAATAAGGGGGATTGTTCGGGCACTATTAGAGAGATGCATCGTGCTAAAGCATTCCCCAATAACAGTGCAACAGTGTACTGCGAAAAAATTCCAACCATTCGCCAGGTTTAGGTGAACGCATTTTTTAGGCTACGAAAACGTGCAGTATTGCTTCCACTTGCGCCACGAGGGCGGCCACGGTGTAGCCTGTTTTTATACTAGGGTTGCGTTGTGCAGTATTGCTTCCACTTATGTCACGAGGACTGGCACGGTTCAGCATGCTTTCCTAGACTAGGATAGCGTTGTGCAATATTGCTTCCACTCATGTCACGAGGGCGGACACTGTTGAGCCCATTTTCTACACGGTGCCGGCAGACCATTGGGCAGCTGTTCTGGGAACGGGTATACAGGACGGCCGCGGCTTCAAGTGCGCTGATCATCCTATCGCGGGACAGCAATGGATAAGTTCATGTCGGGACAGGCCATATTTTTTTTCAAGTTAAACTAGTGATTTTATTTTAAACACGATGGTGGCATTCATTTATTTCTTTAAAAATCCGTAAATTACTTACATAATTCAAAGAAGCACCTCAGAATGCCACGCCTCGTGATTGGTCAAAATATTTGTGCCGTCACATCTGTAGAGCTCAGCGATGCTTGACTGCCATCTTCCATTTGGGAAGCTGCCAGTTCGAAATAATCGCAACAGTTTTAGCTTGGATCACATCCGATCGTCAGGGGCAAATGGAACGTAGAAAACGATGCTATTATTCTTGTTCGTGCCGATGTATACAAATGCAACTACAAGTAAGCTAGAAGCAATGTTCATCGTCCTCCCGACGGCCGACAAGATGAGAACGTTGTCGAGCGATTCTGCACGCCGAGACAGTCCGCTGATCTCTGCTAGTGGCCCCGCTTGCTGCGACGAACATTTCTAGGTATATGTACCACTGGTAGACAGGGGTACGAGTATTTTGATAGGCGTGGGCGCGCCTAAGGATGGGGGGGGGGGAGGAGACTGGAACCAGAGTACTTTCCTCATAAGTGTAAACATTGACGTTTTTCACATCAAGGTTTAGCTTGAAAACGGTGATTTTATCTTCCATTTTGGTGAAAAACCCACAAAATAGAAGTATACTTTTTACAAAGATGGGATCTATGACTTGTGAGTATCCATCTCGTCGGAAACATGGATGTCCACAGCCCTTTCATATTATCATTAAGTGAAGATAATTGACATTTTCTAGCTGACTGCAGCATGCTGAAGATTTCAAGACATTTGGCAAATTTGTGCCATGTACTTTTTGAATTCTTGAAATTTCTTTTTCCAGCGCAATGTTCATGAATGTGGTCAACATGATGTGGCCACTCGCTTTCTCTGCAAATGCATACTTTTCAGTCGGCTGGCAAATTAACACCAAAAGTGGGCTTGGACATTGGTAATATAACATAAAAATAATGCAAAAAAATAAAAAGTGTAGCATAGCCTAACCTAACATAACCGAACCTGCCATGAAAAAAAATTAATCGAAAAATGCACAAAATTCAAACAATTTTTACTTTAAAAAAAAATACTCCAAAAACCAAACCTAATGTAATATGGCGTGAACGTTCTTCAATATTTTTTGTTTTCAAGATAAAAACCTAACCAAACCTGACATAGCCAAACCTAACCACTTTACTTCATGCAGGTAAAATGTATGCAATATTTGTCTCGTGAATACCTGCAGGTGGTTGATCATGTCTGCTTACACTGACTGATAATTGATTGCATGAACTGCTACACATGCACAATGTATATATCCCTGCAAGTAAGCTAATTAAAGTTCCACAACATGCCTGGCATTCCATGTAACGATCAACCTGAAAACATGTGCACCTTGTCTAAAATCCACAGCGTATAGCAAAATCATCCCTGCAATTTGTAATTTGATAGCAGTCCCTTTTTGCAATATCTCCATGGACATCATCAATATATTGTAGTAATTGGAGCAGGAACCTTACCCACTCTCTTCCATCACAATACTGCTTGAAGGTATGCTATGACATCTGCCGAACTATCACAATACACATGTGCATTTCAACTACATCTCTATGTATATGGCCATATATATTACCAATCATGTGATGTGAGATGTGCAATATTTACAAATTAAAATAAACTTGGCATGCTTTTCATTGATAATTTATCAAGTACTTACATTGAGATACACCTTGCAGTTTACCACACAGTGGAATACCAATTATGGAACTAGGTATAAGCAGCTTCTGTTTTGCTGAGGGGAAGCCATGGTGTTTGTTCAGCAAAGCCACATATAATTTATGTCATTGTCTTTTCCATTATTTTACTCATTTTACCCATAAACATAGTACAATCTTTTACTGTTCGTTCGCACCGCATTGCGCCGGATTTGAAACAAAATTGTTAGTTGCCGTATTACCACCATAATAGATTACCTACCCTTCCAAGCTTCATATTTTCGTAAAAATTGGTAACATTTCAGTATCACAAGCCCTCGCCCTAGTATCCATGACGCGAGTCGGTTGAAAAACTTCGCATGGAACAATCCAACGTATTCTCTGTGGTTTCCTGTGTGTTTCAGGCTTGGACGCTTCGAGACCACAACATATGTGACGTCTTTGCCAGGAGAAGGTTTTTAAATCGATGGCAACCCCTAAGTGAAGTTAATGTTAATGAAGTTAAATTACGCTGTAAATGCTTCTCCTATGACAAAAACATTTCAGTTTTGTCAACGAAGCATTATTACCGTTTTTTTCAGCAAACAAAAACCCATTACGTGAAACTTGTCCATTGCAGGGCTTGTCGGCGGCCGTCTGATTCGTTCTGTTTGGCATTGTCACGCTCACTGTGACGCCCAGATTGGTGATCATTGACCGTCGCTCCACGTGTGGCACTGGTCGACCGGTCGATCAGTGGTGGTTGGCGGTGCGGTCTGAGGCGCCGAAATGGTGTGAGGCAGAACAAAAAGGCGCCATTGCGCCCGATAAACCCCCACCCACCCCTCGCGAAACGTCTCGAATTTCGGTCGCTTTATTTTTTGGTTCCCAAAATTGGAACGTTTGTTTGTCCCCCCCCCATACACACACACTAAAAATAGGCACCTCGAACTTTAGTATCGCTTCTTAGACCTTTCGGTTGCGCCTATGACCTCCACTATCGTACTGGGGGAAAGTTGAAGCAATTTAAATCACACCTTAAAAGCGAAGTCGGCGAGGTTCGCTTCTTGCAAACAGATTTCCGGGGACGAGTGGCCTAGGGGTAAGATGCTCGTCTCACAATCGAAAGATTGTGGGTTCGAGTCTCACCTGTCGCTACTCTTCGCCCGCGACCAATCGGCGTGAGAGATTGGCGACGCTATATGACTCAACGGTCGACGTGTCGTAAAACCAATAACCAATCAACCAGCAAACAGATTTCCTGGCATCCATCAAGTATGCAAACATTTCAAACATCTCCAAACATCAAACATCCTCAGATGGTATATGGCGGTGTGGTGCGTACGAGTATCCTATGCGATGTATGAAGCTGTCCAGTGTGATACTGTGCGGTGTGTGAGACTGTCCATTGTGACACTGTGTGGTGTGTGAGACTGTTCAGTGTGACACTGTGCGGTATGTGAGACTGTCCAGTGTTACACTGTGCGCTGTGTACACTGTGTGGTGTGTGAGACTGTCCAGTGTGACACTGTGCGCTGTGTACACTGTGCGGTGTGTGAGACTGTCCAGTGTGACACTGTGGGGTGTGTGTGACTGTTCAGTGTGACACTGTGCGGTATGTGAGACTGTCCAGTGTTACACTGTGCGCTGTGTACACTGTGCGGTGTGTGAGACTGTCCAGTGTGTCACTGTGGGGTGTGTGAGACTGTCCAGTGTGACACTGTGCGGTATGTGAGACTGTCCAGTATTACACTGTACGCTGTGTACACTGTGCGGTATGTGAGACTGTCCAGTGTGACACTGTGCGCTGTGTACACTGTGCGGTATGTGAGACTGTCCAGTGTGACACTGCGGTATGTGAGACTGTCCAGTGTTACACTGTGCGCTGTGTACACTGTGCGGTATGTGAGACTGTCCAGTGTGACACTATGCGGTATGTGAGACTGTCCAGTGTTACACTGTGCGCTGTGTACACTGTGCGGTATGTGAGACTGTCCAGTGTGACACTGTGCGGTATGTGAGACTGTCCAGTGTGACACTGTGTGGTGTGTGAGACTGTCCAGTGTGACACTGCGGTATGTCACCCTTTTAGATTAAAGCGGTATGGTGACTTTAATCTAAAAGGATATGAAAATGTTGGTGTTGGCTCCCCATCATGTAAACTGTTTAGGAAATGCCTTGAAGAGGACTTGTTCTTACACCAGTTTGTAATGGAACCAACCAGGCAGGGCTCATTCTTGGATCTTATCTTCTCAGATTTAAGTGATTTAGTTCAAGACTTGACTGTAGGAGAAACTCTTGGAAGAAGTGACCATAACATAGTGAGATTTAAGGTACAAATAGCAGGGACAATCAAGGATAACTTGGCAAAGATTCCAAATTTTAACAGGGCAGACTTTGACTCCATGAGAGAGGCTTTAAGTGCCATAAAATGGGAAGAATAATTTTTTCATTTAAATGCCTGTGAAATGTGGGAAAAGTTCAAGTCTTACTGGAGGGAAATTCAGATTAGACATGTCCCCCAAAAGCAAAGGCGCAAAAGAAGGGTAGGAAAGCCAGCATGGCTTACACCAGATTTGAGGAGATCAATTAAGGCTAAGAAAGATGCATTTAGAGTATTTAAGGAAGCTTCAAATATCGTAAATCTAAGGTCGTATCAAAAAGCTAGAGATGCTGTGAAGCAGAAAACCAGAGCAGCAAGGCGGGCAAAAGAATTGGATTTGGCTAGGAACTGTAATGGGGACAGTAAAAAGTTCTTTAGTTTCTACAAGCTAAGTAAAGTTTCAAGCACAATTGGTCCACTGGAAGTAAATGGGACTATATTGAGTGAGGATGGTGAGATGGTTGAGGAGCTGAGCAAGCAGTTTAAATCAGTGTTTACAGTGGAGGATGTGACAAATTTGCCAACCGTGAACCACAGTTCAGTGACAGGTGATCAGATACACAATGTTGATTTCATTGATAGTGATGTTGTTTTCAATTATATCAGACAAATAAAGCCAAACAAGGCAGCAGGACCTGATGGAATTTATGCTAGGGTATTGCGGGAAGCTGAAAAGGAACTGGCAATTCCTCTTAGTATAATATTCTGTAGATCAGTTTCACGAAATGAAATTCCAACAGATTGGAAAAGGGCAAATGTAGTTCCTATTTTCAAGAAAGGAGAAAGAGGGAAAGTTGAAAATTATAGGCCAGTAAGCCTCACATCCCTAGTCTGCAAGGTACTCGAATCAATTATCAAAGATAGAATAGTTAGTTTTCTGGAAGGAAACAGATTGATTCAAGATACTCAACATGGGTTTAGAAAAGGGAGATCGTGTCTCACAAATCTCTTGGACTTTTTAAATTTTGTTACAGAACAATTTGATGAGGGAAATCAGGTTGATGTAGCATATCTTGACTTTAGTAAGGCCTTTGACAAGGTACCCCATAAACGGTTAATGATGCAGCTTCAGGTCCATGGCATTGCAGGTAGCATCCTAAAATGGATTGAGTTGTGGCTTTCAGATAGACAGCAGAGAGTGATGCTTAATGGTACAAGGTCATCATGGCAAAATGTTCTTAGTGGAGTCCCTCAGGGGTCGGTACTGGGGCAACCGTTGTTCATTCTATTTGTGAATAGCATTGAATGTGGCCTAAGCAGTAAGGTTTTGAAATTTGCGGATGATTTGAAGATCTTTAGGGCAATAACAGGGCACAATGAGCAGGTTTTGCTGCAGAACGACTTGTGAATTGGTCCGAAAAATGGCAAATGAAGTTTAATTTTGATAAGTGCAAAGTCATGCATGTAGATGGGCAGCATATGAAGGCGCCATACTTGATGGATGGCCAAGTACTATCTGTGACTCAGCAGGAGAAGGACTTGGGTGTTATTTTCAACACAAAATTGGGGGCATCAGAACAGACCAAAGAAGCCAGGAAGAAGGCACTAAGAATGCTTTGGGGCGATACAGAGGAATGTGTCATACAAAAGTGAGGAGGTCATCAGGAAGCTTTACTGTGCATATGTCAGGCCACATTTGGAATACTGTGTCCAAGCTTGGTCCCCTAGTTATGAGAAAGATTGTTGGCTTTTAGAGAGAGTACAAAAGAGGGCAACACAAATAGTTAATGGTATAGGCAACCTGGCATATGAGGAAAGATTGAAGAAATTGAATATGTTTTCACTTAGATATAGAAGGCTGAGAGGAGATCTCATCGAGGTTTTTAAATTTGTTCATGGTCAGGAACAGGGATATCTCAGGGAAATGTTTGGATTTAACAGAAATGATGCAATTAGAGGTCATCAATTCAAACTTAAAGTTAATCACAGCAGGACAAGGTTAAGACAGTCTTTCTTCACCAACAGGGTAGTAGAACACTGGAACCAGCTGCCAGGAACAATTGTCAGAAGCAACACACTGAACATCTTTAAAAACGGCATAGACAATCATTATTAGAATAGGGGGCTTGTTTTTCTGTATTCCAGGGAGGGTTGATTGACAGATTTGGTGGGCAACTGGTTCAGTGTACAAAGTGCAACCAAGAAGGGCCCTTGTGGCTCATAATTGCACTGATCTTTTATGTCTATGTGAGACTGTCCAGTGTGACACTGCGGTGTGTGAGACTGTCCAGTGTGACACTGTGCGGTGTGTAAGGCCGTCCAGTGTGACACTGTGGTGCGTAAGACTGTCCATTGGGACACTGTGTGGTATGTGAGACTGTCCAGTTTGACACTGTGCGGTGTGTAAGGCCGTCCAGTGTGACATTGCGGTGTGTGAGACTGTCCAGTGTGACACTGTGTGGTATGTGAGACTGTCCAGTGTGACACTGTGCGGTGTGTACACTGTGCGGTGTGTCAGACTGTCCAGTGTGACACTGTGTGGTGTGTGAGACTGTCCAGTGTGACACTGTGCGGTGTGTCAGACTGTCCAGTGTGACACTGTGTGGTGTGTGAGACTGTCCAGTGTGACACTGTGCGGTGTGTGAGACTGTCCAGTGTGACACTGTGTGGTATGTGAGACTGTCCAGTGTGACACTGTGTGGTGTGTAAGACTGTCCAGTGTGACACTGTGCGGTGTGTGAGACTGTCCAGTGTTACACTGTGCGGTGTGTACACTGTGCGGTGTGTCAGACTGTCCAGTGTGACACTGTGTGGTGTGTGAGACTGTCCAGTGTGACACTGTGCGGTGTGTACACTGTGCGATGTGTCAGACTGTCCAGTGTGACACTATGCGGTGTGTGAGACTGTCCAGTGTGACACTGCGGTGTGTAAGACTGTCCAGTGTGACACTGTGCGGTATGTGAGACTGTCCAGTGTGACACTGTGCGGTGTGTACACTGTGCGGTGTGTCAGACTGTCCAGTGTGACACTGTGTGGTGTGTGAGACTGTCCAGTGTGACACTGTGCGGTGTGTACACTGTGCGATGTGTCAGACTGTCCAGTGTGACACTATGCGGTGTGTGAGACTGTCCAGTGTGACACTGCGGTGTGTAAGACTGTCCAGTGTGACACTGTGCGGTATGTGAGACTGTCCAGTGTGACACTGTGCGGTGTGTACACTGTGCGGTGTGTCAGACTGTCCAGTGTGACACTGTGCGGTGTGTCAGACTGTCCAGTGTGATATTGTGTGATGTGTGAGACTGTCCAGTGTGACACTGTGCGGTGTGTGAGACTGTCCAGTGTGATACTGTGCGGTGTGTGAGACTGTCTAGTGTGACACTGTGCGGTGTGTACACTGTGCGGTGTGTCAGACTGTCCAGTGTGACACTGTGCGGTGTGTCAGACTGTCCAGTGTGATATTGTGTGATGTGTGAGACTGTCCAGTGTGACACTGTGCGGTGTGTCAGACTGTCCAGTGTGACACTGTGCGGTGTGTCAGACTGTCCAGTGTGACACTGTGCGGTGTGTCAGACTGTCCAGTGTGATATTGTGTGATGTGTGAGACTGTCCAGTGTGACACTGTGCGGTGTGTGAGACTGTCCAGTGTGATACTGTGCGGTGTGTGAGACTGTCTAGTGTGACACTGTGCGGTGTGTACACTGTGCGGTGTGTCAGACTGTCCAGTGTGACACTGTGCGGTGTGTCAGACTGTCCAGTGTGATATTGTGTGATGTGTGAGACTGTCCAGTGTGACACTGTGCGGTGTGTCAGACTGTCCAGTGTGACACTGTGCGGTGTGTCAGACTGTCCAGTGTGACACTGTGCGGTGTGTGAGACTGTCCAGTGTGATATTGTGTGATGTGTGAGACTGTCCAGTGTGACACTGTGCGGTGTGTGAGACTGTCCAGTGTGATACTGTGCGGTGTGTGAGACTGTCTAGTGTGACACTGTGCGGTGTGTACACTGTGCGGTGTGTCAGACTGTCCAGTGTGACACTGTGCGGTGTGTCAGACTGTCCAGTGTGATATTGTGTGATGTGTGAGACTGTCCAGTGTGACACTGTGCGGTGTGTCAGACTGTCCAGTGTGACACTGTGCGGTGTGTCAGACTGTCCAGTGTGACACTGTGCGGTGTGTCAGACTGTCCAGTGTGATATTGTGTGATGTGTGAGACTGTCCAGTGTGACACTGTGCGGTGTGTCAGACTGTCCAGTGTGACACTGTGCGGTGTGTCAGACTGTCCAGTGTGATATTGTGTGATGTGTGAGACTGTCCAGTGTGACACTGTGCGGTGTGTGAGACTGTCCAGTGTGATACTGTGCGGTGTGTGAGACTGTCTAGTGTGACACTGTGCGGTGTGTACACTGTGCGGTGTGTCAGACTGTCCAGTGTGACACTGTGCGGTGTGTCAGACTGTCCAGTGTGATATTGTGTGATGTGTGAGACTGTCCAGTGTGACACTGTGCGGTGTGTCAGACTGTCCAGTGTGACACTGTGCGGTGTGTCAGACTGTCCAGTGTGACACTGTGCGGTGTGTGAGACTGTCCAGTGTGATATTGTGTGATGTGTGAGACTGTCCAGTGTGACACTGTGCGGTGTGTGAGACTGTCCAGTGTGATACTGTGCGGTGTGTGAGACTGTCTAGTGTGACACTGTGCGGTGTGTACACTGTGCGGTGTGTCAGACTGTCCAGTGTGACACTGTGCGGTGTGTCAGACTGTCCAGTGTGATATTGTGTGATGTGTGAGACTGTCCAGTGTGACACTGTGCGGTGTGTCAGACTGTCCAGTGTGACACTGTGCGGTGTGTCAGACTGTCCAGTGTGACACTGTGCGGTGTGTCAGACTGTCCAGTGTGATATTGTGTGATGTGTGAGACTGTCCAGTGTGACACTGTGCGGTGTGTCAGACTGTCCAGTGTGACACTGTGCGGTGTGTCAGACTGTCCAGTGTGATATTGTGTGATGTGTGAGACTGTCCAGTGTGACACTGTGCGGTGTGTGAGACTGTCCAGTGTGATACTGTGCGGTGTGTGAGACTGTCTAGTGTGACACTGTGCGGTGTGTACACTGTGCGGTGTGTCAGACTGTCCAGTGTGACACTGTGCGGTGTGTCAGACTGTCCAGTGTGATATTGTGTGATGTGTGAGACTGTCCAGTGTGACACTGTGCGGTGTGTCAGACTGTCCAGTGTGACACTGTGCGGTGTGTCAGACTGTCCAGTGTGATATTGTGTGATGTGTGAGACTGTCCAGTGTGATACTGTGCGTTGTGCGAGGCCGTATCGTGCCTTGCAGTGTAGTGTGTAAAACTGCAGTGCGATCCAGCCGGCACGGCTAGAAACCAGCCGCCGGTCACGTTGTCATGTAGTCATGCCACGCGACCGGCGAGCCCTGAGGCTGGGCGAACCCGTGGTTGATTTATTTCCATTTGAGGGTGCCGCGCTGAGCGGTTGTGCATGACTTAGCTGAGCGGGAGGGCTGTGAAACAAATAGGCCATGATATAATGTGGCACCTATGCTCGTTCAATTTAAGTTTGTGATACGCACACCATATTTGGCACATGTGCCCTCAAGATTGTAGCCAATTTTGACTGAAGCGGATTGTTTTTTTTTCTGATGCATATGTACCAAAAAATGAAGCACTATTTTCCAAATTAATGGAAATATTGAGCCATGTGCATCCTGCGAAACATTGCGCATGTATCGCACATTTGAATGCACTGTGACGACTTGTCGAAATAGATATTGCTTCTAATTGTTTTCGTAGTGACACCTTGTATCGGTTTAGTCGTTGATGTCCACCTAAATCATGTGACGTCACGACATCGGCTGCAGGGAGAGCGTGGCCGTTGACGTTCGGCCTGGGCACGGGCTTCGGAATGGGCTACTCCAACTGCCAGCGCAGCTTCGACGAGCCGTACCTGGTGCGAGCCGACCGAGTCAAGGTCAGTGTGAGGTTCAGCGATACGCGGTGGGGCCGAGTCAAGGTCAGTGTGAGGTCCAGCGATACGCGGCGGGGCCGAGTCAAGGTCAGTGTGAGGTTCAGCGATACGCGGCGGGGCCGAGTCAAGGTCAGTGTGAGGTCCAGCGGTACGCGGCGGGGCCGAGTCAAGGTCAGTGTGAGGCCCAGCGGTACGCGGCGGGGCCGAGTCAAGGTCAGTGTGAGGTCCAGCGGTACGCGGCGGGGCCGAATCAAAGCCAGTGTGGGGTGCAGTGGTACGAGACGGGACTGGGTGCGGTCAGCATCAGTGCATCAGTGCGGGATGCAATGGTGCGAGACGGAACTGGGTCAAGGTCAGCGTGCGGTGAAATGGCGTCGGATGGGTGTGTACCGAAACAGTGATGAATTATTCGTGAAATAGGTGGAATATACCACTCCCTGATTACGGAGCCGACATCTTTCCCAAAGAAGTATCGACATCGTGCTTCTTCATGCTTGCTTGTGAAGTGTCCATGCCTCGTTTCTAACAGCATCTCATTGATAAGTGTCATGCCTATGCTCACTGTAAGGGATCGTGATACACGAGAATCTCGCATCACGATTCCTGGAAGAGGTATTACCTATGATGTGGTCTGCTATGCAATACTAGTTCATAGTATATGTATCTTTGGCGTTATCACGAGTATGGATATTCCTAAATTAGGCATCTGAAAACAAACGAAGAAAGTACAGTTATCAATACGATATTGGCTCAAACCGGGTTCGAAAGACTTAAAATGTTTCTTTTTCTTCAAATAAACATTAATTCCCCGGCGAATTTCGACATCCTCCTGTACTCGTTTCGACCTCTAACACCAAGCGAAAAACCATTATTTTAACACTACCGGGGCAGTCGGGTCAAAGTCATTGTCAGTGCGCAGCGGCGCGTGGTCATGGTCGTCGGGAGAATTGGGAATGGTTCAGACTGGATCCGTTCGATGGAGGGACGCAGTTGATGCGTCCAAAACCCTAATTACTACTACGTTCGATGGAGGTAGCCTCGCGCTGATGAGAGATATCGAGTAGCAGCGTGTAAGCCGGGGCACCCGTGCAAACGGTTCATGTATATTAGTGCAATGGCCAGCGTGTTGAGGACCTCCGCAAGTGTTTGCATAACTTTGTCAGTGCGGTTTCGCGGAGTTGGACCATCGATCATAAGATCTTCAATTTCCACTGAACCCCCTGGGTTCGATTCCCACAAAAACCGGCGGGATTGCCGAGTTCATCGGCAACCATCGGGACGGATTGGCGACGCTATATGGCACTGCAGTCGAATATGTTGTAAAGCAACCCAAGACGTCAGAACTCGAATTGGAATCTTGTCACTGGAGAGGGTGACTGCCGTCGCACGTTCGGCTTCCCTCGCGTGACCCGAGGTGGCCGGGAATGGAGCTGTGGTCCTCGGATGTGACACACTCGCACGCACCCCCCCCCCCACACACACGACACAGTTGGCGTCGACTTCTGTTCGCCTGCCGTCTGGCCGGAGGCGGGACGGAGCCAGTCTGGACGTGAGTTGTGTGCACGCGCGCCTCCGCGGGCATGGTCCGCGCGCCGCTCCCTGTCAGCGCGGGCGGCTAATTTACTTGGCGTGTTGAACGCCTCGTAAAACGGCTGGAGGTTCTCTTGTGTGGCGCGGCGGGCGGCGTGACACGGCGTGACACGGCGTGACACTCGGCTCGGCTGGTGACCGGCCGCCGGCCGCAGCAATATTGGTATTGGCTGGTGGACGGGCGCGGCGAGCCACTGGCGCTGGCACCGCCTCATTTTCCTGATAGGTCGGCCGCTGTTGGACAGACGGGTTCGTCGGTAGCCAGCCACCCACGTACCGCCAGCTTCTTTTTGCTGATGCGATCGGTAAGTACGAACTCCGACTGACGGCACTTCCAATCTACGTCGACGCCGTTCGCAGCTTAGTTTTGGCCCAGCGACGCCGCCATTCGTCTCGGATTGGTGGATTGGTGAAATCCCAATGCGGCCAACTGGTGGCTGTGGCCGTTGGACCGGTTGAGATGCATAGTCAAAGATATTCATAGTCACAGTGATGCGTGCATAGTATCGCAATCATGGTGGATACTTTGATAGGCGGATATATTCAAGCGTGCGTGTGGTCATGTTCCAAGTGATAATCGTAAAATTGATATGAGGACGCTGCATTGGTGGCGCCGAGGCGTCAAATTGCATCTGGACCCGTCCATCAACCTGTCGTACCGTCACACATCAGCATGAACGCCAGCATTCGGCTGAGTACAGTGCAGAATGAAGGCGGTTGAACTGGTCTATTTGTTTAAATCTCGTTCTTCAGAACTCTTCATCCAGTGATACTCGATAATCCCACTCCTACAAATTGTCTTGGTCTCCTCCCCTCTCGCCCAAATGCCCGTCCGTCACTCGCCTTTCGTCCGGTTGTGCTTTACCTCCCTCACGTTCCATTGTATCGCGGTGCCTGTGGTGAGTTCCTCCCCGAGTGGTGTCCGGCCCTCGTGTTCGTCAGTCTGACTGTAGCTGGTGGGAGCGGTGAAGTGATGGGCACCAATTGCTGCCGGCAAGGCAGCAATTGGTGACGATGATGACGGCGGATGTTCTTGATTTTAGGTATTCAGTTTTTAGACAAATCCATTTACTCCTGACCCATTTTCATACATTGTCAATGGTCTTTTTCTCCGCGTGATGGTCAAATACAGCTGGTCAGAATTCACGTGCGGTTTGACGGGCGTTGGTTTCAGGTATCGGCATTGAGACGTGGTGTCGAGCACAGGGTAGCTTCTCCGATGCGTTAGTGACGGCCGTGCGTCCAGCGTCACACCTGGGTCGGTAGTGACGACCGTGCTCGTATGCCGCCGCCCACCTGGGTCGGTGGTGACGACCGTGCTCGTGTCCAGCGTCACACCTGGGTCGGTGGTGACGACCGTGCTGGTATGCCGCCGCCCGCCTGGGTCGGTAGTGACGACCGTGCTCGTATGCCGCCGCCCACCTGGGTCGGTGGTGACGACCGTGCTCGTGTCCAGCGTCACACCCGGGTCGGTAGTGACGACCGTGCTCGTATGCCGCCGCCCGCCTGGGTCGGTAGTGACGACCGTGCTCGTGTCCAGCGTCACACCTGGGTCGGTGGTGACGACCGTGGTCGTATGCCGCCGCCCACCTGGGTCGGTAGTGACGACCGTGCTGGTATGCCGCCGCCCACCTGGGTCGGTGGTGACGACCGTGCTCGTGTCCAGCGTCACACCCGGGTCGGTAGTGACGACCGTGCTCGTGTGCCGCCGCCCGCCTGGGTCGGTAGTGACGACCGTGCTGGTATGCCGCCGCCCACCCGGGTCGGTGGTGACGACCGTGCTCGTGTCCAGCGTCACACCTGGGTCAGTGGTGACGACCGTGGTCGTATGCCGCCGCCCACCTGGGTCGGTAGTGACGACCGTGCTGGTATGCCGCCGCCCACCTGGGTCGGTGGTGACGACCGTGCTCGTATGCCGCCGCCCACCTTGGTCGTCCACCGGCGGCGGTTCGTCGTTGCCTCGTGGGCGGTCGAGCCCGAGGTGGCGCAGACACTGGGACGAGCCGCTAACCACGCTTGTCACGGATCCGCCACGATCAAGTCGTCTCTCTTGGAGGTCGTGGATTCTGCTGTCGCTGAGCTACCTCTCGAGGCCATTTGTCGTCGTGGGCATCACATGCCTCCTGGTGGCGAAGGGGTGGAAATCCAGCAGCCGGAACGTGGACAGTGGTGGCCCTTCCATTGAGGAACCTAAGGCACTTCCTCGTCTAGATTCACCGGCTTACTATTATAATGTTCATGAACATATTCCGAACAGTTTCCTAAAACCGTCCGGGGGACGAGTGGTCCAGGGGTTAGATGCTCGTCTCACAATCGAAAGATAGGGGGTTCGAATCTCACCTGTCGCTACTCTTCGCCCGCGACCAATCGGCGTGAGTGATTGGCGACGCTATATGACTCTACGGTCGATGTGTCGTAAAACCAATAACCAACCAACCCTAAAACCGTCCGAAGTGGTAGAAAGGCGTAAATTCTTTCAAGAAAAATTGCATTCCAAAACATCTAAAATGTACTGTATAGTGACTTGTATTTAAGGTATGCATAGTAATATGATCGAGAGACATCTTTAATTTGCACATTTTAACCCCGGCATTTGTTGATTCTGATTGGCCAGCTCCTGCTCATGCTAGTGATCATCGTATGCTTATTCACCGACCGAGGTGCGCCTAGCTGCCGTGTGATTCGCTGGCTGTCAGAAAACGTGAGGTAGTGTCGCTGATATTTAAGGAATACCTAATAACATTTTGTGTCCCTGGTTTGTGGTACTTAGTTGTTTTTCTTTTTGTTCCGGTGTCAGTTTTTCAACGTTTTCTAGGGTTTGATTCAGGCATTGTAGGGATATTCTCCAGTCAAGATAATACATTCATAAGTTTCTTCAGAATTCATGAGTGTTAGTTCTTAAGTAATTATATAATAGTAATTCAAAAGATAGTGTTAGTCAAATAATACTTCATCTACGTTGGGAAGGCTTGACAGCCGACAGTGGGTACTGTAAGATATTAAAGTACTCACTGTGTCATCATATATTGCCTATTGACAGGAACCAAACCTCAATACAAGCGAAATATTTTCGCAATGCCATCTGTCTTCCTCTTGAATTTCGAGAAGCTTGTTAACTCAAGTTTGCATTGCTTACTACCTTAGCCTTACCTTATAATACCTCCACGATCAGGGACGTAACCAGGAATTTGACATTGGAAGGGCGGCATGTACGATGGGGCCAACCAACCTATCCCAGAAATTGTAAAAGTATCCGAAATTCCTCCAATCTGTTTTCAGAGAATCCTTTTTGTTTTTCTTCCAAAACCTCAAATCCTTCCAAGCAACTCCATCCCAATCTCCCTCCATGCTTCAACGCGCCTCTGCATCCTCGATAGACCCCTCTCGAAGGGGGTGGCAAATTCGCCCATGCATATAAATCTGGCTAAAATTCTGCTTGGGGATATAATTAAACACCAAACGGCCACCTTCAGCAACGAGACCCTTCGGCCGGGAGTGAGACCAACTGGTTACCAGTCTGCGCTGTCCCTCCACCCCTCCGCCTCGGTCGTGTTTGTTGTGGTATACAGTTGGCAGTTAATGAAGGAAGGGAGCCGCCTCTTCATCTCGCTCATTTGTACTCTCAATATACGGGCGCAGTAATATGTGTGCTCGGGTATTCGCGTGGTACTTGTGTTAAGCGTACTTCAATATTGCACGCAGCATTCACTCATATTCGCATTCAGCAACATGCATTGCAAACGTCGCATTGAGGGGGACGAGTGGTCTAGGGGTAGGATGATCGTCTCACAATCGAAAGATTGTGGGTTCGAGTCTCACCTTTCGCTACTCTTCGCCCGCGACCAATCGGCGTGAGAGATTGGCGACGCTATATGACTCAACGGTCGACCTGTCGTAAAATCAATAACCAACTAACGTCGCATTGACATCGATTCCTGGAGTGCAATTGTCCGCCTCTTTAACATTGACGAGCGCATCCGAGTCTCGCTGAAAGGAAAAACAGTTCGACGAACTCGACATATGCCAGCTTTTACCAAAGAGATGCGCATCTGCAGTGATGCTATCGATTCACATTTGCCGCAGCCAGTTCAGCTTGGCGACGACGTGACCGTGTCGAGTTACTGTACACTGTATTGACGGTGGCGCGGGCACGCTAGCCTGGCTGAAATTCTACCGTAGTGTGAGAACATCGGGCATACAGTAATGCGTATGCGAATATATGCGTCCGGGGACATTTACCATGCGAATATTTCCGCCTCTGGCATGTGCGATTAGTATATTGCCGTAGAAACAACGGCGCTTCCAAAAACGCGCACACTAGCGTTGGACCTGAATTCTGCGATGCGTAATCTCTGCTGTCAGTGAAGCCGTTCGCACCGTCAGTTGTCATGTTCACGTCGGGAGGGGGGGGAGACTTGTTCGATACATATGTCGCCTCCAGTATCTCTGACCATCACATCCTATGGCCGCCATACCCGATTGGATATTATCTGGGGTGTTGTTTTACATACGTTCGAGGGAGCAAGCGCGCCCTCAATGTTGGATTTTCCCCTCACCAATAATTTCAGTTTTCATGTGGGACCCTGTGGAGTGTCCCTCCAATCGACTTCGGCCCGTCGATTGCCTTCATGTATTGTACCCCATCCCCTCCAATAATTTTCAGAAATTAACACCCGTGTATATTATTGCTATCACAACTGGGACCAGGCAGTCCCAATGCACTCATCGTGCCCCGCCCCACATCCCGCCGCGCATCGCCGCATGCCTTGCTCGTGCCCCGCCCCACATCCTCCGCCGCCCAACATCCTACCCAGCTCCACATCTTGTTCCGCCCCACGTCTTGTCCAGTGTTTCGTCCCGTGCTGCCCCTCCACATCCACATCCTGTTCCGATCCACATACTGTTGTGGCTCATCTTTTGTTCTGTCCCACGTCTTGTCCTGCCTCACATCCTGCGCCGACCCACATCCTTCCCCGTCCCACATCCTGCCTGTCCCCATATCCTGTCTTGCCGCACATCCTATTCCGTCCCACATCCTGACCAATTCATCACCTTACCCCGATCAACATCCTGCCCGTACACACATCCCATTCCTCCCTACATTCTGCCCTTCTAACATATCCCGCCTCTCCCTACATCCTGCCCGTCTGCACATCCCGTCCCTCCCTACATCCCGCCCATCCCTACATCCTGCCCGTCTACACATCCCGTACATCCCTACATCCTGCCCGTCTACACATCCCATCCTGCCCGTCTACACATCCCATTCATCCCTACATTCTGCCCTTCTAACACATACCGTCCCTCCCTACATCCTGCCCGTCTACACATCCTGTCCCTCCCTACATCGTGCCCGTCTACACATCCCGTCCCTCCTTACATCCTGCCCGTCTACATTTCCCATTCCTCCCTACACTGCCCTTCTAACACATACCGTCCCTCCCTACATCGTGCCCGTCTACACATGCCGTCCATCCCTACACCTGCCCGTCTACACATCCCGTCCTTCCCTACATCCTGTCCGTCTACACATCCCGTCCATCCCTACATTATGCCCTTCCGTTCATTCTGCCCGTCTACACATCCCGTACTTCCCTACATCCTGCCCGTCTACGCATCCCATTCCTCCCTACATCCTGCTCGTCTACACAGCCTGTCCCTCCCTACATCCTGCCCGTCTACACATCCTGTCCCTCCCTACAACATGCCCATCTGCACATCCCGTCCCTCCCTACATCCTGCCCGTCTACACATCCCGTCCCTCCCTACATCCTGCAAGTCTACACATCCCGTCACTCCCTACATCGTGCCCGTCCACACATCCCGTCCATCCCTACATCCTGCCCGTCTACACATCCCGTCCTTCCCTACATCCTGTCCGTCTACACATCCTGTCCATCCCTACATTATGCCTTTCCGACACATGCCGTCCTTCCGTTCATTCTGCCCGTCTACACATCCCGTCCCTCCCTACATCCTGCCCGTCTACACATCCCGTCCCTCCCTACATCCTGCCAGTCTACACAGCCTGTCCCTCCCTACATCCTGCCCGTCTACACATCCCGTCCCTCCCTACATCCTGCCCGTCTACACAGCCGGTCCCTCCCTACATCCTGCCCGTCTACACATCCCGTCCCTCCCTACATCCTGCTCGTCTACACATCCCGTCCCTCCCTACATCCTGCCAGTCTACACAGCCGGTCCCTCCCTACATCGTGCCCGTCTACACATCCGTCCCTCCCTACATCCTGCCAGTCTACACGCCGGTCCCTCCCTACATCCTGCCAGTCTACACAGCCGGTCCCTCCCTACATCGTGCCCGTCTACAGATCCCGTCTCTCCCTACATCCTGCCTGTCTACACATCCCGTCCCTCCCTACATCCTGCCCGTCTACACAGCCGGTCCCTCCCTACATCCTGCCCGTCGTGCACCGTGTCTCGCCCTCATCCCGGCCCACCCCACAACCTGATCCACCTCACCTCTCCTAGCCGCCTTTCTATTTACACCATTCTCCCGTTCTCTTCATCATATGTTCTGGGATCGACCGGAACCAGCTGAAGAGACTTTCATCCATTGGCCAGCCAACCACCACTCAGTGATGCACGATACCGCTGTGTCAATACAAGCGCAGACCTGCACTGTTCGCGTCTGAATGTATAAGTTAGTGTTCATTTCACTGGCACTGTGGATTCAGAGAGTTGGTATGGATGGTATTTTGTCGAATTGACCGGATTTTCTGATTGTGGGAGTGCACGCTGTGATGGGCTGGCATGAGGAATGTGAAGAGCTGAGTTTTGAAGTATAAACGCAAAAGAGTTGGCAGGGTGGTTCATCATCTGGTTCATACCAGGGAGCTGGCAAAATCATTTGCCGTCAAGCCGCGTCAATCGTGTGTAGGAGACGATGAGATGGTCGTGATTCTGCATCCGGAGTTCCTCCGGATACCAGAGATCAGCCCATCGTGGTCTACTGCGTTGTTAACAGTTTTGTCAGTAAGTGGCTCTTAGCTGTTAATACCACTGTGATGGCCAACATTTGTTTTTGCCAGCATTTTGCCAACTCTGCTGTGGCCAGGTTCTCACGAGTTTCATACGTGTCTCCCGGAGCAAACTGCCTCGTGATTCGTTCTCTCGGAGCATATCATATGGTATACTACCCGAAGTATTCCAAGTATATCGAAATATACTCCTTGCAATGCGGTGTTCCGGCACCCGGCCGTTACCAGAGGATGACTCGATGTTGGGATGTATGCTCCGTTAGGCGGCGCTCCGCAGTGTGCCGTGGAACACAATGCGCCAGTGGTGCGCAGTATAATTAGCGTGGTGCTCTGCAGTTTAAATGCTTTGTATCATGGGGTTGAACGGTGCAGTATCCGCTGTATAATGTGCTGGGCGGTGCAGTATCGGCTGTGACATGGTGTTCGGTGGCGCAGTATCCTGTGTAATACGGTATTGTGCGGTGCTGTATCCGCTGTAGCACGGTGTTGGGGTGGGGTGGGGTGCAATATCCACTGCATGGCGTGCTGTGCAGTGGTTATCCTCAGTAGCACGAAGTTGGGCGGTGCAGTATTCGCTGTATCATGTGTTGAGCACGATAAACGTCAAACGCAATGGCAATGCGTACATCGGGGTTCTTCAGTCAACGAAAAAGAATTGGTGGTTTCTCGATGTCATTCAAGAACTCTGTAATACGCGTCTGCGACAAGCACACCCCGATGCTCACTAGTGCATCCGCGAATAATATAGTTACAATTTATGCGACTTTATCTCCATAAAATATTTGTGCAGTTCATTTATTAAAGTTAGCTTGTCTTCAGTTGTTCATTTCATTGTCACTTACACTGATGTATAGCAAAGACAGTTGCGTTGTGGTTTGTCTTGAGTAGTCGTATTCTGGTACTCATCCACCATTTGGCAGTCCGGCCGCGCGTCACCTGCGACCCGGCGGCACACGAGGTCAGGGTGGTACCCCTGGTAATTTGTGGACCGCAAACACCAAAGTTACCGGTATATTTTCACATTTCAAGCATTAAGCGATTTGTTTGGCATGTTCCGCCACCATCGGAGATGAGGCGGGCAGATCGCCTCATTGTTTTGTTAAGTCTAGCATTACGCCCATGAGCGTTGCATGGAAAGAGCGCACCTCAAGGGTGGAACTTTCTATGTATTTAGTTTTTGTGTTGTGTTGTGGCGTTTGGCCTCGACCGCCTCCGCCCGAATCATTTCCACTCTTAACCCTATGGCATATTGGCGCATAACAGATCACCTTGCGTTTAAGCTGCTTGAGCGCCTCCCCTTCTTGTCATAAAAATTCCACCCCTGGTGTTGATTTGCACATATCCGAAAGAGCAGATCCGTGGCCCGTTTCGGTCGTTCAGCTACTGCGGAAAAAAGCCTGAGAGAGGACAATCCTTTACCCCCACGTCCCAGTACGCGTGTTGTTCATTGGGGCACTCCCACTGATTAAGGTGAAACTTCATCGCTGCCATGCACCATACCTCAAGGTGTGCCATCAACATATACAAGCCACAAGTCAATATGGGCGCTCAACCACCGACTTACAAATTGGAGTAGACCACGCTTCCGACTAGCCGTGTACAAATCCTGTTCCTGGATAGGAACCTTTGAACCAATAGTGGCGGAGGTGAAATGTTCCATATCTCCTAGGGCCCACGGTGGCTCAGTTGGTAAAGCGTCGGACTCTTGATCGCAAGATTGTGGGTTCGAATCTCACAACCGACGGTATTTACCGAGTCCACCCGCGACCAATCGGCGTGAGAGGTTGGCGACGCTATATAACCTAGCGGTTGAATGCGTCGTAAAAGAACCCAAGGTTCTTCTTCTTCCCTATCTCCTACTGTCGTGCGTGTGTCGCATGTGCGGAGCGCGGACCGTGGCTTATGGTTGTAGCACCATAGACGTCCGCATAGACGTGTACACCGCAGTATCTGCTGTAGTACAGTGTTGGGTGGTGCAGTACCCGCTGTAGTACGGTGTTATGCGGTGCAGTATTCGCTGTAGCACTGTGTTGGGTGGTGCAATATCCGCTGTAGTACAGTGTTGGGTGGTGCAGTACCCGCTGTAGTACAGTGTTATGCGGTGCAGTATTCGCTGTAGCACTGTGTCGGGACGCGCAGTATCCGCTCTAACACGGCGTGCCCGTGTCGGCAGGTGCGGACAGGCGGCCAGCAGGAGGTGGCCGGTCCGGAGTCGCTCGGCTGACCTGTGCTGACACTGGCCGGCCGCTAGTGTCCAGACTGACTGTGTGTGGTGACGGGGCGGTGCGGTGCGCCGCCCGCCAGCCAGGGTACCTGTGATCATTGACGCCGTGTGTGATGTGTCCTGATCGTGACGTGCGAAATTACGAACCGACGATATAGTACACAAAGCGCGTACACTTGACACGCGGTGGTTTCTTCCTGCCGGCTGGCTCGGCTGCTGAAGGCGTCGACAAGTTGGCGACGATGCGACCGGTTGGTCTGCTGGATGGTGGGTAGACTACGCGGCACGAACAACAACGCAAGACTATGCGAATTCCAGCTACATCGGGCGCCCAGGAGCAGCTCTCCGAGAGGTGTTCTGTCGGTGCTCTGTCGGTGCACACACAGTAGCGAATTACCAGGGCAAAAGCAGCACAACATCCATCCGACACTCTGGTGGGTGCATAATGAATGCGCACCGAGACCTGGGCGGCCTGCTCAAATGGGACTCACAACAAGTAAGTGCAAGTAAATCATGAGATGGAGGGTGCTGGCGCAGATGACGGGGACATCATTTTCTCTCGCTCTCTGTATTCCCTTGCGGTGCGACACAGCATCTTTTAGCATTTGTTCTGAAGCATCTCGCCAGGGGAAACCGTAAAGCAAGACGGCTGACACCAGCAGCAGAACACTCGGAACTTGCTCTTGCGGTGTGTCCTTGGCAGACACGGGCAATATTTTCACGTCCATCGCTTTCCTCTTCACGTCCCATTCGGTATCCGTGCCCGGTAGTAATTAGTGAAGGATAATTTAATGGGAAGCTTCCTTTTTAATTATGCTTCAATGGGATCGCTTTTAGCAAACATCAGGTGGTTTCTCCATTCGAAGTGCATTCAAGCAATGTATTTCAAGTACAAATTTGCTCATTTCTCACCCTTTAAAGTAAAATAAAAATGCATGACACTACACACTATGCAATCTAATAGTCACATAATGCACGAGTATATAATTATTCTACTTTGAAATGTTTGAAGTTCTCTTTGAAATATATATGCATACCACATTTTAAGCTGCATCTTAGCAGGCGTCTTTGAGATGACCAAAAATGTTCCCTAGATATGCGCACTACAGCTGCGGACGCCGGAGAGGACAGCGACGCCGGAACGGACGGAAGGGGAGGGGAAGAAAATTGCACCAAAGTCACTGTTTGAGTTTACGAAAGGGGCTATATGATGGCGTTGATCATTCTTCCCTATCTTATCCCGAACACAAGTTAGTTGGTGTGAAATTACCTCCCTCTTCGTATTGCATGGAGTACAATGTCTTGTCGCGCCGCGCCAGATGAACTGCGACCTCCTGAAGAGTTAACATTTCCTCCCCAATTTTGTTCCGATAATTGTCAGACAAGTAATCGTGGCAGCCCACAGTTTTGATACCTGTAGACTGATGAATGTTCCACCTTCCCGCGCAAACATTCTTTATTAGTCACCTAGATCGCGAGACTATGGCGTCATAACACCTTAAAGTCGATTCGTCGGCCTGGTCGACTCTGCATTTGGACCCTACATTTGGGATTTTCACTTTAAGGATTTCCATTTCAAGGACGATTTTAATTTCAACACTTGCAACTTAATGCAGCCCGATGAAAGAGGCTGAAGCCTTCTGATGCATGAGTAAGTGGCCTGACCCGAAATCATATGAAATTGGCGTCGCCATGACTCAGTCGGTATTGGCGGCGCTATGCGACCTGGCAGTTGAATGCGTGACAGAGGGGCCGTCTAAAGTAGGAGAGCTCGGGCAGGGGTCGTCTGAAGTCAGAGAGAATCCATTTGAAGTTGGAAGGCGGCCGTTTTAAGTTGGAGGAGCCGTATTAGGTTGGCAAGTTGCTGTGTGAAGTCGGTGATGGGCATACTACGATGTCGGCGACGAGCCGTCTAAAGCATGTGCATCTTTTTATTTACTTTTGGTGGGGCACGTGCATCACAAATAGACTTGAGGCCCATCAAAAGGTGCTTGAGCCCTACAAATTTTTCGTCACTACCGATTTTTTTTATCGGGGGGGGGAATAAACCATTTACGCATGGACCTCATGGCTTTAATATGTTCCTTGTATTTTTCACATTTTAACCACCTATTTACCTGTACGTGTAGGTGCCTAATTGAAAACAACTATGCCGTATGTAAGTTGTGGCTTTGACTTTGGCAGCGCTGATGTGAGTATCCCTTTAGTAGAGTGGATGCAGCTTCGTGATGTATACTATGACCATTCGACTTGTGCAGTCATGATATATTATGATTAAATCAGAAGTCCTGGCACGAAAAATACATTTTCGTGGTCCTAAGCCAGGAGACTATGGAACATAATCCAATACTTATTCGGCCATAATGGGCGTAGCGTATCCAAGCGTAGCAGGTTGTAAATTTGAAGAATTAAAAATTATCTGGGAAGTTAATCTTGGCTGCGCCCACAATAAGTCCTTGGGCCCCGCCTATCGACTTCGTAGAACGACGTCCTGGTCGAAAGGAGCGGGAGGGTCGTTTAAGTCTCCGACTGTGGGGGACTAACTCCACAGAAAAATGACTGAGGGATGGATGTCCCTCACATCATGTACGGTGACGGCTCCGTTTGATATAGTAATGGGATGTGTCGTTAGAGTTCAACTAACGTGCTCGTCTTGCCATATACGCAAAAAAGAAACATGTTGGGAAATGCGAAATAGAGAGCAGGATCCTTCTGCTTGGTGCTGGCAATTTGATACCGT
Source organism: Ashinkailepas kermadecensis (assembly GCA_034440615.1). NCBI lineage: Eukaryota > Metazoa > Arthropoda > Thecostraca > Neolepadidae > Ashinkailepas > Ashinkailepas kermadecensis. The sequence goes on from JAOTOM010004833.1 coordinate 288,567, forward strand.
ATATTAGCATAGCATATTTTGCTCAAACGATACCTCCGCGGCCAGATAATGCCCCTTATGCACACATATCAACACACAATAGCATTTTCGTGTGTATGTGCTCAATGCGCGTTTTCCGTGGTCCCGCGCACATGCATAACACCAAATACCTTCAGGCATTTGAGTCATACCGGCCCCTCACCAACGTCAATATTATACTCGTATACCGGAATCATGAGTTTGATTTTGCAAATCATATGGTTGATAGTGTATTAGGTATGTAGACTACCCAAAATACTACATTAACATTATGAGTAACGCCAGGTTATGTAATTATGACATGGATTGAGGGTCAAACTAGGTACTGAATCTGTGGGGTATAAATGTAACGTACCAAAGACAGCATGTCATTTATTATCGTTTTCCACAAGAAACACTTTCTTTTTTCTTCGGGATGATCTTAAAAAAGCAACCAGCAAGATTTAGACGTAACTTAGGTCCAGCTGGAGAGCGCAAAGCATTATCCGTTTGTTACCTCACCTTTGTATAATACAGCCACCCGCAGTGGGGTCAGCCTCGTTACTAGCCTCGTTACTCGGCTGGCCAGGGAATTGGCGCTCCCTCGGGGTAACACTGCCGCCCCGATAAGGGGTGTGGAAACACGGAGGTGTTTCCGTGGACTCATGTAGTCCCCATCGTCCATCCCTCTTCAAATTCCAGTATCCACCCGTGCCAGCGACCTTTATATATGTCTTTCATCCAACCCTGCAGTACCAACCCCTCCCTTGTCACGAGCAGATTATGCCAGCTTCCCCTGGTCTACCCGTCCGCTCAGTTTTATCGGGGTAGCCGCGCCCCCTAGGCCCGTCCCCCCCACCCCCGGGGTTGACGGAGTCCTGGAGGTTGAGGTCCCCCGTCACACGGTGCTAGTTGTGACGGGGGACCAACACGCCTCTTTGGTCTCGATATCCCTGAGGGGCGGGCGGGCCCGTTGGGCCCCATACGGGTCAAGTGGCCGGTCGCCTCGGGTCGGGGGACCTGGGATTGTTCCCAGTGTCTGCGGCTCGGCCGGCTGGGGTCGAGGGGTGGGCGGCGCTGTTAGTGCGGTGGAGGTGGTGAGTCTCTCTCTCCCGGCCGTACGAAGGCGCCGCTCGCCCCGTATAGTTCCGCGGACGTTTGGCGTCCTGCTGTCACGACAGCAGGCGTCCCCCCTGTAGGGCCCCGTGTGGTGGAACGTCGCGCAGAGCCGAAACAAATCACTTACATGGCTTCTACTAACACACAAACCCACCCTCGGCCTTGTCTTGACTCGGACGATTCATCGTTCCTGTCTTCCCCGTCCCATTCGCGAATCTCCTCGAACCATTCTGTTGGGGATCCTCGTCCCATCGAGGCGACTCGATCTGACAATGAACCCGAACGTGATATCGAAGTAGGTCCCGAGTTCGTCGACCCAACCGTCCTAATCTTGTCGAATCCAGAACTCAGACTGTCCGACCTCAGTCATTTCCAGCGGTGTGAGGCCACCGAGCGTTTTGGCACAGTGGTACGGTGCGACCGATTGAGTGACGGCGACATCGAAGTGGAGTTTTCGGACTGGAGGAGACCAGGAGGACGCTAAAAGCAAATACTTTTACGTTTTCGTACACCATCGAGGGGAAAGTCGTGCAAAAGACAGTACCCATGACCGTAAAGACTCATCGCGCAAAAAAACTGCTCAAAGGGTGTAATAACTTGCCACGACCTTCAAGGCGTGATATGTAAAGAAATTGTCCGTGGTCTGGCAGGGTTCGGAGCCCTGCTGGCCAGAAGATTAAAAACAAAAAGGGAAGGAGTTTTACACGGCACTGACAACATCGTACTTACTTTTAATACTCAAACACAACCTACCCATGTGAGGATCGGGCATGTTAGGGTCAGGGTGCGTGCTTACCGACCCATCCCGATGAGATGTTTCGCATGTCATAGGCATGGACACACCAGCCGCCACTGCAGATCCAAGCCGAAGTGTCCGCGATGTTCGTCCACTGAGCATGCTGAGAATGCTTGCACAACTGAAACCTTGTGCTGTCCCAATTGCGAGGGTGAATGTCCATGATATTAGCAACGCATTCGCATTCGCATTCAGCATCCTATTCGCATACTCTCCGAATTCGTTCATTTTTTCAGGATATGATCTTCGTCGCTTGCAAAAGTAAGGCAAACAACGATTCTTCAGTAGGAAGAGCGGTTCGATCTCCAGAGGTCCAGAGAGGTCACTCAGGTCAAAAACGGTGTACCGTATACAATTCGAAGTATTTCACTTAGCCGAATGATTCCAACGCCTAGATGTCCGCTGTCCGTCAAGGATGCAGCACATCGAATTACGTGAACTTCAATTTCAAGGTTTGACCTCAGGTCACCGAAGTTGGTTTTACTCATGCACTATATCTATTTACGGGGTACCGAATAAAAGCATGGTGACACATTAGATACACCTGATTTTTGCAGGTCATAGTCTACATAGCACGTACATAGAGCACATCAATCAAAATGACCCATTATGGCCACTGATTCATCACCGTTCGACAAAAATGCCGCAAAAATGCAACTACCAAATTCTTGTGTACCCGATAATTTCCACAAACTTTTACTTGGCACGACGAAAAAACACCCAGACATTGGTTATGGCCCATGGATGCAGCACGTTGAAGCATCTGTCCTACAATCTCATAGTTTGACCTATATTCGCAAAATATTGTTTTGACCACGCATGATTGCCATCTACGGGGTACCTGATAATACCCTCCTAAATGCATTCATTGGATGGACATTAGCGACAAAAAATCTCCCATCGGACAAGAAAGCAGTACATCCAAGCATGTCACCTTCAAGCTCACCATTTGACCTCAGGTCAACTTAGACTTTAACATTACACCCTATGGGAATATCACGGTGTACCGAATACAATTTTTCCTGAATACATTTATCGGATGGATATTAGCGTCGAATAATCGCCCACCGAGCAAGGATGCAGCACATCCGAGCACGTGCCCGTCAGCGCAAGCGTTTGACCTCAGGTCAGGTTTAACGAAATTCAGAAAAAAAGAAAAGAAAGTAGTCCACTTGGGTACCGTATGTGGGCCAAACGAAGCATTGAATGTAGACTATCTCAACACTGATGCATGCACTAGCAACACAAGAAGCAGCACACTGCGTGACCTGACCTCTATCTATGACGCAATTCATCAGGTAGAACTAGCGTCCCATTCAACAACGCATTCAGAAACGAATTCACCAATGTTCTCCGATTCGTCTGAAAATTTGACGCAACCTTCGCAGACAGTACATACATCCCGAAACCATTTTCTGCTACGACGAACCATTTCGCCTTCAGAGGCGAAAAGGTCAGCGAGGTAAAATCTGGGGTACCGCATAACTTGGCCGAAGAATTCACTTATTGGAATAATTCAAACGCTTGTGCCACCGCTATCATCGTGGCATGCAGCACACCAAGTCAACTGGTCACTGTAGGTCACCATTTGACCTCAGGTCAACGAAGACTTTAACATTACACCCTATGGGAATATCACGGTGTACCGAATACAATTTCCCTGAATACATTTATCGGATGGATATTAGCGTCGAATAATCGCCCACCGAGCAAGGATGCAGCACATCCTAGCACGTGCCCGTGAGCGCAAGCGTTTGACCTCGGATCAGGTTTTATGAAATTCAGAAAAAGAAAGTAGTCCACCTGGGTACCGCATGTGGGCCAAACGAAGCATTGAATGTAGACTATCTCAACACTGCTGCATGCACTAGCGACACAAGAAGCAGCACACTGCGTGACCTGACCTCTATCGATTACGCATTTCATCAGGTAGCACTAGCGTCCCATTCAACAACGCATTCAGAAACGAATTCACCAATGTTCTCCGCCTGTCGCTACTCTTCGCCCGCGACCAATCGGCGTGAGAGATTGGCGACGCGAGGTGACTCAACGGTCGACGTGTCGTAAAACCAATAACCAACCAACCAATGTTCTCCGATTCGTCTGAAAATTTGACACAACCTTCGCACACGTACATGCATCCCGAAGCCGTTTTCTGCTACGACGAACCATTTCGCCTTCAGAGGCGAAAAGGTCAGCGAGGTCAAATCTGGGGTACCGCATAACTTGCCGGAGAATTCACTTATTGGAATCATTCAAACGCTTGTGCCACCGCTATCATCTTGGCATGCAGCATACCAAGTCAACTGGTCTCTCGAGGTCACCATTTGGCCTCAGGTCAACGAAGACTTTAACATTACACCCTATGGGAATATCACGGTGTACCGAATACAAATTCCATGAATACATTTATTGGATGGATATTAGCGTCGAGTAATCGCCCACCGAGCAAGGATGCAGCACATCCGAGCACGTGCCCGTCAGCGCAAGCGTTTGACCTCAGGTCAGGTTTTATGAAATTCAGAAAAAGAAAGTAGTCCGCTTGGGTACCGTATGTGGGCCAAACGAAGCATTGAATGTAGACTATCTCAACACTGATGTATGCACTAGCAACACAAGAAGCAGCACACTGCGTGACCTGACCTCTATCGATGACGCTATATATATATATATATATATACATATACATGCATTATATATATATATATATATATATATATATATATATATATATATACATATATATATATATATATATATATATATATATATATATATATGTGGTGTGATCGTCCTGCTATAGACTTTTGTGCATGACTGCCACTTCTGCTGCAGGCTGAGCCTGTCGTACGAGGAGACTGTGGCCTACACGCAGAACATGATCGACGTTTTGGTCACGGCGGCGCTCGTCGAGTGGCTGCACAAGTTCGCACATCGCTGGCATCTGTGGAGGATCACCATTGGCCGGCTGCGTACAGTGCCGACTGATACGCAGTGGGGGGGGGGGGCAGCCAGAGAGTCTGGGCCAACCGTAGGTCGCCTGCCACTCCGACTTCCATGTGACATGTCCAATTGCTCAGTACCTGTTCCACAGACATGTTGCGATTATGCTTTGTAAAGTGTATACACGTAAATACAGGCGTTGTAGAAATGCTCCATCGACAATTTTTGGTGGCTGAGAAGAGTGCGAGATGGTGAGTGTTGCCGTTAACCTGATGCATCCGCTGCTTGGGGCAAATACTGTCTGTATCCGCACGGAGGCTGTACAATGTACAGAACACAGTAATTGAGTTTCGGATTCTCGGGCGCCAAGATTTCCCGCTTGTATGTCGTCAAGATCCTGTGCATTGTCCGCTTTGACCGTCCGGGAATGCGAGTCCGGCCAATGATCATGGGCTTCATTTAGCTGAGGTAAGGACATCATTAATTTGAGTTGACCTTTAATCGAACGGAGAGTGCACGGGAGACGCGACCAATCAGCAGCAGCACCATGCACGCGATCTCAGCGCCATTCTCCAGACAACAGTTTCGGGATGCATGCACGAAGGTTGTGTTTAATTTTCAGACGAATCGGAGAACATTGGTGAATTCGTTTCTGAATGCGTTATTGAATGGGACGCTAGTGCTACCTGATGAAATGCGTCATCGATAGAGGTCAGGTCACGCAGTGTGCTGCTTCTTGTGTTGCTAGTGCATGCAGCAGTGTTGAGATAGTCTACATTCAATGCTTCGTTTGGCCCACATGCGGTACCCAGGTGGACTACTTTCTTTTTCTGAATTTCATAAAACCTGATCCGAGGTCAAACGCTTGCGCTCACGGGCACGTGCTAGGATGTGCTGCATCCTTGCTCGGTGGGCGATTATTCGACGCTAGTATCCATCCGATAAATGTATTCAGGGAAATTGTATTCGGTACACCGTGATATTCCCATAGGGTGTAATGTTAAAGTCTTCGTTGACCTGAGGTCAAATGGTGACCTCGAGAGACCAGTTGACTTGGTGTGCTGCATGCCACGATGATAGCGGTGGCACAAGCGTTTGAATGATTCCAATAAGTGAATTATCCGGCAAGTTATGCGGTACCCCAGATTTGACCTCGCTGACCTTTTCGCCTCTGAAGGCGAAATGGTTCGTCGTAGCAGAAAATGGTGTCGGGATGCATGTACGGATACGTCTGCAAAGGTTGTGTCAAATTTTCAGACGAATCGGAGAACATTGGTGAATTCGTTTCTGAATGTGTTGTTGAATGGGACGCTAGTACTACCTGATGAAATGCGTCACCGATAGAGGTCAGGTCACGCAGTGTGCTGCTTCTTGTGCTGCTAGTGCATGCATCAGTGTCGAGATAGTCTACATTCAATGCTTCGTTTGGCCCACATACGGTACCCAAGTGGACTACTTTCTTTTTCTGAATTTCATAAAACATGACCTGAGGTCAAACGCTTGTGCTGACGGTCACATGCTCGGATGTGCTGCGTCCTTGCTCGTTGGGCGATTCTTCGACGCTAATATCCATCCGATAAATGTATTCAGGGAAAATTTATTCCGTACACCGTGATATTCCCATAGGGTGTAATGTTAAAGTCTAAGTTGACCTGAGGTCAAATGGTGAGCTTGAAGGTGACATGCTTGGATGTGCTGCTTTCTTGTCCGATGGGAGATTTTTTGTCGCTAATGTCCATCCAATGAATGTATTTAGGAGGGTATTATCAGGTACCCCGTAGATGGCAATAATGCGTGGTCAAAACAGTATTTTGCGAATATAGGTCAAACTATGAGATTGTAGGACAGATGCTTCAATGTGCTACATCCATGGGCCATAACCAATGTCTGGGTGTTTGTTCGTCGTGCCAAGTAAAATTTTGCGGAAATTATCGGGTACGCAAGAATTTGGTATAGTTGCATTTTTGGGGCATTTTTGGCGAACGGTGATGAATCAGTGGCCATAATGGGTCATTTTGATTGATGTGCTCTATGTACGTGCTATGTAGACTATGACCTGCAAAAATCAGATGTATCCAATGTGTCACCATGATTTTATTCGGTACCCCGTAAATAGATATAGTGCATGAGTAAAACCAACTTCGGTGACCTGAGGTCAAATTTTGACATTGAAGTTCACGTAATTCGATGTGCTGCATCCTTGACGGACAGCGGACATCTAGGCGTTGGAATCATTCGGCTAAGTGAAATACTTCGAATTGTATACGGTACACCGTTTTTGACCCGAGTGACCTCTCTGGACCTCTGGAGATCGAACCGCTCGTCCTACTGAAGAATCGTTGTTTGCCTTACTTTTGCAAGCGACGAAGATCATATCCTGAAAAAATGAACGAATTCGGTGAGTATGCGAATAGGATGCTGAATGCGAATGCGAATGCGTTGCTAATATCATGGACATCAAGGGCGACCATTCTGTGCGTGACCGAGGATGTCCGGTGTTTAAACGGGAGCAGGACATCATAAAATTGAAGGTTGAAAGGGGGGTATCTTTCCGAGAGGCTCGGGAACTGGCGAAAGCGGTCACGATTAGCTCTTACGCTGCTGTGGTGAGCAGCTCCGCGCATCCCCTCCCGTATCGCGCATCCCCTCCCGTCTCAACCATTCCATAAAGGAGCAGACGTATCCAATGCACCAACATCACGAAACTGTAATCGTCCAGGCAGCAATGTGCTGGACAGGATGACAACGCGACATCTGATTGATATGCTGAAGGAGTGTGGCCTGGCTATCATCCAGGTAAACCCTGGGGAGGAAATCCCGGCCGCAGTAGCTGGGGTTGCTGCAGATTGCATCGTGTCTGCTCGTTCTGCTTCTATTCAGTCGCGACCTTCTTACAATGATCGGACGCAGCTCCGCCCCGAGCAGCGCACGGTCGCCTGCCAGACTGCTACCCCTGCAACTCAGGTGAAAGAACCGACGGTGGCATCCACTCAAACAACTCCCGCAGAAGTATTTAAGGTACCACCCCCATCGACTATGTCATCTCTCCGATCGACCAGCTCATTGCCGTCATTAAGAATCCCGGTGCGAAGTGGAGCTCCGGACCTGACCGCGCGAGGTCGAGCAGGGCGATCTAAGAGTGTGACTCCAAACATCGGTGGGAAAGGCGCATTTGGAAAATGTTCCATGGCTGCGAGGCTCGGTATGCGAGAACGCTCACCGTCGGTACTGCGCGCACCACCTGGCCCCTCTGGAAAAATAATGGGTCCACCTCCACCTGTCCCATTAACAGGCCAGCCACTTACACCACCTACCAGCCGAAAGCGGATGCCTATTCCGCCACCGATCGAAGCGAGTCCCAGGTCTCGTCCCCGCGCTGAGTCGCCTGTGATGAGGTACCCACAGGTAAGCCGAGACGTCTGAGATAGACGACCGTCCTGACCGTAACACCTGTGAACGCACCATACCATGTCTCTAAACGGCTGACTGCGAAGAAATGTTTTAACTGAGACAGTATGCAGGGAATTACACCTCAGCATGACCCTGCTTTACCACGATTTTACTTCTGTTTTTATGAATAAACTTATTATGGGCGCTATATGATCATTGCAGTCGATGCGCCCTTTAAACCCAAATAACTAACTAATTTGTATAATACGATAACTATCTATTTCCAGTATTATACTGAATATCTTCGTCTCCTTTTCAAGTGCTGTCCATTCGCAATATCTACTCGTGTTGGCTAAATTATGACCAGAGCATACAAATCATAACAGTAATAATAAGCGTGTCGATGACGGACATCGGTGCACTTTGTGGTTATTGATTTCATTTACAGGCACTGTGCAGCACATTTTAGCCTCACAGCGCAGTAAATGAATCCCGCCTTTCATCCCAGCACCCCTAACATCATTCGTAGTATTTGTGGATATTATGGATGAATTGCCAAGCTCAGTTAGGAGGAAAGCAGATGGTAACTTTGAGTTGGAGAATGCTAAGTGGTATAATTGTGTAAGCAGAACAACCTCCCCTTAAGCCTCTTCTTCCGAATTAAATAACACTTCATATGCCCGAAGTCCCTATGTTCATGCTTCTAAATCACCTAACTTATGAAATGGGCATTCTTTTCTCCAAGAGTAATATTTTCGTAATTATTATTGGTCAATGCAGAATGGGAACAATATCCATATTCGCTGGAATCCGCAAGTTCGGAGCGAAATAGACCATTCAACGACATACCGTTTTTTTTCTTCGGCCGTGCTACGTTAGTAGGTAAGGAAGTGCCCACCTACGTTCCGTAGTAGCAAAGCATTGAATGCTGTTTTAAAGAAATACACTGAGATTTGTGTATATTATATCGAGGGGAATATATAATGGAAATACAGCGAGATCTTCGTCCTCCGCTTCGTCGCTGTTGTAGTTTTATAAAAGGCCCTTATCCATAGTTTTAATCTTATGCTACATAAGTCAGTGTTAGCGAGACATGCGACATTTGATTTCTTCGCGCCGTTCGATGGTACATTGTATGACAACATACTGATGCCACATGCAGGCTTTTTCTACTCGGGTACATATTTTCCGATGGGTTTCCGAAGCATACTCTTAATGCACTGGATTTAATTCCAGTTTGACATGAGAGTACAAATGGATTGTTGTTGCCATGAAAATTACGCCTACGGAGGTTCGTTTGGCCCCCTGCCCAGGTAATGGGCCAATGCAGAAATGGTTGGTCAGGAAGATAGTCTTGACTCCCATAATTTTTTTTAGGGGATCAACTGACCCCCCTAACCCGGTAAAAGACATTTCGCCACGCTTGCGAGAACAATGTGGTATTACCCCTAGAACATTTCCAAATGAAGGAAGTGGACCACATGAGACGACGGGCAGCATTTTATGCTCAGCTTTCCATCAGCCCACGATTAATGCCGACGTTCTACCTTTTGGGTCATTGGTGACCTCTAATATCACTTCAAAAGTCTTTTGCGACAAAAAAAATGTTCGCTTTATTTCTCCCATTACCTTTGTAGCAGCGGTAGCAGATACGCGGTCGATGTGTTGTTCACCAGTGTTTCTCAATATCCCGGGATACTAGTCATGTGTGGTTTGTTATATTTCGACTGATAAGTTTCGGGTTTAGATGAGGTTAGAATGTTGATATAATTTTGCACATTTCATTCATAGTGCCTGGAGACACTATTTTGTGGTGCCTAGGGTAAACTTAGACGCCAAGTTCAGTCTTAGGGTGCACATTAACCATTTAATTAGGGGAGACCGGGGCTATATGATACACGGGATGGTTGATGCAACAGCATTTTCTCCAAAAGTATGAAGCCGGTTGCCATGGCTACCACACATGCTGCTATTGGTTCCCTCTTCTCGCGGCAAGAACAAGCTCAAGTCCTTTCGACCCGCGGCTGCGGAATGGTGACGATGTGACACATTTTTGGAGCGAAATTAAAATTGCAATGTCTGTGCTTCCCAATTAATTTATAATTGTACGCCCACTTGCTAACTTTTTAGGTGTCTGTTATCATAACCATATTCTCTCAGCTTTGCAACGGTGAAATGCTTTTATCGTTTGTCGCTACACTGTACTCGCAATGTTGCATAACATGTTGCAGCCTGCACCAGAAAGCCTGCGGGGTAAATTGATACAACCTGCATCAACTTAATCCGCCTGTATCAATATCAGCCTCTTTCAATATTTTGTGGACTGGTAATGAAATAATAATGATATATCTGGGATAATCCTTATTTGAAACAATTCATGAGTTTTCGGAGCTCCTAGCGGCTCCATCGTCAGATCGTACGCTGAATGAGAAGGGAATAAAGTTTTTTTAAAACAAAAGTTCAGACACAGGACACGAGCAGTAAGGAAAGCGGCACTTCAACGCAGTAAAAAAAACCGGCAGAGACTGTAAAACGTCACAATTGAAAGTGCCATGTAGTCAATCTGCCGACGGAGCCGCTAGAAGCTCCGAAAGCTCATTAATTGTTTCAAAAAATGGTCATCCCACATATATAATCATCATTCTTATGGACCCATTTAATATGTCTCTGAAAGATGCAATGGTAATGGAATAAAATAACCACAGAATTGCCTATTTGCATTGAGGTATTTGCTAAAACTGTCACAAGATATTCGTATTCAATATTTATACAGGAATTTATCACCTGACGGAAAAGACTGAACGAAGGAAAAGATGCAGCTACGGAATGAACGTTTGCGCATTCCATAAATGGCATAAACCATGAGCTATGGTCAGCCAGGACTCAAAACAGCATTTTTACTGTAAAGTTGCCATGGATCTTTCAGATGGCGTAAAGAAATGTCACCTATATATAATATATTTTATTTGACTTACATGTTATCAACTTACCCCATCGTCAGTAACAACTTACCCCTATAACGGGGTTATTTAATAAACCGTTAGTTGCGCGATGTTTGGCTCTCTGGTGGAAAGCCCAGAGGATGCCACGAAAGAAATATTGGGGATGATATTAGAAGGTTTAGGATTGACATATGTGTAGCAATCTCCTCGGTATCCTTTCAAAGTGATGAGTTATTTTGAGTTTCGCCAAAATTGTATCAACTAGACCCGGTCTCCGCTAATCCTAACTCCACCGAGGTCATCTGGCATCATGTTAGATCATTGATCTAGGACAACCTTGCATTTGGTAGTTACTTCCGTAGTCTCTCACCACACAATTACGTCACCATACAGGGCTGGTGATCAGATAGGCCTTATTAGTTTCAGAATCGTGTTCGGAGCCTAAAATAACCCCAAAGAAAAAAGCAGGTCAAATCTGAGGGGCTGGGATGTTCCATGGTGCCCATCGGTTGAATTGGCATGGAGTGATTTAGGTATTTCCAACGTTTTATTTTGTTGTCTAAAGAAATGCCTATACCTACCTACCTAGCTATATCTCGGATACCTGAGGTGGTCTCCTGAGGCTGGTGGGCATCTCGGGAGACCTCCAAAACCCTTTTGACGGCGATAAGGGCCTCTCGGAAATCTACCGCGCCACGGGGCCTACAGGGTCACACAAAGAGTAGTTGGATCTGCTGCGGTCTGAAACGGTCCGTAGGGATTAGAATCCATGATTAGGGGCTATGTTAGTACAAAGTTCTAATACATGATAACCAGTGAGCGTTGCGTGATCAGGAACTCATTCCACGACCTGGAAATGCGAGTATTTTGTCGTGTTAGCGGTGCATCCAGGACCTCCTTTACCACGCCATCTGCGGAGGTAGTGTCCTCTCCCTCTCACCCCACACGTAACTGCTCCTCTCCTATTGCAGTCGCATTTCCCATTGCTTAGGCATTAAGCATTGCTGGGGGAGAGGGAGCTCGAAATGTTGAGATTTGGCTCCATTGGAGTCAATTGGTGCAGCCCACAGTCGAATATTGTTGGGCGAGACCCTGAGTGCATCAACGCGTAAACGCTACGTCCAGTCGCGTAGTCGGCTGCTGTTTTTGTGCAGTGGCCATTCGTTCACGTGATTGAATCGATTGTCCTGCTGCTCGTTGAGGCGTTTTTGCGCTCATATGGCTCATCCATGCAGCCATTTGTACAATGCACCACCGCCGTGGTGGCGACGAAAGGGCAAACTTGCCGCAGACGAAAGGAAGACAAGCTTGCCGCAGACACTCGAGACGAAAGGAAGACAAGCTTGCCGCAGACACTACAGACGAAAGGACGACAAGCTTGCCGCAGACACTCGAGACGAAAGGACGAGAAGTTTTCCGCATACACTCGAGACGAAAGAAGGAGAAGCTTGCCGCAGACACTCGAGACGAAAGGACGTCAGGCTTGCCGCAGACACTCGAGACGAAAGGACGTCAGGCTTGCCGCAGACACTCGAGACGAAAGGACGACAAGCTTGCCGTAGACACTCGAGTCACGTCTGTTTTGCAAACCCCTACATTTCCAACGTCTCGCATCCAGCATCGATGTCAAATGACCGCACCTCCTCAAGGCAAGACAATTTCGTGAACCGTGGACACCGCCGGCGTCGCACTAATTAATTAACTAATCCCACGCTAATTGAACGACTTCCAGTAATATGGTCATGGCCACAAGTCCCGTGCTTTCCCTGCTCTCTCCAGAGGGCTCTGAGTGTTCGTCACACCAGGACCAGGCACTCGTCAGCATGTCGTGTACTCCTTGGTGTTGTGGGCAGACGTTCCGATGAAGGATTCGTCCGAGGCTACTTCAGGTGTGAAGCTGTATTGTACTTCGATCGAAGGCGGGGACGGGACGCTCACGTCACAAGTTTTCTCGCACTTAATTGCATCCGTTCAAAACTAGATTCGTCCGGACAATAAACACTATAGAACGCACAATTTACCACGATAAATAGGACCTTGCGTCTACGCTGAGCCCTGCAGCCTACGGCACCAAAGCAGCCGACGAGTCGTAACACAAAGAGCGAACTATCCGGGAGATTACCCCGTAATTGTGCTGGGCAGAGGTCGAGAAACGTTCGCACGTTCTCCAAATGAGGTGATCCGGGTCCAAGCTATCTCACATGGTACAAGTCCCCAGTTTTGAGGGATGCCTGCCTTTCCCGAGCCAAATTTTCATTGATGGGCAGCGGATGATGAAGACAAAATCCTATACCTTACCATGATTTCCAAGGAACGTTTTACTTGTTAATGTCATAGACATACCGACTATGAATAGTCAATCCTCTTCGTTTAAAGTGCCTGGGACAGTCAAGCTTAGGGTCCAAAGATGGATGTCTGACATTTCTATCTTTATCCACTCTACTAGTTTGAAGCTGAGCTAATTCCCAAACTATTAGCAATTTCCATTTCAAGAACTTTGCGTCATATTTGAAGTCTTTAGTTTGTTTCTAAGTGTGTGTGGGGGGGGGGGGGCGGCGGTAGGCACTCTCATGGGCCGAATCCTGACTATGCCCATGCTTGGTTGGCATCAGTAATTCCGGAGTGCCATCTTCCTCCAGCACCAAAGCCTGTGTTTTTCGGCTTAGCTGACTACTGGGTGAAACCTTTTAACATCCCCTTTGAGGTTCTTCTCTAGCCCATTGAATACGCAGCCTTCGGATCCAGATCTGAGTTTATCACTGGAAGGATGCCGATGGGACGTCCTGTGTCACAAGATAGGCCAGTCAAACGGGCGATTTCTTCGTAGGTAGGTACACAATAGCCACTTCGCAACTGGAACGACTTGATACTTGATAGGTATCTACCCGGTATAAACTGGTAGGTATCCTACTCAATTGTAGCTGCTTTTGCTTGCGCACTGTATACAATGGCGTATACATTTCGACAATAGTTATTTGTGATGTTCTTTAGCTGGCGGTATTAAAAAATCCAGGTTCTTGCGTGATAAAATTGGAATATGGAGGAGGAACATTGTGTAATGAACTATTTTTAGGTAAATACATCCTTAGCAAACGACTTCACTATATGAAGTTTATTCACCATATCATATGCAGATAGTAATGTAATGGGCGCAAAATGACCAATGCAGTCGACGCGCTCTAAAGCACAAATCCACCACCACCACCAGATAGTAATGTACAAGATAGATAGTAGTAATGGACAAGGCAACAGTTCAGCGTGCTTCGTTCCGCGACATTTGCAAGCCTGGTGCGGCGCGGAGTAACGCACTCGATAATTCCAGACTTGAGAAAAACGCCAAGGGTCTGGCTCCCTGCCAGGAATGTGTTCAAATCATCCTAGGCAAATGGCTGGATGGAAGGAGTTTTAATGGCTTTTTCCAACCGCTCTAACTAACCGGCTGAGGAACGTTTGATGCTGAGTTCACGGCTATTCAGCTTCACGCAGTTAAAATTGAATTGAGAAATCGTATAATTAATGCGCAAACGGCAGGATTGGATACTCGAATCGGTTAATTCCGGTACAAAATACATGGAGCGACCCCTGGTGGCGCCGGGATTGGCATAAAGTCATGGGAGGGGTAAGATGCATGTATTTTCAAGTCGATCCTTTCCATGCACCATACGCAGGATCGCTAGCCTGGAGGCATCCTTCGCTAGCCTGGAGGCATCCTTCGCAATCCTGGGGGCCTCCTTTGCAATCCTGGAGGCCTCCTTTGCAATCCTGTGGGTCTCCTTTACAATCCTGGGGGCCTCCTTTGTAATCACGGGGGCCTCCTTTTCAATCCTGGGGGCCTCCTTTGCATTCCTGGGGGCCTCCGTGCCAATTGTTGGCACTCTCTTGATTTCTGGGGCCTGCTATCTTCTCCTAGGTGACTCCTTCTTCGAATTAGGGGCCTCCTCTCACGTCTTGGAGGCCTCCTCTCATGTCTCGTCGGCCTACTTGCTCACTTTTTTCCTGTGCATTTCCGGATAGGGGCCTCCTCAAATTTCAGGGGGGGCGGCCCCCAGTCTCACGACAGGGGGGGCGACTGCCCCCACCCCCTGCCCCCCACCCCTGGTGGCGACGACCTTGGCTCCATCCACCTCCAACTCCAACCCTGACCAAACTTCAGGAGCGCATCCATCTCTATAGCAGCCTGCGGAACAAGATGTGTATTGCAGCAAGAGTACTATGATCTGAATTCCATGGTATCCCTGTTGTCTAATAGTCCATCCTTGCCTATCCATGTAGGAGATGTTTGACTTTCCACAAACTGTCTGGAGAACTTGGGAGTTGAAATCGCGTGTGAGTGATGAAGCAGATGAACTCTTCATATATGCTTATGTTGCAGAATTGCACGGCACAGTAGCATGCCAAATGGGGAGGGGACATTGTGGGCAGTTTCCCCCTGACAGGTTGTGGGGCCCCCGAGAATCGCGTCGAGCTCCTGAAAAAAAAATTGCGCCAGTCTCCATAATAATTCCGTTTGGGCCTCCAATAATCGCACCGGAGCCCCGTACAATCGCACTGGGGCCAAAACGTCGCGCAGGGGCTTCTGGAAATGACGCTGGGGCCTGAAAAGTTCCCACCTGGGCCCCTGAAAATCACGCTGGGGCTCGAAAGAGTCGTGCTGGGGTTCAAGAAAATCAAGACGGAGGCCACAAACGGTCGGGCCGGGGGCCCCAAAAAGTCACGCTGAGTCTAGGGGTACCAAGAATTATCGCCCGGATCCCTGAAAAACACGTTAGGAGCAAGACAGGTCGCACCGGGGCTTCAAAAGTCTCATTGTGATCACCCAACAAATGAAGCCGGGGCAACGAAAAACAGTCCCGACATGGAAAATCACTCTGGGGTCCCAATAACCGCTCAAAAAGCCCACAAAACGTGTTGGGCCCCCCAAAACGTGTCCTAGCCACTAAAGCTCGAGCTCGGGATCCCAGCAAGTGACCACGGGGCCCCCAAATATCGCGTTCGGGGCCCAAAATTCCGTCGGTAATCCGAAAATGTAATGTCGGTAATCAAAAGCGTACCGAGTTTCGCAAAAAGCGACAGGGCCTTAAAATATGCGCTGCAGCTCGAAATAAACACATCGGTAGCGATAAATAAAAGCATAACGGAGGCCCTCCGGGCACACCAGGGCCATCAGACCGCACGGGGCCTAAAAAAACAGGCTGGGCCCTCAAAAATGGAATTGATCGTAAACAAGGAACAAATAGACCGGACACTAAATAAACACATCGGAGTCTTGGAAAACGCGCCGATACCAAACAAAATATCCTCGGTGTATATAAAGGCAACAAAGCTGTAAAAAAAGAGCCGGGTCTCAAACATGTGCCGGGCCCCTAACAAAAATTGGCTGCAGCCTTAAAACACATCCACAGAAGAAGAAAATCGCAACGGGTAAAAAACGGACACCTAGCCATGGTCACGGCTCGGTAGCCAATCTGGGAGCTTATTTAACCAAAGAGATGAGGTGCATCAAAGCTCAGTGTGTCTCCGGATTTCTTAATCACGAGAAAACGTGGGAAGAAGAGAACTAATACATCGAATTGAATTTATCGATTTTTTTTTCCAGCGAGCCGCCATACCAGGCATTCCAGGTGACATCAGAATGTCCACAGCTCGTAATGTCCACAGCTCGCAGTGTCCACAAATTCATAATGTCCACAGCAAATAATGTCCACAGGTCACAATGTCCACATGTTCATAACTTCCACAGGTCATAATGTCCAGAGCTCACAATGTTCACAGGTCATAATGTCCACAGCTCGCAATGTCCACAGGTCATAACGTCCACAGCTCAGTGTCCACAGCTCGCAAGTACCACAAGCTCACAACGTCCACAAGTTCATAATGTCCACGAATTAATAATATCAACGCGTTCGTAATGTCCACAGGTCATAGTGTCCACAGCTCATGTCTACCGGTTCATAATGTCCACGAGCTCATAACGTCCACACGCTCATTGCGTTCCGAGTTCATAATGTCCACAGCTCATAATGTCCACAGTTCATATTGTCCACAGCTTATAATGTCCACAGCTCACAACTTCCACAGCTGGTAATGTCCACAGCTCGTAATGTCCACAGGTCACAATACCCACAAGTTCATAACATCCACAGCTCATAATGTCCACAGGTCACAATGTCCACACCGTGTCCGCGAAAATATGATCCGTGAAATCATGTTCGGCCTAATCGTACTGGCGTGGCAAACCGGCAAACTTAGAAACCTCTAGTTCAACTCTAGTCAACAGATGGCAGGTCGATGAGTTCGTGCAAAATGCGGCAGGCCGAGAAATTCATACCAGATATGTGTCGTGTGATCCAAATTGGATATTGTTAGGCATGGTGACATATCAGAATGTCCACAGCTCGTAATGTCCACAGCTCGCAATGTCCACAAATTCATAATGTCCACAGCTCATAATGTCCACAGGTCACAATGTCCACATGTTCATAACTTCCACAGGTCATAATGTCCACAGATCACAATGTCCACAGGTCATAATGTCCACAGCTCGCAATGTCCACAGGTCATAACGTCCACAGCTCACAGTGTCCACAGCTCGCAAGTACCACAAGCTCACAACGTCCACAAGTTCATAATGTCCACGAATTAATAATATCAACGCGTTCGTAATGTCCACAGGTCATAGTGTCCACAGCTCATAATGTCTACCGGTTCATAATGTCCACGAGCTCATAACGTTCACACGCTCATTGCGTTCCGAGTTCATAATGTCCACAGCTCATAATGTCCACAGTTCATATTGTCCACAGCTTATAATGTCCACAGCTCACAACTTCCACAGCTCGTAATGTCCACAGCTCGTAGTGTCCACAGGTCGCAATACCCACAAGTTCATAATATCCACAGCTCATCATAATGTCCACAGCTAATAATGTCCACAGTTCATATTGTCCACAGCTTATAATGTCCACAGCTCACAACTTTCACAGCTCGTAATGTCCACAGCTCGTAGTGTCCACAGGTCGCAATACCCACAAGTTCATAATATCCACAGCTCATAATGTCCACAGGTCACAATGTCCACACCGTGTCCGCGAAAATATGATCCGTGAAATCATGTTCGACCTAATCGTACTGGCGTGGCAAACCGGCAAACATAGAGACCTCTAGTTCAACTCTAGTCAACAGATGGCAGGTCGATGAGTGCGTGCAAAATGCGGCAGGCCGAGGAATTCATACCAGATATGTGTCGTGTGATCCAAATTGGATATTGTTGTACCTATGGTTTTGAGCCTGACATGTTTAGTCATTATCGATGGATCATAGATCGACCTACTATTGTGACTAACTTCTTAAATAAAATGTGATCGAGTGTAGACCCATTGGTAGCTTTCCGATTCTCCTTCATATTGATTGGGCGATCAAGGAGTCGACCCGCTAGCTTTTTGTTTCTAACCGGAATGGCATGAAATCTAGTGGGCATTATTGACGCCTGGGGACCTGTTCATGCTGAAAGATTCAAGATAATATCTCTTATGGAATGTAAGTTGCAAAATGGTTATTACGAACATCTACGGGAATCCACAAGCGTTTATGGGCAATTACGCATGTGCCAGGGCCATTGCCAAAGTATGCTGCACCTTTGAACGTTTGCAGTCCTTTATGTACGTCCACGGGCCCTAACGAACGTCTACACCAATACAACTAAATGTTAGCAAAAAATGAGTGAACAAACACAGTAAAATGCATAATTAACCAAATGCTTCGTAAACATCCCCACTCCTATAGCTCGGATGTATAGTTTTTCGAAGACAAATATATCAATATCTCTCTTCAACGAGTCAAAATACCGACCACGATCACAACCGAAGAATAACAGACACATAGGTAAGCACGCCATACGCGATTACTGCCCAAATTTTCGGGCGCCTTTGGAGTGGACAAAACTGATCTTTCGATGCAGAAATATTGATGAGCAATATTTTAACAGTGGTTCCTCTTCTGACGCCACAAACACACAACATTCACAAAAGTTGAAACACGCCTTTAGCGCGGTAAAATATATGAAGCCTCCTGAGACCCAATACCACGTTGGTTGGAAATTAAGGATGGGTTAGTGGTCAGGTAGTTCGAACAGAAGGGCGAAGGGATAAAATGATAAATGCCTATTTTAGGTAGATTCGGCTAGATTAGAAACGGTTATGCAACATTTACCGGAAAGGTGTACTAGGATACTTTTGCGGTTCTGTTAGATCTTCCACAAAATGTTGTCACTCCCCCAGACACAAATTACATGTTGAGGTCATCCTGTGCTACTGACCTAGTGTCCCACTGACACTGGAAGTGATATTTAGCACCGAAAGGCCATCATAGGTCACTGGCCTAAGCTCACTCTGAGATCAGCCATTCATATGTTGCACATTAGCAACGTCTTGCAACGATCTCATCGTTAACCTAGTTGTATGGGTTCCCGCAAAGAACCGGCGCGTTTGACTGGTGCCGGCATCGGTATCGAATTTCTGACAATTTCGGTCAACATTTCCTGGTAGCGGCAAAGTACCAACATTGTCAGCCCGGCCACCACTGCGATGCCGCGGGCACTATTTCGGTACCGGTTGCCGCAACTGTTGTACTAAAATTTTACATTACTTTGTGAATGTGGTTGGCGTTGAGATACGCCAGGTATCATATATTATCATATATTAATTATCATATATTAATAGTATTATAACATTATTATAATATTTCCGGGATATTATATACGCCGTCATAGCCGCCGGTGCATACCCAGCGATAGGCATAGGAACATTGGCTAAGGCATAGGCAGGGGGGACCGTGGGTGCCATGGCACCCCCCCCCCAACACTTTTCGTGAAAGCGTAACATTAACCCCATGGCGGTGCATCTAAGAATATAACCCAAAAGGCCGAGTTGTAAACAGCGAAGCAGGGTTTCTGAGGTTGGATAATTCCCCTGCCATTGACAGAACTCACGTGCCGGACCCCACCCTCCACGCAACGGTGTCGCAAAGATAATCAAGCCCTAACAACATTTAATAATATCCCCTAACCACATTCCATTCTCACGTTCCGAGCACGCTGGACACACCTGACGACACTCCGTTGACCTCAGTCTTTTACTGGGGCTGCATATACTACATCTAGCTTGCCCGCCTCTTGCAGCATTTTGCTGGCTGGAGTAAGTTCATGCTGAACCTCATATAGCAAACAAGCCACTTGGCAATGCAAGTCAGAGAGAGAGAGAGAGAGAGAGAGAGAGAGAGAGAGAGAGAGAGAGAGAGAGAGAGAGAGAGAGAGAGAGAGAGAGAGAGAGAGAGAGAGAGAGAGAGAGAGAGAGAGAGAGAGAGAGAGAGAGAGAGAGAGAGAGAGAGATATATATATATATATATATATATATATATATATATTTGAGAGCTTGAGCCATCAGAACGAATTACGTCGGCCGAAGTGTGGTGGATAAAAAAACGTTGGTAATCCGTATTGGTATTGGTCATAACCACGTCCCAGAGATTACGGGTGACAGATCAGGATAGAAAGGGGAGACAATTCGGGTCTGAAGGGGAAAGGGACAAACCTGACATAGCCTGTTGTTTTTAAACTGAAAATTGGAGAGAGAGACAGAGAGACAGACAGACAGAGACAGAGACAGGGAGATATATAAAAAAAAAAACATGCTTGAAGATCTGCGCACTCTGTCTTGTTTTTTTCATTCAGGTGCCTTGCAGTGTCAGACCTGATGATGATGACACTTTCAACCCCTCGCAAATTTGTGGTTGGCGAATGCCCGTGATTTGCAATCGTTATCTGGTAGATAAGCCAGCAGCAAAAGAGCAGTGCTCGCGCCGAGCGCCATATAATCGATGCTGTCCGTCAGAATGTATGGGAACCCCTCTTGGAAACAGGACTGGGGAGTCGTAGTCGGAGTTGGAGTCGTGTCGAAGCCATGCTACCCAGACTCCAGATGATTACAATGAAGGAAGCAGAGACCAAACCCTCCGTGGTGCAGTGTTATGATTTTTTTAGTTGGTTGTATGTTGACAGCTAATGCCAAATGTTGGCATCTACCTCTCCCCCAACCGTGCGAGGGTTAAACCGAAAGACATAAAGATCAGTGCAACAATGAGCCACAGGAGTCATATGTGGCGGAACAGCGGGGGCACGTGGATACCGTGCCCCAGCTTAAATCTGAGAGGGGGTACCAATATTAAAATGTCCCCCTTAAATTTGAAAATACAGTCTCAAGATGTCACATCCGCTCCTAATAAATATCCAAATTGGCTCGCCTTCGGCGCGCCAAATTGTAAAATATCTCTCATATTTTCCGGAATGACAGGCAGGCCACAATTGGAGTCAATGGAGTTCCAAACAGTTGGTTGTTTCGTATCGCGCTACCCAGTTGATCTTAAGGCAAGGCCTACATAATATGCTTTGAAGGAAGCGGGCCAATCTTTTATGAAGGGGTTCTTCATGATTGTTGCGAGTAAGACCACAAAGCGAGGAAGCCTTACTTGAAATATGGCAAATTTAAACTTGAGGGCCCAGCCCAGCGCGATCGCAAAGCTGATTGCAAGGGTATATATTTTTACTACTTTACTGCTACTATTCGGTGCTGAAAAACTTCCAAAGAAATGAATGTTCGTCGTATAAGTCCGAATCAAACTTCTCATTCACTTCAATTGAGCGGAGTTGACTTAGACTCTGAATCACAAGAAGTGGTGTCTATTCCGATTCCATTCCACCTAAGGGCAACTTGTACAAGTTGGGTGGACTCCATGCCTACCTCCGGCTGCCCAAAAATGGTCAGATTAGACTCCGACTCCGAATCCTGAAAATTATGCTGTATTCCAGGTTCGACTCCAGCCATAAATATACGCACGATGTGATGTGCTATGATTATGCAGTGGGCATATTCTACTTCTTCGCACGTCAGAAATTCCCTAAATGTATTATTAATTGCAGTGAAGGCTGAAAGCATATGTCACATAATAAAGGCATCATTCACCTTTAAGCAGTTGCTAACCATTTAGAGGACTGATTGCAACAGGAAGGAATAATAAAGATAAAGCAATCTCATAGTGTGCACAAAATAAAACATGACCTTCAATGCACCAGGAGGTACTGAGTTTGAATGCAAGAACAATGACACAGGTTATATTATAGTACTCAACGTTTCGGACAGTTGCCAGCGTCAGGAGTGATGCTCTAAAAAAATGGATAACGGCAAAACCCGCGACAAAATACACGTAAAACGCAGAAAAGCATCCTTAGTGCTGCAGACACTCACATCAAACCACAAATAGGGAAGTATTATCCACTGGCACAGCATTAAGTCAAAGCAGATAACCTACTCTAGACCGTACTGGAAAAAGCTGGAACCGGAAACAAAGCCAGGCGTTCAGTATTAAATCCTCTCTGAGGGAGAGTGAGTCAAATCTATTTTAAAGCCCATATTTCCTCAGGGTACCTATGCAATCAGATAACCTGCTCGTAAATGAGCCGGAAACATTGCTGGGTGTCTAGTACTCAATTATCGCTGAGAAAGTATGAGCCGGAAATATATTTAGGCCAATATTTCCTCATGCCACCATAACAGTCAGATAACCTGGTACTAATCCCTCAGAGAGGATTTAGTACTAAACGCCTGGCTTTGTTTCCGGTTACAGCTGGTTTCCAGTGTGATTTAGAGTAGGTTAACTGTTTTGATTTAGAGGTGTGCCGGTGGATAATGTTTTACTATTTGTGTTTCGTTGTGAGTTTTTGTGATTGTCTGTAGCACTGAGGAGGCTTTTCTATATTCCACGTGTATGTTGTCACGGGTTTTGCCGTTTTAATTTTTTTAAACATCACTCCTGACCAAGGTTATATAAACAAAATATAATATTCCGCTCCAAAAAGGGGTGCGAGACATTAGTGCCCAAAAAGCATTGGGTAACATCATCCGGCTTGCATATGTGATGACTATCTGAGGTTGCGATTCAGCATTGTTTGTGGTTGCCATTATGGAGCTTTGTTATGGTAATAGGTGAAGTCCTAAATAAAATAGATAAAGTCCCAGCAGACGTTCGGAATGCAAATACAAAAAGAAAGGAATGCGTTGATATCGCCGGAAGTTGCGCAATTTGCGAGACTTTTAACTGTAATAATCACATCCGCCACCGCTCCGCACTGTCATGTCAGCCAGGCTGCGAGTTTGTTTACATCGTTGAGATCGGTTGCTATAGTTCTACATACTGCACGCCGTCTGACGTCACAAGTATTGGCCAATGTGCCCCACTTTTGCTTGTGTTATACAGCCGGAATTCACCCCCCCTGCTCCTGACGCTGGCCACTGGCCGAAACGTTGAGTACTATATTATAACATGTGTCATTGTTTTTGCATTCAAACTCAGTACCTCCTGATATATTGAAGGTCGTGTTTTATTCTGTGTACACTATGTCTAAAACCCAGGAACATCTTAGAGACATTCTTCGCCGTATTAAAACCATCTCGATCATCCAAACTGCTGCGCAGTGCGGATGCGACCGAACTAGGTCTCAAAATTGCGGAGTTAACTTGAATTCCATATTGGTTAGCAAGCTGTAAAACAACTGACGGAATTAAATTACTATATCAAATAACCAACCCTGACAGTGGCTGACACTTTCCACAGCAGGTCGATGCTCATGTGCCTTGCATATAGTGCCATGTATTTGAAGAGGTATTGCAATGATGTTTTTTATTCGAAAGTTGAAAACCTATAATTATTGTTCAAATCAGGTATTTTGTTCCCAGTCAAACCCATCAAGGCGACTCTATTGGCTACGATTGGGGACTCAACTACTCCTACTCCGACTCCAACAATTTTTGCAAGTGAGTCGACTTGACCATAAAGCCGCCAAATTTTGGCTGATTTCTGAGTCAATTCATACTCCGATCGGAATCAAGAACAAGCCTAGTAAAAAATTCCATGATGTGCTTTTTGAATGTGCATCGAAATCACCTGTTGACTTTAACGTCGTAAACAAACTTTGCAGAGATGTTGCGGCGAGTACATGACTGAGGAAATAATGGTACCACTCGATAGCTCGTACTTGTACTTGCGCCACTTTAAGTATTAGCTCATTAGATCGAATTGGCCCAAATAATGCAATAGACGTTATGATTTGGGGTATAAATTCGCGCGCCAGTCATGTTATATATAAAGCTGCGCTACTTTAGTTGTCTCTGCTGAAGTGTTAAAAAAAAATGCCGAAAAATAACGCAACTTTGGACGGAGCTGCATGATTTAAGTGGCCAAATCCAAGAAGTGTAAGCATTTATGATAAGTGTTCTGACGTGATATTTTACGTTCCGCGTCAAATTATCTGACACAGTGGCCATGCTCCTTATCGGGAAAAAGTACGCCTCCCGTAGCTATCGGACCTGCGTGATATGCTGAACCTGGAACCCAGTGCGCCTGGCAGTCGCTATATCACAACAGGACCGGCGTTCTGTATCCACCAGAGCACGCATGCCGCTCGAAGGCATCAACTTCGAAGGCCGAAGGCCGATCCATAAAGTACATTATATATGGTCTTGAAATATTTATACATTGCTGAAAACGGAAAATTGGTTTCCGACCATTCCGCACTCCACACCTGCGTAAGAAGTTGCACCTCCTTCCCCCGTCAAAAGGTGGGATCTGGATGCACCGTAGTTGGGATGAAGGAATATTTGCGAAAAAATGAAATCTTCAAGTGTGTGGACGTCATGGGTGCAGAATGAAGTGGATATAATCTGTATATCACGTTTTGGCGTAGATTAGGTCATATGACCGAACCTCCAATATATTTTGAGAATAAATTGAGGTGCCCCCCTCTTAACTGAGGTCGTTCCGCTGCCACTGGCAGGGGCTCTTCTTGGTTGCACTCTGTGGACACAATTAACTAGTTAATGACCAAATTTGTCAATTAGCTTTCCCGGGAATGCTGAAAATGAACCTCTCTAATCCTTATAATGCTTGCCTGAGCTGTTTTTAAAGATGTCCAGGGTACTGCTACTTACAATGGAGTTTGATAGCTGATTCAAATGTTCAACTACCCTGTTGGTGGAGAATGACTGTCTTAACCTTGTCCTGCTATGGTTAACTTTAAGTTTAAATTGATGACCTCTAATTGCATACTTTCTATTCGTTATTAATGTTGTTCATCTCCGTATTATTATACAAAGAAAGCTAATGGTAGCCTGCATTCAAACAATCTCTGGCTTCATATATTACCTTGATGTATATATATATATGGGCTATGTATATATACATATATATATATACATATATATATAATGTATATATATATATATATATATATATATATATATATATATATATATATATATATATATATGTATATATATATGTATATATACATATATATATATATATATATATATATATATATACATATATATATATATATATATATGACCGAAACGGGCATGCGCCCCATTATGAACATAAAAGAGCCCTGGCTGGGCACAGGCTCAATATCCACGGGTCGGTCTTGTCCTGGTTATTGTTTTGATGAGCCCGTAGCACTGATGCCAACTGGGCATTAGGGTGTAGTAGGCCAAAGCCGGAAGGGTTGAATCCCATCAGGAGGGGCTGCGTCCCTCCTGAGATGAGATTTAAAGCACATGTAGCGGGTAAAATTAAGGATAATCTAACAAAGGTTCCAAACTTTAACAGGGCAGACTTTGATAGCATAAGAGTGACTTTAGGTGACATTAGATGGGAAGAAAAATTCTACAATTTGAATGCCTGCGAAATGTGGGAAAAATTCAAGTCTTACTTAAGGGAAGCTCAGATGAGACATGTGCCCCAAAAGCAAAGGCACAAAATACAAGTAGGAAAGCCGGCATCGCTTACACCAGATTTGAAAAGAGCAATTAAGGCTAAGAAGGATGCATTTAGAATGTTGAAGGAAGCTTCAACTATCATAAATCTAAGGAGGTATCAAAAAGCTAGAGATGCTGTAAAGCAGAAAACCAGAGCAGAAAAGCGAGCAAAAGAATTGGACTTGGCTAGAAACTGTAATGGAGATAGCAAAAAGTTCTTTAATTTTTACAAGCTGAGTAAAGTTTCTAGCACAGTGGGTCCACTGGAGGTGAACGACACTGTATTGAGTGAGGATGTTGAGATGGTTGAGAAGTTGAGTAAACAGTTTAAATCAGTATTTTCAGTGAAAGATATGACCAATCTGCCAGCCGTAGATCATGGGTCAGTGACAGGGGATAGGATAAGTGATGTTGACTTGATTGATAGTGATCTTGTTCTCAATCATATCAGGAAAATAAAGTCAAACAATGCAGCAGGACCTGCTGAAATTTATGCTAGGCTACTGCGTGAAGCTGAAAAGGAACTGGCAATTCCACTTAGTGTAATATTTTGTAGATCAGTTTCACAAAATCGGAAATTCCAGAAGATTGGAAAATGGCAAATGTAGTTCCAATTTTCCAGGAAGGCGAAAGAGGGAAAGTTGAGAACTATAGACCCGTAAGTCCCACATCCATAGGCTGTAAGATACTTGAATCAATTATCAAGGATATAATAGTTAGTTTTCTGGAGGGAAACCGATTGATTCAAGATTATCACCATGAGTTTAGAAAAGGTCGATCATGTCTCACAAATATCTTGGACTTCTTTAATTTTCTACAGACCAGTTTGATCGATGACATCAGGTTGATGTAGCATGTCTTGATTTCAGTAAGGCCTTTGATAAGGTGCCCCATAAACGGTTAATATGCAGTTTCCGGTCCATGGTATTGCAGGTAGCCTTCTAAAATGGATAGAGTTATGACTTTCAGACAGGCAGCAGAGAGTGATGCTAAATGGTACAAAGTCATCATGGCAAGACGTCCTAAGTGGAGTCCCCCAGGGGTCAGTACTGGGACCACTATCGTTCATTATATTTGTAAATAACATCGAAAGTGGCCTAAGCAGTATGGTTTTGAAATTTGCCGATGATTTGAAGGTCTTTAGGGCAATCACAGGGCAAAATGAGGGCCTCACTACAGAGGGACTTGGATGAGCTGGTGAAGTGGTCTGAAAAGTGACAAATGAAATTTAACTTTGATAAGTGTAAAATCATACATGTAGGTAGACAGCATATCAGGGATCCATACTTGATGGGTGGCCAAGTACTAGTTGTGACTCAACAGGAGAAGGATTTAGGTGTTATTTTGCGCACAAAATTGGAAGCATCAGAGCAGACTAAAGAAGCTAGGAAAAGAGCACTAAGAAGGCTTGGGGCAATAAATAGGAATGTATCGTACACAAGTGAAGAAATCATCAGGGAGCTTTACTGTGCCTATGTCAGGCCGCATTTGGAATACTGCGCCCAAGCTTGGTCCCCTAGCTATGAAAAAGATTGTTGGCTTTTAGAGAGAGTGCAAAAGAGGGCTACAAAAATGGTTAGTGGTACAAGCGCCTTCGGCCCTTGCTCCGCTGCGGTAAGACAAAACATTTGGCGTTGGTTTCATGTCAATCGGTCACATGGTTCGGCGGCTATGCCCATTTTAGTGGAATTCATTTTCCTGCTCCCGAATATTTATATTTACAGAATCTGTCCCGCGGAGGTGTCACCGCCGAGAAAGCGCGCGCACCCCATCGTTTTATCGACGGCTGGCGAAACTCGTGGGAACGCGTGGTCAGGCCGGCTCCCAGCTTGAAGCGCAAACTGCCGGCGAAAAATGTCGTCTGGTAAGGGTTGCGGGCATCAACGATTGCAACCAAATTATTTGCGATGGGGAAAATCCGAAGGAACCGTGGGCATCACAAAACTTGGGGCTATCTGCGCATGCAACTTTCTCCCCGAAATGTCATCGGGCAGTGGTGTGGGGACAGTGTAAAGCGGAGCTGGTAAACATTTCACGACCGGGCTCCCGGGCGGCCGGGCCGATGGCCGGATGTGGCAAATCGTCGGTTGTGCTGGGCAGCCGACCAAAATGTCACAATAGCTTTAATTATGTCAGGTATATTGTCTTACAATTTTTAGCGTGAGCAAGTCCCAATGCATCGATTGCGTCCACCAAATTACATGTCATTCGGATCAGAAACAAGAAGTTAGCGGGTTGGTTTCTAGAACCCGCCACCAATACGAAGGAGGATTGGGACGTCACCAATGCGAGGGTTAAGACTAGATCCCATTGCACTTAAGAATTTAGCCACAAGAGTAGGTGCATTTACCTACTATGCATCGATATTGACTAAGAAACGTCAGGCTCAAAATAAAACGCAAGCCAATATCCAACTCGGATTACGAGAAACATCTTGAATGAATTCATCGTCCTGCAGCATCTCGCGCGAATTGATCGACCTGCCATCTGTTAACAAGAGGTGAACCAGAGGTTTCTACGTCTTCCCGTTTGCCGCGCCGTCAAATGCGATAAGGTCGAGCATGATTTTACGTAGCATATTTTCGCGGGAACGGTGTGGACATTGTGACCTGTGGACGTTATGAACTGTGAACATTATGAACTTGTGGGCATTATGACCTGTGGACATTACGAGCTATGGACATTACGAGCTGTGGAAGTTGTGAGCTGTAGATATTATAAGCTGTGGACAATATGAGCTGTGGACATTATGAGCTGTGGACGTTATGAACTGCGAAAATAATGAACGTGTGGACATTATGAGCTCGAGCTCGTGGACATTATGAGCTGTGGACAATATGACCTGTGGACATTATGAACTCGTTGATATTTTGAACTCGTGGACATTATGAACTTGTGGACGTTATGAGCTTGTGGTACTTACGAGCTGTGGACACTGAGCTGTGGACATTGTGACCTGTGGACAGTGCGAGCTGTGGACGTTATGACCTGTGGACATTATGAACTGTGGACATTGTGAGCTATGGAAGTTATGAACATGTGGACATTGCGACCTGTGGACACTATGAGCTGTGGACATTATAAATTTGTGGACACTGTGAGCTGTGGACACTGACCTGTGGACATTATGAATGCCCCCCGGCCGTGCGAGGGTTATGGTCGTCGGCGGGGGGCTGCTAGAGGGTGAGGCAGCTAGATTTAGGTGCCGCGACCCATCGGAATAACGACGCCATGCGAGTACTGGTTTGCAAATGTTCAATTTTGGGCACCCATATTGCGATATTATTGGAGATGATTTCAATTTAAAAAAACAAGCTATTGACCCATCTCCATAAAAAAACTCAGAAGTTCTGTAGTATTTTATTCTTCTGAAATATGTAGCGACGGCAACCCATGAGAACCGAATCAGATAATTGCTATGCTTCAGGGTGGCCAGAATGGCCCTGCAGTCCTGCAGTAGCTCCTCACTCCTAGCAGGACCTATGCTATTTATTCCTACCTGCACTACAACTGCCCTATACTGGTGCTCACTGGTGGCCTGTGTCACCACTGGCACCAAGTCTTTGACCTTGGCACCAGGCCTGGTGATGCACCGATCCTTTCACTTACAACCTTTCAAAATATTCAGCCATGTACCTCAGGTAAAGATTGCAATATTTTATGGCAGACAATTCCTCCTTCGGACTGCTCCTCAGCCTGAAATCGGACATCCTCCAGCCAAAACCTTAGTTTCAGAGCTGCATATAAAGGTGAAAATTGATACATTTACGGCGCCTCCTTTGACCAATGCTTGAAGCCAAGCAAAAGCTCAAACAGACTAAATACCACTGATTCAGATTTTCTCGTGATTTAGAGTAAATAACTGGGCAATGTAATGGAGAATTACATGCTTCACTTGATCCAAAACACATAAGTTGCTCCCAAAAACACACACAACGCGCCATAAACGTAGTACACCACGCCATGCGTTTAAATGTTCCCTGAGACAATGAAATGAAGGCAGAGATGTTTTTAATTAATTCCTTACCGCCACAGAGTTCCATGCAGCAGAATGACGGTTCCCTAGCTTCTCCAAAACGCGGAAATTGGCTGAAATTAAACCACGCTTTACTCTCCAACGCGGGAATGGGTTGCTAGAATCAAACAATATCCTATCCAGGATTAGCTTCGGCCTCCGACCGCTAGGTGGCAATAGCCCGTCCTTGGTCGCCGATTCCGGGGAGTTTCCTATCCGTTTACTATTATCCGTGGTAATAGTCTGTCGAAATGCTTACCGTGAATGTGCGTGCAACGACCACCACGTAAACGGGCACGATTTATTTCGCACATGGCTTTGGATGCGGTCTGTGTGATCTATTACTGGTTTGGGTTTGTTGCACAAATCACACACAGACATGCTGCGTGTCAATGCATGCCTTGCTCTGGCTCGTGCTCCTAAGTTCCTGCTATCGTTTGACTGCCCTGGTGGTTATGTCCGCGTGACCCGTCCATCAGCCTGACACATCCTGTGTTGCTGCGCGATGCGCATGCATGAGAGACATGAAGGCTACCTCATTAGATGCAGCAAAATTGTGTGTCTACAAACGACCTTACCGGCGGTGATGACAGTCTGTATGCACCTCGGGCTTAGTATGTTGTTAGTACCCGTATATTCCTCTGCTTCAGGGTGTAGCCCTCTGCTTGCTTCAGGATTTCATATGGATGAAATTCAGGGCTACTTCGTTGAACCGCACCGGATTTGGTGTGTGGTACCACTGTCCTGAGTCCGACAATGGTCGGTGGTGACTGTCCGGCCACCGAGCATCAGTACATGAGGTGCACAGATGATGACGGGTCAGCTGGCTCTACTACGGCTGGGACGCACGGGACAAGATGTTTCTCCCTCATCACGCCAAGAGAGTCGGTTGTACTGTTTCGTTCAGATGTATGTTCAGAACTACGTTTTGCTTGGAAGACCGAATTCGGATGGAACACGATGTGACATTGTTCGTCGTTGGTGTTACGACTAAAGACTATCCTTAAATATTACAAATGCGTGGCGTGCTCTCTACCTTTGCTTTAGCCTGCGTCGAAGAGTGCATAGTTTGTCGTCGAGCCGATCTTCCTAGGATAATTATCCTATTTGTTGTTTAACACTGTATTCAAATCAACACCAACTATGCAACAATGAAGCTGTCCGTAGGAGAAAGCTATGTACATGACGTCGACTTGTGCTGTGAGGAGGTCGACACAATACACGCAGGCACGCATACGCACGCAACAATCGACCCACGAGCACGGCGACCCGCGCAACATTCGACCTACTGGCACCACAACCTTAGAAAAACATCACAGCGGTTGAACGGTTCCGCCTGTCACCTATGTGATGGTAAGAGAGCCTCTGCGGCCTCCTGGTCACTGTCTGGCCGAATGTGACGCCACGGCACCAGCAGTACCGCCAGTACCGCCAGTACCGCCAGTACCGCCGACTCTACAGCACCGCCAGTACCGCCAGTACCGCCGGCTCTACAGCACCGCCAGTACCGCCAGTACCGCCGGCTCTACAGCACCGCCAGCTCCATAGTACCGCCAGTACCACAGGTGCCGCCAGCTCTACAGCACCACCAGTACCGCCAGCTCTACAGCACCGCCAGCTCCATAGTACCGCCAGTACCACAGGTACCGCCATCTCTACAGCACCGCCAGTACCGCCAGCTCTGCAGCACCGCCAGCTCCATAGTACCATCAGTACCACAGGTACCGCCAGCTCTACAGCACCGCCAGCTCCATAGTACCGTCAGTACCACAGGTACCGCCAGCTCTACAGCACCGCCAGCTCCGCAGTACCGCCAGCTCCACAGTACCGCCAGCTCTACAGAACCGCTAGCTCCATAGTACCGCCTGCACCGCCAGTACAGCTAGATGCACAGTACCGCCAGCTCCAGAGTAGTGCCGACTTTAGTTCCGACAGCTGTACTGTAGCTCTAGCTGCACAGTACCGCCACCCTCTCAGTAAGACCAGTCAGTCGCCAGCATTGCTTCCCTTCAGCGCTGTACAGCTGCAGAAGATCGTGGGGACGTCAATCAGGCAGGCGGGTCACATACTGGCTGGTGTAGTGCTGACGTCACATCTGGCGCAGGCGTGCGGTGGTCGGCCTCCACCGGCTTCAGACAGTGCAACAACGTCATATTTCCTCTATGAAGAGGGCGTGGGCGCTGGTGAGGCACAGGATTCTCTTGCCGAGCTGAAGACGGTCGGGCGGGTCAGTCAAGTACGACTGTGGCGATCACACCCAAGCCGCGGCGCATGGTGAAGTGGAACCAACAGAGGGAGCTGACATATGTCGTCCCAGTGGCAGATCCAGGGGAAGCGAGGCCATCCGCTCTAAGACGGCCTGATTTGGAGCAAGATCGGCATCTATTCACGATTTGATGGACAACCAGGAACATTCACGCCGAAAATATTGTTTAAAATAAAGCTCATGTCCTAAACTATCCACATCGGATGTGTTTTTTTTATTGGGGGTCATTTTTCTACCCCCCTCCTACCAAGCCGATTCAAGTCGGCTGGCTGGATCCGCTCCTGGCAGTACCTGCAGGGAAGCCAACAGGGAGCAACACCGGACAGACAGCATCGGGCAGACAGGAACCGTCACAGACAGCACCGGGTAGACAGCAACCGTCACAGGCAGCATCTGGCATACAGGAACCGTCACAGAGAGCATCGGGAAGACAGAAACTGTCACAGACAACATGGAGCAGGCATCAACCGTCACAGACAGCATCTGACAGACAGGAACCGTCACAGACAGCATCGGACAGACAGGAACCGTCACAGAGAGCATCGGGAAGACAGAAACTGTCACAGACAACATGGAGCAGGCATCAACCGTCACAGACAGCATCTGACAGACAGGAACCGTCACAGACAGCATCGGGAAGACAGGAACCGTCAACACAGCATCGGACAAACAGGAACCATCACAGAGAGCATCGGGAAGACAGAAACTGTCACAGACAACGTGGGGCAGGCATCAACCGTCACATACAGCATCTGACAGACAGGAACCGTCACAGACAGCATCGGCAGACAGGAACAGTCACAGAGAGTACTGAACAGACAGCAAATGTAAGACAAGAAACAGCACCAGGAAGGCAGGAGGGCGAGCTGGAAGGCAGGAGGGCGAGCTGGAAGTTCAGCACTGCATGACGCGGCGGGATCAGATGTCTTGTTTCATGTATGGTGGAGCTGATTGGAATAGGTCCAGTCCCACAATGAAGTAGGAACTACCAAATGCATACTTTGCAAACATAACTAGTATTTTGCCTTCGCGCTTATTAACAATGGCCATGATTCCTGTGTAGCACATAACGGCTAATGTGTGCTTTGTGTGAGATGGTTAATGATCAACCATTCCACGCTAATCACGTTTGGCTTCATTATGAGGCTAAGCGGAGCCTGGGCAATCACGCACGAGTGCTCTTCCTCCGCCGTGTCTCGTCATACAAATTTGAATATGTCCAACGCCAAGTCACTCGGATGTCAGGATGTTTTAGCAGCGTATGGCTTTCCACCTGAATTTTGAATTTTACAAACACTACCGTGTGATGCTTTCTCTTATTTTCTTTCCAGTGTGAAGCAGTGGCCTGCATAGTCGGTGAAACAGCACAGTTGCCGGTCATTTGCGAACATACAGCCGGTACAAGAATCGAGACACTGACGGTGCTGAGCTGGGTGGTTCATCACTGGCCAGGACCGGAGTATGGAGTATGGAGTATGGCCAGGACCGGAGTATGGAGTATGGAGTATGGCCAGGACCGGAGTATGGAGTATGGAGTATGGCCAGGACCGGAGTATGGAGTATGGAGTATGGCCAGGACCGGAGTATGGAGTATGGAGTATGGCCAGGACCCGAGTATGGAGTATGGAGTATGGCCAGGACCCGAGTATGGAGTATGGAGTATGGCCAGGACCGGAGTATGGAGTATGGAGTATGGCCAGGACCGGAGTATGGAGTATGGAGTATGGCCAGGACCGGAGTATGGAGTATGGAGTATGGCCAGGACCGGAGTATGGAGTATGGAGTATGGCCAGGACCGGAGTATGGAGTATAGAGTATGGCCAGGACCGGAGTATGGAGTATGGAGTATGGCCAGGACCGGAGTATGGAGTATGGAGTATGGCCAGGACCGGAGTATGGAGTATGGAGTATGGCCAGGACCGGAGTATGGAGTATGGAGTATGGCCAGGACCGGAGTATGGAGTATAGAGTATGGCCAGGACCGGAGTATGGAGTATAGAGTATGGCCAGGACCGGAGTATGGAGTATGGAGTATGGCCAGGACCGGAGTATGGAGTATGGAGTATGGCCAGGACCGGAGTATGGAGAGCAGCTAAATAGCCATACAAGTGTGCTGCGTAAATATTAATGTTAGTCCGAACGATATGTCTAGCCATGTAGAATACATTCGGTTAGCTGCATGTTAAAATAGCAGGTAAATGCCGAGGAATGGAATAGAACACTACCTGCTGCGACATGAAATGTGAAGTTAATGCTATATCGGCTTGAAACTATTCACTAGTTCCACTACCGAGCCCACATCCGGCACGTGACCTGAGATATGCTTGAAATTGTGACCAAGGCACAAAGGTCGCAAGTCCAGGATTTAAAATAGGTGAAAACTTTCTTAACTTACACTCTTTGGCATGACAAATGATACTTCTATCGACAATCTTATCAGGACGGGAGTGTACCTGCACCCCTACTTCCATCGGTGCCACTACACAAGAAATGGAGTTGAGCACGTCTCTGTAGAACTAAAATGTAGGTATTTGTTGGGTATTTCACTGCACGACACTGCACTGGTCTGCTGCAGCACTACAATGTATTGACAGGGTATTTCACTGCACGACATCACACTGCACTGGTCTGCTGCAGCACTACAATGTACTGATAGGGTATTTCACTGCACGACATCACACTACACTGGTCTGCTGCAGCACTACAATGTATTGATAGGGTATTTCACTGCACGACACTGCACTGGTCTGCTGCAGCACTACAATGTATTGATAGGGTATTTCACTGCACGACATCACACTGCACTGGTCGCTGTAGCACTTCAATGTGGCGACATGAAATGTGAGGTTAATGTTACATCTGCTTCAAACTCTTCACCAGTTGGTTGGGTATTTCACTGCATAAATAGGCAGTCCCGTCTCTTCCGATTCCATTTGTCCTTGTGCCCTTCCTTCCATGGTTTTTTCTTCTTGTCATCAAATGGTAATATCCAAACACGACACGATGTAATTTATTAGCGTAACCATTGGGTGTTTGGGTGTGCACTAGATCAAATTGATTTTCTATTAAATACAAAAAACTGTAGCATCGTTCATCATCCATGTTTCGTAATCTATTATCATGCATATGCCATGCGAATAATATTGGTGAGAACTTACTGAACGAACAAAGCTAATGCCGCCTGAAAGACAGGTTAATGCCATGTGAGGAAGCATGGTAACACACTTGTGCGAAACATAGTACATCACACTGGACGGTTGGTCGCACGTGTGGGGACAGGAGGATGGCAGTCGCCAGTTTCCAGGCACCAGGTGAAGTCGTGGCAGCCTCAACTACTCTCCAACTACAGGCAACCCCCTTCCAGGCTTCAATCGTCCCCCGTTCCTACCTAAAGTCAGCCAATGCATACATACGATACTCGCATACGACTGGCTCCGTTCCCTGCCTGCAGTCGGCTCCGTCCCCTGCCTACAGCTGGCTCCGTCCCCTGCCTACAGCTGGCTCCGTCCCCTGCTTACAGTTGGCTCCGTCCCCCGCATATAGTTGGCTCCGTCCCCCCGCCTACAGCTGGCTCCGTCCCCTGCCTACAGCTGGCTCCGTCCCCTGCCTACAGCTGGCTCCGTCCCCTGCCTACAGCTGGCTCCGTCCCCTGCTTACAGTTGGCTCCGTCCCCCGCATACAGTTGGCTCCGTCCCCTGCCTACAGCTGGCTCCGTCCCCTGCCTACAGCTGGCTCCGTCCCCTGCCTGCAGTTGGCTCCGTCCCCTGCCTACAGCTGGCTCCGTCCCCTGCCTACAGCTGGCTCCGTCCCCTGCCTACAGCTGGCTCCGTCCCCTGCCTACAGCTGGCTACGTACCCTGCCTGCAGCTGGCTCCGTCCCCTGCCTACAGCTGGCTTCCCCCTTCCAGCTGGCTCTATCCCCCGGCTAAGCTGGATTCGCTATTACCTACAGCTGTCCCTGTCGCCCCTCCCCTCCCAACAGCTGGTTTTGCTTCCTGTTACGGCTGGCTCCTCCTCGCCTACCGATGGCTCTGTCCCCCGCCTACTGCTCACTGCGCCCCCGCCTACAGCCAGCCAGTCATTCCCCGCCTTCAGCTGGCTCCTCTTCGCCTACCGATGGCTCTGCCCCCCGCCAATGCTCACTGCGCCCCCGCCTACACCAGCCAGTCATTCCCCGCCTTCAGCTGACCCTCCTCCGCCTACAGCTGGCTCCGTTCCCCGCATACAGCCGACCCCTCCCCCTCCCCCGTTTACAGTTGACCCTCACCCGTCTATAGTTAGCCCTCCGCGTCTACAGTTGGCCCTCCTCCGTCTACAGTTGGCCCTCCCCGTCTACAGTTGGCCCTCCCCCGTTTATAGTTGACCCTCCCTCGTCTACAGTTGACCCTCCCCCGTCTACAGTTGACCCTCCCCTATCTACAGTTGACCCTCCCCCGTCTACAGTTGACCCTCCCCCGTCTACAGTTGACCCTCCCTCGTCTACAGTTAGTCCTCCCCCGTCTACAATTGGCCCTCCCCCGTCTACAGTTGGCCATCCACATGGCTCATTATATCGTATGTTCCAACTTCCAAGTACCAACGTCCGGATTTTTAAAGCACGCCTTACCTCATAGGTAATTAATAGAAAAAACACGACAGCGAGGCGATGAGCAGAATTAGCGTCAGCTTATGCCGCGGCAGGCTGGCCGACACTGAAGTTGATGGCGCCAACTGGGCCGTCTCTGTGGAAGAGAAAAGTGCATCTGGGGTATCTCAGCTGACAGCCAGTAACTGGGGTACATCTGGGGTACCTCCGCTGACAGCCAGTAACTGGGGTACATCTGGGGTACTTCAGCTGACAGCCAGTAACTGGGGTACATCTGGGGTACCTCCGCTGACAGCCAGTAACTGGGGTACATCTGGGGTACTTCCGCTGACAGCCAGTAACTTAGAGAAAAATTAGGGTATCTCCCCTAAAAAAAAAAAAAAGGGGGAAAAACGGGGATTTCCCCCAAAAAAAAAAAAAAAGGAAAAAAAAGGGGGGTTCCCTAAAAAAAAAAAAAAAAAAAGGGGTTAATTATAATATTTCTCAAAAAAAAAAAAAAAACAGTAACTGGGGTACATCTGGGGTACTTCAGCTGACAGCCAGTAACTGGGGTACATCTGGGGCAGTGGCGTCGCCACGAAATTCTTCCAGGGGGGGCAATGTTGATAGGGGGCCTCCTGCTCCCCGAAAAGGGGCCTCCACTGTGTTAGGGCCTCCTCTTGCTTTTTAGGCTCTTAGTATGGTTCCCGAATGGGAACGTGATTTCATATTGATGTCTTGTTTGTTCTTGGCATGGTATATAATTTACGCAAAGCGCAATAGCAAGAATCTTTTTTTTTCGCTGAGAACCGAGCCATACCAGGGTATAAATAAGCAAATGTAGATAAATAAGTCAGTGCCAAAACAAACTAATATCTTTATGCTTTATCGACGAGAAGAATCTTCCCGCTGGCCTCTAGATTGTAGCGAGCTGGTGGGGCTCGTGCTGAGCATATCTTAAAGATATCTCCCATTGATCAACCCACTTCTTTGTTCACCAAGTTTAACTGAATATAGCTAGGTTCATCACTACTGTTAGTCATTCCCGCCAGCTTGATCTCATAAACAAACTTAAACGATCATTTCTCAGTCCCAGGACAACAATTTCGCGAAGGTGACAACGAGAAGTGGATTGAATTGGTTTTCTGATCGTTATCTTAGGGATTTTTTTTTTTCATAACATTTGTTGCTGGCTGCAAGGCACTTGGCACAGAAGCTAAAAGAATAAATACTCCGCGAATAAATTCACGGCAAGAACAAGCATTGAACAACCATGCATCAATGGCAATGCAACAATGTAACAATGACAATGCATAAATAATGCAAAACCTTCGAATTCCACGCCGTCACGCCCATGGTTATCGCTGTGGTGTACCGTTTTGTAAATTATGTCGTTGAGAAGGTACTGAAGCTGGGAAGCTCTAATCATGCAGGCTGTAATCACAGAAGACAACTTTGTAGGAAGAAAATACATTTTAAAACATCATTCCTCCCATTTAATATGGGGCATCGGTGTTGTTTTGTATGCTTGTGAGGGGGAATTTACCCCCGCAATGTTGGCTTTGCTCCATGGGCGTAAGTTCTGAAAATTATTGAGACCAGTGACGCACCCATATTTGCGTCAAGGGGAGGGGGCAAACGTATTTGGAGGGGGTCCAACTACTGAATAAAGTCTTCCGATTTCGACCATTATGTTGTCAAAGGGGAACTTTTTAAATAAAATAATTAGTGATCAACTGAATTATCCTGTGGAGGGGCCTAATCTACCACTATCGTTTCTGATTCGTCGGATTTCAACCCTAGCTCCCACAACCTGTTCAAATGTATTCTTTTGGTATTCCTTGATAAGTCACCTCGCACTGCTGAAATTACACCTGCACAAATCACTTTAAAATGTAAAATTTTCCAATTTCAGACATTCCAGTTCATAGTGCCCGGTCGCCACGACGCCAACGTTAGTGCACGTGCACACCCATCTTGCGCATTCGGCGCATTCGCCACACTTCGTGCGATGCTACGGATTCTGCTGGACCTCCTACGCTTTGTTAATTGCTGCCACATGATAGACTTACGCCATATCTGACGTGATGAAATGCTTCGTATGGGTTCGTATGAAATGCTTCGTTCGCTGCGAAAATTAGATTAATTAAATTTGATCATTAGTTCCCTTCTTACCATATTTTATGGTGAAGAAATGCGGATACCCGCTGAGCTTTGATGCACCTCATATCTTTGATTAAACATGCTTCCAGGTTGGCTACCGAACCGAAGCCCTGCCTGAGTGTACTTCTTTGGACCCGTTTCGTATTTCTTCGTCTACGGATGTGTCCTAAGGCTCCAATTCATTTTTGTTAGAGGCCCAACGCATTTTCGAAACCCCTGCTCGTTTTAGGGTTTGTTGCTTTTTTTGCGCACCGAATATTTTATTTTTAGTTGTCGGGGCGCTTTCAAAGATCTCGATGTGTTTACTTAGTGCCCGATATTTTTGTTCGTTTTGGGATCATGTTGCTTTTTGCGGCCCCAGCATTTTTTCAGGCCCTTGTGCGGTCATATGGCCCCTGTGTGCCTTGAGAGCTTCCGGTGCTTTTTTTTTTTTTTTTTTAGTGTTCCCGGTATATATAGTTATGGCTACAACGCATGTTTTCGGACCCTGCCGCTTTTTACGAAACTGCGCTTTGAAGGGCCAGTCGCATTTTCGGTCCCCGTTGTGCTCTTAGGGTCCCGCTGTGTTTATTTGGGGCTTCTGACGCACATTTGTGGGGCCCCAGTACGATTTTGAGGCTTCGGTGCGATTTTTCTGGGTCCCAGCGCGACTTATCGCGCCCAGGCGCGTGGTTCCGGGACCCAACGCCAGTTATCTGGGCTCAACGCGATTTTTGTGGATCTCTTCTGAATTTTCTTTAACTTCCGAATCCTGCCCTGATTTTTCGAGTCCCTGGTGCCATGTTTTTGTATCTCACCTCGATTTTCTTCGAGCTCCGGTATGTTTTTCGATGCCGTACGCGATTTGTCAAGGCATCTGATGACATGTTCGGTGCTCCAGAACCATTGTCCTGACCCGGACTTTTTTGCAATCCCTCCTGATTTTGGAGGGCTCCGGCTTTATTCTTCGGATACCGATGGGACTTTGGGGGTCACATGGTGCCTATGTGGGGCCATAGACGCCAATTGTTGGCAGCCCGGACGTTAATTTTTGATGCCCAGACCAAATTATTGGTACTACCGATGGGTCCGAGCGCGAAATTTTTGGTACTACCGAATTGTGGGTCAGAGCGCGAAATTTGGTGGGACCGGTTCGAGTTTGCGGGGCGCGTTGTACTTAGCTGTGACCCCAACGCGATCTTGGCGGTTCCTGTTGCAGATTTTCGTGCATCGGAGCGAGTTTTCTGGGGCCCGACGTATTTACTTTGAGCCCCTACGCGAATTCTAGTGGACCGACGCGAATTTTTGTGGTCCCAGCGCGACTTTTGGGGGCCTCGGCTCGATTCTTGGGAGCATATCCCTCTTAGGAGGGAGGGGCCATTTGCCCCTTTGATATGTCACTGCGGCCACCGAAGGAGTTCTATTTTTATATAGGTCCTTACGTGATATTTTTGGGTCCTGGTACGATTCTTCGGTCTCCAGGTGCGATTTTTTTCGGTGCCCTGACACATTTTTTTCCAGTGCCCAACGGGTTTTGCGGGGACTTTGACCCGATTTTTTTGGGCGCAGAGTGACATTCCGGTTGATAATTGATTTTTGGGGCAGCAGCAACCTTTGGGGTCCAGGCGCGACGTTTTTGGTCCCCAGTGAGATTTTCGAAGGTTGCGACGCGACTTTTTTAGTCCAATGTAATCTTTTGTGTCCCGACGTCATTTGCTTGGATCCCTAGCGCGAGTTTTAGCGACCTCGACACTTTGTGGGTGTCCAATACGTTTTGGATGCTTTTAGTGTCCTTGTTGGGGCCCAAGAGTGATTATCCATGTCCGGATTGTTTTTCGTTGCCCCGGCTTCATTTGTGTCTAAATGATACTGTTGGGGAACGGTACGACTTATCGTGCCCCTAGCGTGATTTTCATGATCCGGGCGTGCATTTTTGGTACCCATAGGCTCAGCGAGATTTTCAGGGGCCCCGGCCGGATCTTTTTGGGCCCATGTCGTGATTTTCATGTACCCCGGCACGACTCCTGCCATTTCAGATGCTTCTAGCAAATTATAGACCTCCTCTCGCGTCTTAGGGGTCTCGTCTCATTTCCTGGAGCTTCTTTACCGGTTTTGGACGTCTTCTCGTCCGTCCTACCCTCCTCCATATTCAATGGTCCTCCTCTCCCGTTTTGGAGGACCTCCTCCCACATCCTGGGGCCCCTTTAACATGGCATGGGACTTCCTCTCATGTTCCAGGGGCATCCTCTGCCAAATTAGGGGCCTCCTGCCACGCCTCGTGGGCCTCCTCCTTTGTCCTCGCAAAGCTTACCCGTCTTGAGGGGATCTTCAATTTTGGAAACCTCGCCTCCTTCCATACCTGCTACCTACCACTCCAATTTTAAGGGCCTTCTCTCATTTCCTGGGAATTCCTTCCGGTCGTCGGGGCCTCATTCGGCCCTGGAGACCTCCTACTCCATCTCGAGGGACTCCTCTCGAGTCCGGCAGGGGCCTCCTTTTTTCTTTTTGAGGCTTTCTTTTTCAAATTAGGGGCCTCCTCTCACGTCTTCGGGGCCTCCTGTTCCGCGTTTTGATTCTATCTTTTCCCATTTTAAGGTTGGCCTCTTATCTCCTGGTGGACTCCTGTTCTCTCTTAGGTGGCTCCTCTTCCAAATTACACGCAACCTTTCCTATCTCAGTTACCTTGTCATTTCCTGGGGACCTTCTTACCCGTCTTGAAGCCTTCTTTCTCGCCTGGGAGCATCCCTCTTATCTAATGGCCATTCTCTCCTATTTTAGGGGCTTCCTCGTGCATCATAGGGTCTCTTTCCAATCTTATATCGTCCTCTTCCGAATTAGGTGCTTCCTGCCACTTTTCTGGATTATCCTTTTCTATCTTGGTGGAACCTTACCCGTTTCGGGGACTGCTTTTACGTCTCCGAAGCCTCATCTCATATCCACTGGCTTTCTCTTCCGTCTTAGGGCCTTCTCTCATTTTCTGAGGTCTCCCTTCCCGTATTGGG
The DNA here is from genome assembly GCA_034440615.1 of Ashinkailepas kermadecensis. Taxonomy (NCBI): domain Eukaryota; kingdom Metazoa; phylum Arthropoda; class Thecostraca; family Neolepadidae; genus Ashinkailepas; species Ashinkailepas kermadecensis. Next base: position 330,606 of record JAOTOM010004833.1, read on the forward strand.
GCCTCCTTTGCAATCCTGGGGGCCTCCTTTGCAATCCTGAGGGCCTCCTTTACAATCCTGGGGGCCTCCTTTGTAATCCTGGGTGCCTCCTTTGCAATCATGGGGGTCTCCTTTGCAATCCTGGGGCCTCTTTTGCAATCCTGGGGGCCTCCTTTACAATCCTGTGGGCTTCCTTCGCAATCCTGAGGGGCTCCTTTGCAATCCTAGGGGCCTCCTGTGCAATCATGGGGCCTCCTTTGCAATCCTGGAGGCCTCCTTTTGCAATCCTGTGGGTCTCCTTTGCAATCCTGGAGTCCTCCTTTGTAATCCTGGGGGCCTCCTTTGCAACCCTGGTGCCTCCTTTGCAATCCTGGAGTTCTCCTTTGTAATCATGGGGCCTCCTTTGCAATCCTGGGGCATCCTTTGCAATCCGGGGGCTCCTTTCCTTTTGCAATCCTGGGGGCCTCCTTTTCAATCCTGGGGGCCTCCTTTGTAATCCTGGGGGCCTCCTTTGTAATCCTGGAGGCCTCCTTTGCAATCCTGGGGGCCTCCTTTGCAATCCTGGGGGCCTACTTTGCAATCCTGGGGCCTCCTTTGCAATCCTGGGGCCTCCTTTGCATTCCCGGGGGCCTCCTTTGCAATCCTGGAGTCCTCCTTTGTAATCCTGGTGGCCTCCTTTGTAATCCTGGGGAGTCCTTTGTAATCCTGGGGGCCTCCTTTGTAATCCTGGAGGCCTCCTTTGCAATCCTGGGGGCCTCCTTTGCAATCCTGGAGGCCTCCTTTGCAATCGTGAGGGCCTCCTTTGCATTCCTGGGGGTCTCCTTTGCAATCCTGGAGTCCTCCTTTGCAAACCTGGGGGCCTCCTTTGCAATCCTGGGGGCCTCCTTTGCAATCCTGGAGTCCTCCTTTGAAATCCTGGTGGCCTCGTTTGCAATCCTGGGAGCCTCTTTTGCAATCCTGGGGCCTCCTTTTCAATCCTGGGGGCCTCCTTTTCAATCCTGGGGGCCTCCTTTGTAATCCTGGAGGCCTCCTTTGCAATCCTGGGGGCCTCCTTTGCAATCCTGGGGGCCTCCTTTGTAATCCTGGAGGCCTCCTTTGCAATCGTGAGGGCCTCCTTTGCATTCCTGGGGGTCTCCTTTGCAATCCTGGAGTCCTTCTTTGCAAACCTGCGGGCCTCCTTTGCAATCCTGGGGGCCTTCTTTTCAATCCAGGGGGCCTCCTTTTCAATCCAGGGGGCCTCCTTTGTAATCATGGAGGCCTCCTTTGCAATCCTGGGGCCTCCTTTGCAATCTTGGGGGCCTCCTTTTCAATCATGGGGGCCTCCTTTGTAATCATGGAGGCCTCCTTTGCAATCCTGGGGGCCTCCTTTGCAATCCTGTGGGCCTCCTTTGTAATCCTGGAGGCCTCCTTTGCAATCCTGGGGGCCTCCTTTTCAATACTGGGGGCCTCCTTTGTAATCCTGGAGGCCTCCTTTGCAATCCTGGGGGCCTCCTTTGCAATCTTGGGGGCCTCCTTTGTAATCCTGGAGGCCTCCTTTGCAATCGTGAGGGCCTCCTTTGCATTCCTGGGGTCTCCTTTGCAATCCTGGAGTCCTCCTTTGCAAACCTGGGGGCCTCCTTTGCAATCCTGGGGGCCTCCTTTGCAATCCTGGGGGCCTCCTTTTCAATCCAGGGGGCCTCCTTTGTAATCATGGAGGCCTCCTTTGCAATCCTGGGGGCCTCCTTTGCAATCCTGGGGGCATCCTTTGCATTCCTGGGGGCCTCCGTGCCAATTGTTGGCACTCTCGTGATTTCTGGGGCCTCCTATCCTCTCCTAGGTGACTCCTTCTTCAAATTAGGGGCCTCCTCTCACGTCTTGGAGGCCTCCTCTCGTGTCTCGTCGGCCTCATTGCTCACTTTTTTCCTGTGCATTTCCGGATAGGGGCCTCCTCAAATTTCAGGGGGGCGGCGCCCCCCTGTTTGACGGCAGGGGGGGCGACTGCCCCCCCCCTGCCCCCCCGGTGGCGACGCCCTTGGGGCCCCAGCCTACCTCCACCGTTTCTATGTTACCGGATTTTTGTTCTTCTTTACCAAAACGTTCACGTTCACGTTCAACGTCTTGTACCACGTCAACGTTCGTGCACGTGTACACACTGGCGTATCCGATTTTGTCAACTCTTGCTGTAAGCAGAACTTGAGCAGCATGGAAACCCTCGATGTGTGCCAGAATCTACTATGATACCATACTGGCTTCCAAACAATTATTTTTTGTTAAAAATCCGTTAAAATTGGACATTCTTTCATCCCGACGCTATTTTTTAACCTCGGCAAAGGTTACTGCATTTTAATTTAGTTGACTTCTGTTGGTTTCGGGGGGGAGACACTATGGCCCCCGTTTTAAGCGCTTGGGGGGGGGAGCATGGCCGGAATGGCCCCTCCCTGAATCCGCCAGAGGTCATCTAATCGTTGAATATTAACTTTTTATTAATGTATTACGACGATGAACATTGACGTAATACAATTATGGACGCCATTTCTGGGAACTAATATATCATATCCATACTATTTTTCTGTTCCTATACTATTATGCAGGTTTTGTGTTATCTTGGATTTTGTGTGCTTGTCAAGATAAATCCATGCCTGACACTTCTCCATGCTATATATCCTATTTGATGTAAATGTTAAAAATACATATAAGTCACCATTTCGAAGTAGGCACATGTTTGCCAAGTAGGCAAAATAATGGTTGCACTACAAGTCATATATAGTATAAAGAATGGTAATTTTATGTATCGCGAAAAACATCTGATTTTTTTCTCTCACCAATTTCCGATTGTGCTCTACTTTTTATACACACCCAAGGCCGTTTGCGGCAGGTTATTGAACGCTCACTGGATTTGTAGATGTGTCGTGCATTTTCATTGGCTGATGACGATGATGGAGTTTTATGAATGCAGCAAGGTGCACTTGTTTACAAATGTTCAAGTGTTTACAACCGCTCCCCGCTTATCGTTGTGGCCTGTCATTCATTGTGAGTAGGCCTACCTAGGTAGGTACTAAGTGCTTTGGGTTTGTTCTGATATTCTCTACATTGAATTGCAGTTGGAATCGTGTGATAGGAAAGGAAAACATTGTAAATCATTGTGAATGTCTATCAATGTACCTACCTAGGTACATGTACGTAGGTCCAGGTAGGTAGATATGTAGATATCTGGGACCAGAGGTAGCAAAACCTGTGTAGTGCTCCATCAAGAGGCGCATCCAAGGGGGGGGGCGGTGTCCCCTCCTTAGTATCCAAAAATACATTAGATCAATGGAGAAATGTTGAAATCATCAGTACATCAACCCGGAATTTTCGCCTCGTTCTGCTCGCCGAAACCTTTCTCTTAATCTTCACATTTTTTGTTTTGTTTAGGTCAGCCCCGCCCTCTTTATAAAATTCTGGCTGCGCCACTGGCTCCAACCTAAACAATTGAGCATTAAGCATGCTCAAAGTTTTGTTTAGTGTTCAGTTATGAACAACTGAGTGGGGTGGCTGGCCAAAAATATGCATTCCTTATTACCTACCTACCTTTGTGTCACTGGAATCAAACTGCCCTCCCCAAATGTGTCATATCCAACGTCACTGATGGTGGGCGGAAGATAGGGGGCGGGGGGGCGGGAGGAGACCGAGAGGGTTCAGATTCACTGTGGGTCTGATGACGACACTGCAGCAAAATGTCGGGTGACTAAAATGTGTATCCCCATACGAACATCCTGTGTGATCCCCTGGGCCCAGGGACCCTTCATATCGCCTCGGGGCCCTCCGGTCACCAGGAGTTCTCCGTCGCATCAGTGACCCACCCATTCGGTTCAGGGCCCTCTTCGTTGGCTCATGGCCTGTTTTGCTGGCCGGACCCTCCGTCAGCCCGGAAGCCCTTCGCGTTTGCCCGGGCCGAACCCTCAGCATCTGCCCGTGGAAGCTGCGTCGACTCTGGGGCCCTCTCATCGGCTCTAAACCCGCTTCATCAGCCCGTGGTCTCGTTCGTCGGCCAAGGAGCCCTGCAAGTCGGCCCTGGAGCCTTCACCGGTTGCCCAGAGGCCCCCCGTAGCGCCAAATTACTTGTACTTCTTCACGATCTGAATTGAAACACATACTCAACGGCCCCGTCGGACCCCAGTGGGGGATGGCCCCATGCTCCCTGGATCCCTCACCGATCCTCTCCCGCTCTGACATATACAGCATGTCTCACTATGACTTAAAGCAGCCCGAACCTTCTCTAGACCAAGGGTGTTTTGTGACATATATTTGCGATCCCAGACCCAGGTTGGTGGAAGTGTGGAGGATTTCCTCAAAAGGGGAGGGGAGGAGTTTGTGTCGGTGTTTGATGTAGATGTCTGCGAGGGGGCAGTCTGACGGTCGGAGAAAGCCGCCCTGACCCCAGCAGAGAGGGAGAGCAATGTGGTTGTCGCATAGCGCCGTGAAGAACAGTCTATTTCAGCATCTGTGAAGTTAATACCAATACTTCAATACTGCTAAGGACAGTTTAACCCACACTATCATATGGGGTGGATGCCACCCACCGCCACGATCTAGGGCCAAGGTACGAATGGAAGGATGTCCAAATTGCATGGAACGGAGAGGGCAACATGCCTTTTACTCCCCATCCCCACCACTACGCTCAGAACTTTGGTTTCTCGGGCCAGGGTGATAGACATGGAAAGAGGATGGGGGGGGGGGGAAGCAATGTCCAGTACCCCTCCAGCTTTCGCACATTCGTGACTCCTAGAAACCCTCCAATTAACACGACATGGAGCACGATTCATTACTTCGCGAACCATGAACAGATCACAAGATAATAAATATTTTCAACAACAACGACAACTCGGACAACACATATTGCTGTGCTCCTTTATTTACACCGACCGTTGCACTGCAGTCAAGTTCCTTGTAGTTGTCTTCCCACAATCCCAGTGCGTGTTTTGGATATCTCACTGGAAACGGAGATCGCGGTACCTTTCGGTAAACGGACATTTTTTTATATAGCTGGGTTTTTTTTTTTAAAACTCAAAAGGGCACTGAACAGCAGTGTGACATGCTCGTTTGTAACATTCAAAAGAACAACTGTACGTAATCAAAGTTATCTATAGCCTCAAGCTCAAAAGTAGGACGTATGTATGAACGATCCACAGACCAATCAAGATCACATGGGCGTCGAACAAGTGAGGCACAGGGACAGGCATCTTTTCGATGAAGGGCATCTGATAAAGTGCTGGGCATCCTCCCAGTGAGGAACGCTCCATATCAGTAGCTCGGGGCACCCCTTATTAGGGACTTGGGGCACCCCGTACCAGAAGATGTATTATCACCACCAAATAACCATCCCGGAGCAATCTTTCCCCGATATAGCACTTCGATTCCCATCACTAACATAACTGGTAATTTAAATTCCGCCACTGGAGTGTCACCAAAATCCAGTGAGGGACACCCTTATTGGGTTTGACGCTCACGGAAAAAATGGCTGCACCACTCTGAGCTGGATACAACACCGCAGAGATGAAGACATGCCAAAACGAGTGAAGGAAGGGGTCACATTTTAGCCGATGAATGGTGAATTGTACTAACTGCATGGCCAACGGTGCAATCTAACTGGTTGTCCCAACGTCAGGGGCACAAGGACGATTCACTGGTGGATATTTGACAGCGCACCCTGCAAGGATTTCCATATATCTATATATGTATGTGTGTATGTATACGTGCATGTGTATATACATGCATATATATATATATATATATATATATATATATATATATATATATATATATATATATATATATATATATATATATATATATATATCCATACATATATGAAGAATTTGCTTTATTAGTTCAGGACACAGCATTGAGTATATTTGTTTTCAAACAGCCGTATTCCTTTGTATTCGGTTCCCACAACACGTACACCTTGTTTCAGGTTGTGAGCGTGTACTGAGGCGGGCTAGACATGGCGTGTTTAGAACAAGCGCTGTACCAGGATACTCGACCACAGCCGCTTCATTGGTTAGTAACGACATGTGTGTGCATTCTGTCACGAAACAAAGTTATTTGCTGTTCCATTCGCATTTTATGGCCGTTGCTGCATACAGTGGCTAATTTGTATTGTCATGAGCTGCATATGTGTAGTATTTTTGTGACACGTAGAAGAGATTGTTTTGGTTTCAAGGTACTATTTCGCTGTTCTTGGGGGCGGTATTCATTTCGTTGCTTTTTTAAACGCCGGTCGTTCTTATTTCTACCTGTTGCACTGTTTCCTTTTTGTCTATTACATGTTCACACGAAGTGATATTAAATAGACAAACATTTCATGCAGTTCTTGTTAAATAACACCAATTATTATTTATACAATTATAACCAAATTATTGCTGCTTGGTGCTCGAAACATTTACAACTGTTTTGTAGCTGTTATATGTGCAACAACTGCTGTATGCACGGCTGTTATATGCCCGAAACAGAGTGGAAAGTTTTATTGTCATACGTTGAAACAAAATCATTCTTTCAGAATTGGAATTCAACGAATTTTCCTCTTCAAATCCAAAATTCCAAGGCAAATCCAGCCTTGCTCAGCCCTTTTCCCTCTCTTTCCGGCCTTTTTTACTCCCTCTCTCCTTTCTCTGTCTCTGCCTTTTCTCTCCTCTTTCCCTCTTTCTCGTCCTTCCTCTTTCTCCCTCATTCTCCTCTTCCTCCCCTTTCTCCCTCCCCTTCCTTTTCCTATCTCCAGAACTTTCCACCAATTTCTCTCTCCCTCCCTTCACCCTCTCGTCCCGGTCGGCCCTCCCTCCCTCCCACGGCCTCGCCCTCGTCGCTTCCTTTTCTCTGTCTCCTCTCAAGTGCCGACTGGCGCCAGTGACCCCTGAGTGGCCGGCAGAGCTGCGCTGCCGTGGACGGCGTGGACGAGGAGCTGCTGCGCACCTACATGTCGTGTGTGGACGCCGACCGGTGCCAGCGAACCCAGCAGCTGCTGGCCGACGACTGCGAGCTCGACTGGTTCGTCGTGTACCTGCAGGGCGTTGGCCGGGTGATGACGTTCCTGCAGTCGGAGCTGCCCGTCACGTACCACGAGTACGGCCGCGCCGAGCGCGTGCCCCACATCTGCCGGTCAGTGGTGACGCGCCGCCGCCGCCGCCGCCGCCGCCTCCGGCCGCCTTCAAACAAACTATTCGCGTATCAGTGGCGCTAGGTCCCCGCACTCCCCAAACCAACTATCCGCACATCAGTGGCGCTGGGTCTCCACACTCCCCAGACCAACTATCCGCACATCGGCGACGCTGTGCCCCTCCCCCGGAAATGGCACCGTACCGGGAGGCCGATGGTAGACTCGGGGGTATGGATGGCAGGTGGCTTTGCGCACGATTGTGCCGTCACCTGCTTCACCCACGTGGTACAGCTGCATGACCACTGCAGTCGATGCGCCCCTAAATCCCAAAACCCACGTGGTACATCCACGTGGTACACCCACCTGGCGCACCCACGTGGTACACCCGTCTGCATGTTGTGCACCAGAAGCCGTATATCACGTTTCTACTTCTACAACCGATGGATCTATCTGTGATGACAATATCTTCGAAAGAACGCTTCCACTTGTCTGCCGTCTATATTCACGCCAAGAGATCACCGTGCTGCGTTTTCAATGTTTGGTCGACTTTCGTAACAGATCCAATTCACATAATTTTAAGGCTTACCGAGACCGTCATTCTTTTTCACACCTGCTTCAGGTGTTCGTGATCGATCTCAAAATGTATGTTGTATTGCACTAGTTCTGTCACCTCAATCACCTCATCTGTTGTATTTATATAACTGTTCTGCTACTGAAAGCTAACCTGCAAGACTCGACCCTTTCTTTGGGCGAAGCACTTGGATATTGTTCCATCACATCCATGTAAAACAGCGGCGGCACCTCTTCCCCGGAACACTTGCTATGTCGACCAGCCGTTTGCAGCTTCAGTAAAGCGTCTGTCGTGCCCGTATTGTATGACGCCTGCCCCTGCACGTGCGGCTGAAGCTCCCACTCTGCCACCTCTGCTACCCGTTCCATGGCGTGATCAGTGCTGCTGATAATAGTTGCTTGCAGCGGGGCATGCAGTCGTCATGCACCTTGGGATTCCCCTACAGCTTGCCAGGACGGTGTCTGGCCGCAGTGATGCATTCTTTGCCTGAAATAAGGTGGAATATACTACTTCCTGAACACCGAATTAGCATCCTTCCCAGATAGATATCCACATCGTGCTTCTTGATCGGCATCCATGAGGTCTCCATGCCTCAGCTCCAACAGTATTTAATTGATAATTATCATGCTGATGTTTACAATTATGGAAGACGATCAAAACACGGATGCACCATATTACAACAGGGACAACTAGTAACTAAATGGGAAATATGTATATATATATATATATATATATGCATATATATTTATTTATTTATTTATATGTGTGTATATTTCCCTGTTATCATATCATGTACGATTTTTCCTTTAATGCCGCAAACGAAAACAATTGACGAGCATCACACATTTGTCGTGTCATGAGTGAGTGCGCATCCGATGCTGTTTTTCACCGCTGAAAACTCCTGTTCCTGCATCTTCCCTGTTGCGACGAATCTGGCTAGGCAATAGTCTACCATAGCGCTACGTTAAGGCCAACCACCGCCACCTTGGTCACAACTTGACCTGATCTGACTTTTGTCCAGACGAATCCGCAAGCGGCCGCCGGTGGGCGGGCCCGAGGGCGGCGATGACCCGACCCTGACCTCGAGACTGCTGGCGCTCAGTCTGCTGACCCCGCCCGGTGCCGCGGGCCACTCTCGGCACTCGTCCATATCGGCTGGCTCCGACTCAACCTTCAGGTATCCGTCCGTCCTGCCGCAGCGACCCGAAACGGACACAGCACCTGACAAGCTGTGTTGGTGTGTCACTGGACGGGCTCTCTATTTGGATGTCTCTGTCTGTCTTGTCACTGGATGGTCTCTGTTTGTCTTGTCACTGGGTGGTCTCTGTCTGTCTTGTCACTGCATGGTCTCTCCCCAATCCACACCGGAGCTAGCTTTGTTGTGTTGTTGCGGTGCTATTCGGATATTAGGAGCGCGGTCGAAGCCCCAGGGACCCCAATCCCGTATGTGTCCACTCCCGTGTGTGTGGTACATACATGCAAACGCCCATGTGACCGGCCGGCCCCGACAGTACGCCTTTCAGACCGCAACCTGTCTTTTGTCATTTGGGTTTAAAGGGCGCATCGACTGCAATGGTCATATAGCGCCCCGTAGCATCTCTTTGGTTGCAGCGTTTCGCATCCTAATTTCGCTCAGTCAGATGTGCTCTTTTACTTCCGATATTTACCAATTTTGTTCGCAATGCTACTCATGAAATACTCTTAATCTTTGTTTAAAGGAAGACGTTTGCGGCGGCATTTCCGCTCACGGGTAGCGTTCAACAGACTGCATGGCCCTTTTAACACTGGGTCTCGCTCATACAGCGCCCCTGTATGCGCCTGATATAGTTATATTCATTATTTTATATTATAATTACATTAGGTATGATTATGTAAGTACAGTTGAGAAGCAATGAATAAAGAAACACTTCCATTCATTAAAAAGCAACGAAGTTATGCATTATGATATCCAACTTGTATCAACTTCGGACGCTGATCACCTACGCCTCATTGAACTTGAAAACCCATGCTGCCGTTATATTATCCTTGAATTACCTCAGCAGCCCCTTCTAGTTGAGTCTGCAGTGTAAGCGATGTAGCCTGCTTGGACGAGTGTGCAGCATAAGTGGCCCGGATGGAAGCGTCGTGGAGCGTGACCGAAGGCGTGACACACACAGTAGCCGGACAGCTATACCGATCCGCACCGTCGACACTGGGGTAATCCGACCCACCGCACCCTGGCCGGTGCCCGCAACACACTGTATCGGCGGACCACTCTGATAGGGTATAGCAATATGTCCGGTTGTGCTGTGCCCGTGCTGTATTTTGTGCACATATGTGGCGTTTATTTCTCACCAGAGTTCCGTGTCGATATCCGTCAGTACCGGGTCGGACTCTTGATCTCAAGATTGTGGGTTCGAATCTCACAACCGACGGCGTTTACCGAGACCACCCGCGACCAATCGGCGTGAGAGGTTGGCGACGCTATATGACCTAGCGGTTTGAATGCGTCGTAAAAGAAACCAAGGTTCTTCTTCTGTCAGTACCGGTGTGCTTTGTGAGAAATGGGCGCAAAATGACCTCAGTACTCAAGGCGCCCTAAAACCCAAATAACGAACTAACTTTGGGAGAAAGGCACACGCGGCTTTCAGAATCGTGTGCACCAGCCTCACCGATGGCTCCAATGATGCTTTACTTCAATTTTTGTGAAGGATCTTTTTTCAATTTAGACTCAGGTCCAGTCATATTGTAGCTGCAAATACACAACACGAAGCTTGTACATTAGTCATTTTCATACTAATAATGCATTCGTGACTGTGCCGTTCAGACAAAGTTTGGTGAATGTGATTTCTTTTTCAGTTTCGCCAGTTAGGTGTCTGTTTTATTGTTGTTTGTTTGTTGTCAGATTGCTTACAGTTTGTGCAATAGTTATGACAGTAAGACGGATGTGGTCAGCGTTTGCAGCTGATGTAGCAGGTATAAAGTTGATGTGAATAGTTGCAGTTTGTGCAGCAGTTACGACAGTGATGTGGTGTGTTTGCAGTTTGTGCAGCAGTTACGACAGCCAGATGGAGGACCCGGAGGTGTCGATGCGTCTGCTTCGAGTGAACGGGTCGCTGGCGTTCGACGGGCCGTGGGCCGACCGGGACACACTGGAAGGTGAGCGTGGCCGTCGGCCGGTCCGGCCGCCCTGCTCCGCGCGACACGAGAGCCGACGCTGTCGGGCAGCTGGCGCCGCCCCTGCCGTGGCCGTCGGCTCGTTTGTCGTACGTCCGCCGCCGAAACGCTGCACGTTTCGGAACGTTTGTTCGCAAATGCATCAGTGGTTCGAAACCTGGCTGCTTAGCAGCTGTCGCCAGCGCCAGCGGCTAAATGTACACGCACTACACACCGTACGCACAGCCCCCGTTGACTCAACTACCGGCTGACCCGGTGCGTCCCGTGCCGTTCCGCAGATGGAAGCGGCGCCATCCTCTCTGCCCAGCCCAAGGCCAAGTGGCGACGTAAGATGCGGCTCAGTGTCGCCTACACCTGCAACCCCTTCAAGGTCAACAAGATGTACTACGAGGAGAACCCCAAGGCTCGCCGCTCGCTCAACTTCAGCTGAGCTGGCTCGGAGCACCACCCGGCGGCTGCTCGACGAGCGCCAGTGCGCGTGTGCGCGCACATTTTTCAAGTTCATCTGCCACTTGTACATTGTTCACATGTTCATGTTCGGTGCAATTTTCGCTGTTTAGATTTGTATTGTGTTTATCTTGTAGACTCATATGTATATATTTTTTTTTTTAATTCATCTTTATTGATGTATTTATTAGCAACAATTTGTTCTGATAGTTTGTTGTTGACGCAGAATACTGCTCGTTTGTTTGGATATGCTTCAATCGTTCTCATCTTTCATCCACTTTTGTCTCAATTGCTGTGCGACATTAATTTTCGTTCGTCGTACAATGATTCAGTCATGGTGCTGCACTGTGTTCTAAACACACGTGCCACCGGTGTCAGTACACACACATTTTACTACGCCGACCTCATTAATTGGCATAGCCATCCATCGCATTCCAGTGAGTGGTGTTTCGATCTGTAGTGATTTGGTGTCAAATTAGGCATACCTACTGTGATCTTTTATGCTCCTACGCGTATTCAGCCGCCCATGCACCTATTATTTGCTCCGGGGAAAATAGTGTTGTTTTGCGCTGCAGGATGCCATTATCTTTGTAAAGGGGACACTGGGTGACAGCGAGGTTAATTTGAAAACGTACAAGGGTTCAGTTCCGTGTTTTTGTGTGATATTAAGGTGCCTGAATGCGTACACCACTGTCTCAAAATCGTCTTAAGCGCAGTGGAGAATTTAATCAATATTACTTAAGTCTGTCTACCATGTTGTGGCATCCTGTCTCAGCGTATACCCTTGCTTCTGGATTTTTGTGATTTGTTTCTTCTAAACTTGAACAGCTTGCGGCCTGCATTCGGAAATATATCTTACGATGACCTTCCAAGAGAACTACCGCCTCAACCCCGTGCCGGCGCGTACTGATGTGAATGGCGGCTGACGTGGACGGGCGATGTTCCTAACTCCAGCAGCACTGCAGGAACAAACACGCGTTCTCCTGTTCATCTCCCGAGTAACAGGCACGCACTATCGGTCTTCCTGCGCAGCAGGAACATGTCCTCAGGTTTCCGGGAAACGAGCCGGTGTCCTCAGGCTTCCGAGCAACAGGGACATGACCTCAAGCTTCCGGGCAACAGGCGGGTGTCCTTGGATCTCGTTGATGGCTACCACAACCGGCATCATCTGTTTCACAACAGAGCACAAACGAGTCCGACAACGTGCATACTATTTGCTTCTTTCCAAGCACATGGTGTACCATGAAAGCACCGAGGTTGGTATATCGCTAAAACTGAATACTGCAATAACAGGTCGGAGTCTAACCGTAACAACTCCATTCGCACTGATGCTGTTCCGGCTCCGGCAATAAAATATGCAGCCACGGGTCGTCCGTATGAAAATGATCGCATTTCATTATTCTCGCAAGGTCACATGTCACGGACCGCGCCAAAAACTCGCGCTCTTCGATCCCGTTCTGCACGTGCGATGTTGGCTGCGTGCTGTCCGGTGTGGCTGGGCTGTGCTGCTCAGTACTTCTGCAGGTTTTCGATGATGTGGTCGTACAGGAGCGTATCGGCGTCGATGCCCCAGAGGTAGTCCAAGTGGGAGAAGGAGGTCAGCGGCACGTGGTAGTTGTCGACAATGTTCGGCAGGCGGCTGGCCAGCCAACTCACGTCCTGAGGAAGGAAGTCGCCAGTCAATTGGAGAAGTGTGGTGGACGTGTCTGCCATTCACTGACATTACTCTGCCCACAAAACACGCCTCTGTCTGTCGTCGGACAGTTAACCAGCGATACTGGTTGCCTTCATTTCAACAAAAGACCTTAAGATAGTCTTACATTTTAAGCGTTGACTTGAAAGCTTGAAATTGACCTCTTCGTTTCGAATTACACCCAGAAACGAAACTTTATGCTTTTCATTGGGTATGCAGAGTATCGGCACCAGTCAAAATTATTATTTTGTCCCGTTAGATGCGTGGGTGGAAGGTGTACTCAGATAGCTTACAGTAACGGCGGGCGGATAATTTTAAGGCTTCAGATCAAATTGTTTTTGTTTTTAATACCTTCCTTTCTCACTCCCCTCGTACGCGACAGTGCTATTTTTGTTTACGAAAAAGTGTGGGATCAACTATGAAATTTGAAGATGCACAATTGGAAATGCGCGTGAATCTCCGACAGTAAGTGCTAACTTAATCACATGTGAATCAAGAAAAACAGGACAATCATTGTGTCTGTACAATTGGCATTTTTCTCATCTTGACGACATAACACTGTATTTCATAAAATCATTAGCTATTTTTAGAATCACGCGATAAATGTGCATCTTGTGAAGCCGATATGTTATCTGATTCGTCGGCCACTCTGGGGATAAGAGTTGGTGGTGCAACGGGATGATCAAATGGTGCAGCCATTGTCACATGGCTCTAATCGGTCAGCGGTTCATTGTCAAGCTAACTCAGAGTACCTTAGAAATATATATATATATTATATATATATATATATATATATATATATATATATATATGTATATATATATATTGAGTACTATTTTGATAAGTTATACGTAAGTGGCACAATGATAAAAACTATATTTCCACCAGAAAACACATCACCAACGTTTCGGCCAACGAAGAAGAACGTTTCAACCTGAAGAAGGCCTTTGGCCGAAACGTTGGTGATGTGTTTTCCGGTGGAAATATAGTTTTTATCATTGTGCCACTTACATATATATATATATATATATATATATATATATATATATATGGTCGTTTATGTCTTCCGTTATTGTCACGTGATCAAACGGCTTGCAAATGTTACAGGTGGCATGTAGCTCTTGGGAAGACGAAAATGTTGTCACCTGACGTGGGTGAATTGGACAGCTACTTTAACTCGGTTCACTTTTGGATTAGTCCGAAAGACACCTTAACCCGATGATACGACAACATTGCGCTTAACTTTCCGAGCATCAGACGGGTTTCTATCCCACGATATCATTAATATTATATTGACGGACAGAATGAAATGCATAGGACCTGTTTCTCTGTCGAACCTTTCTTGTGCGACATAAGATCTCCCCTCCCCATCGGGGTTGCCACCAGCATACTAACCTGTGGGTCAGCCAGGAGGTCATTGTCTGACCAGAACAACGCCACGGGGCAGGAGACAACGTCCAGCGTGTACGGAGGCGGCGTGTCCTGACCATAGCGCACCAGGTTCTCATCCTTACCCCAGTCATAGCGAGTAAACTCTTCTGTGGAACATATTGGTACTGTTGTAAGTACCAGTCGTGGCAAGCGAAAGATTGGCATGCACTAATGCATAGAGTATGAGTCGCTTTTGATCACATTTGTACATTGCTGCGACTTTAACGTTCTTCTAGAGCAGGCACGGTTCAAAGTGTATTTACTATTTAGAAGAAAAAAACTTCAGCAGTCGGCGGTCTCCACATTTTACACTTCTGGTATGCTTAGGAGGAGGTGCTCTTCGGCGATGCCCTGGATCGACTTCGGAAGTTTCGTATAGATGCGTTGAAGTACGTGTATGGTATTTATCACACGAACGGACACATTTCAGAAAATTGCAGACGATTTCTGGAAGAGGAAAGCCATCTTCAGTGTGCTGCCGAATTTGGTCGTACAATTCCTGTAATGTGTGCAGAGTTTGAGTGTGGTGCACATATCTTAACCCTTGTCCATGCAGGGGGTTGGTGTACCCCCTAAGGTTTTTCGCTATCACAGAAAAACGATGCCCATTAGGACGCTTCCACTTCGTATTGCTGGTCGGTATCCTTCACCGTCCTTATGGCACACACAATTTGAAAATGTGTCGTGGAACTGACCTGTGGCTTCACAAGAGGGAAAATGTCAGACCGCTTTTCTTTGATATCGGAAATTATCGGCAATCAATCTGACTTACTGCATCTAAGTGACAAATGTAGGACGAAGTAGGATGATAAAGTCAGCTGACGTGGTAGCGAAGGCGTTGACTTTCGCAAGGCTATTCGAGGCCATTGACCCAGATTCACCGTAGATGATCCTTTTCGTCTTCTTAGTCACGACGGTTAATTTAGAAGCTGAAGCTGAATTTCGCATCGATTTTTAGCCCTGCGTGCAAAATATTGTGTTCTTGCACTATTTTGAAATCTTTCAAAATAAGGTCAGCAGGTCGACCTCATATGATCCTTGACTGATGGTCGAAATGTAACATATTGCATATCAATGGTTTCCTCAGATGCAGTGGAATGTTTTGAGGATATTTCAAGCGAGTGTCTGTTACTGGTTTTACACAGGGAACAATTAAACGTGAACATTCTCCATTTTTCCTGAGTGACCATTAAACTAAGGTCGCAACAACCTCTTGCGCTCGAGAATGTGGCGAAATGCCTTACACAGATGTGGGTTAGGCTTGGGTGCCCTACGTGTCGAGTTGCCCAAGCTGGCCAAGTCTATCGCTGAGATGCTGAACTGAGATACCTACACTAAAACTGAACGCGAGAAGATCACTCCATGATTTCACACGACCTGGTGAAATTAGCACTGCACTGAAACTAGCTTACAGGACACACTGGTGGTATACTCCCGGAACATATTAGGCATGGCTTGTAAGATGCAATGACGTTGACACAAAGCACGGTAATGGCTGACATGACCTCAAGCCGTACTGGCCGACAACATCAAACCGTACTGGCAGAAATGACCTCAGGCCGTACTGGCCGACAACCTCAGGCCGTACTGGCCGAAATGACCTCAGGCTGTATTGGTTGACATGACCACAGACGGCACTGGCTGACATGACCTCAGATCGTACTGGCCGAAATGGCCTCAGGCCGTACTGGTTGACATGGCCTCCGGCCGTACTGGCTGACATGACATCAGGCCGTACTGGCTGATATGACCTCATGCCGTACTAGTTTACATGACCTCAGTCGGTGCTGGTTGACATGGCCTCAGGCGGTGGCCTGTCAGAACGTACTGGAGTTGACCTCCTGGATGTAGTGGATGACGGTACGCGTCGACGTTCCGGCAGGGGTGTGCGAGATGATGACTGGAAGTGCTGTCTGTGAACGAAATATACACCTGGGGTGACACTGCAGAGTGCAGTAGCAGGGGAAAGGGAGGGTCCCGACCCGAGGGGCTGTAACCGCACTGGTCTGCGCAATGCTTGCTGGCTTCGTGACGACGTGCGCGCCACAAACGTGCTGAGGCCTCAACAACGGCGCAAACGGACTTAACGATGGAGTCCATAAAGTACGTTATAGTTTAGCTGATTTGAACGTAAACAAATGGATCGTCGGACACCGCCCATTTGTAGCTAAGTTCCATGAGTGCAAGTTGGGATGTTCAGGTGTAACCAATGTTCAGCACTCATGAGTTATGAAACCAGGACACCACATCCTCCACACGCGCACGCATACACGCATGCATATACACATGCACATGCACACACGCATACGCGCACATCGTACTATCGCACCGTTACCATCATATCTTCCTGGTGGACTGTCCGAACGGCTCAGCGGCGCGGCTTTGACTTTACCTGATTCAACTGTTGCGGGTCATAGCCACACATAATGAAGAGGATATCATCACAGATGACGTCGGTTATCTCCCGTGGCTCGCAAAGCAGCTCGGCGAGCAGAGTCATGAGCTCCGGGCTGGGCAGAAACTCGTTATAGCCAATCCATTCGGCGAGCGCCTGCAGGCATGCGTGTTCGTGCAAGAGGGAGCCGATGCTGCCACAGCATGGGGCGGGTCCAGCCGATACCCGGCCAGCGGGAAACCAACTTCCGATGCGGCTGCTTTATTGGCTGCGTTTGCAGTCGACGGCATGCATTCGGCGTCCGTCTACGTTGTGTTAGCGGGGAGTGCGAGGCTGTGAACGGGTCGGGTCGCGATGGAAGAGGATCAGCTACGCTGGAAGATGGCGGCCACGTGCAGACCAGTTGTGAGAGGCGTGGTGACATGCAGTCTGCGGCACCTGCGATGATTAAGTGGCGCGCATGCCATGCGAACCGTGCATGTCTGCGTGGGCTCATGGTCCTCGCAGACGTGCCCGTTCTGAGGTCAAACCACCAGCGTGCTATCCTGCATGCTGCCAGCGCGGATCACACAACAGCGTGTCGCTCACCAGCGCCGGCGTACCTGCCAGATGATCGCGACACAAGAACAGGAAGGGGGCGTGCAGAGAAATAGATGTAGTAACCGAACGTAAGCCATGCAGGCACGAGGCGTCACTCACTAAGTTGAACTGTGCCGGATCAATGCCGCCGATGGCAAACAGCACGTTTCGGCACACCTTCTCCTCGACAACAGTATCGTCGCAAAAGTACTTTTCGGCGATACGCAGCCAGCGGCTGTCTTCTGGCAGGAACTCGCCTTCACCTAGCCACTTCGAGACCAGCTGAAAACGAGCCGCTGCAGGGTCAGGCAGGAACTTGCCTTCATCTAGCCACCTCGAGACCAGCTGAAAACGAGCCGCTGCAGGGTCAGGCAGGAACTGGCCGTCACCTAGCCACCTCGAGACCAGCTGAAAACGAGCCGCTGTAGGGTCAGGCAGGAACTGGCAGTCACCTAGCCACCTCGAGACCAGCTGAGAACGAACCGCCGCAGGGTCGAGCTGGTGCTGAAGAGCGCCTGAGAACGGTACAGGGTACACTCATAAAGGCGGAGTACATGGGGCAGGGGACAACGAGCATGGGGCTAAACACATAATAGGACTTACCGGCCCAGAGCTAGCCGGGTGGCAGGAGGTAATGGCTGTAGGGAGGGATGGGGGTGTTGCAGGGCAGCAGACGATGTTCCGTAGCTAAAACGACAGATAATTCTAGCTACGGATCACAGGGGGTCAGGAATTATATCAGTAGGAAGGGGAGGGGGAGGGGGCACTTGTTCTGGATGGGCGCTATTTCTCTCCGTAGTAGGAGCCTTTTCTACTCTAATGGGCCCATCGGCTGAAAAGCTCGGTGAGCGGGGGAGCACTCGAGTGTCCTGAAGGGGTGTCAGTTCTCGGAAGGGGCGCCTTTTCTACTTTGAGGGGTGTTATCGGCTGCAAAACTCGTTGAGCGGTGGTAGCAATGCAATCGAGTGTCATGGAGAGTCGCATTTTTTCCAGTGGAAGGGACTTGGATGGGACATGGATATCGGGGAGGGTGAGGGGGCACATGCCCCAAGTTTCCCCCGAGTCCGACACTGCTACGGATAAGAGCAAGCATGGGGTAACAAGCAGCAGGATAGAAGAACGAAAACAGAAGGAACGGGAGACGATGATCACGGTTATGCACGCGGAGCAGAAATAAGATGCGGTGATCACATCTGTCGGTCACATCCTAGGCTATCAGAATCGCTCACGGGAAGAGATGCAGTGTGGGCAGAGCTGACCGAGGGCCGCTGGGCGCGGACTAGGGAGCAATAACCTCGCACCAAGCACGGTACAGCAGAACTCACCAAGCATAACAGCGGAAGGCAACGTTACATCTGGTGGGATGCGATGGGGATAGCACGACATAAACAGAGGATGAAAACACATGCGATGATTCCCGGTACAGCAAACGTATGCCGAGATGACGACATAAATGCGATTTAAAGACGCCTATGCCAAATTACAGGCACATCCGTCCTGAAATGTACTGACATCTGATGATTACCGCCTTACACGTCCCATGTCAGCTGCCGTTCATGTTGTATCCTGAGTGGGGTCGAGCCCACACTGGCAAGATACCACACATGGACTACAGAGAAACCTACCAAAGACACGCACTCTGAATGTGAGTGGCATACTGTCTTCTGACACCCACAAGAAAAACACTTCAGTGTGTACCAAATCAACTGTAGATCCCATCAATACGGACAGTAATCATTCGTAAACAACGGAGAATCTATAATGAACTATCGATTTTGAGCTGGAATTGTTCGTTATTCACAGAATATGTTAAGGATGGAGAATTACATAATCATTATCTAATTCCCTAGCATTTACATCATCGGGAAAGTACAAAATTCAATATTCACCAGAAATATGGCAATAAAGTTGCCGCATTTCCAACACATGCCCATCATGTCCAAGGTGTGGACAAAACACCGACAGAGGCCTGCCTGTCCAGGAAGAATGAAAACACAGCCAACGGCTGACATCACCGGCCCCGGACCACTGACGACACCACACCACCTTCCACATCGACAGCAGGCCGCACCTCCAGGTCGTTGGCGAACGGAGCCAGCAGTCTCACGATGCTGTGCATGTGATCGACACGCGCCACGGGGCCCAGCCCCTGCATCAGGCGCACCTTGCTGTTGTACTCAGGATGGTAGTTCAGCATCACCCAGAACATGGTAGTGCCTGCCGGCGTATTGTGACACGTAAGAGCGTGTGACTCCTACTGCAGCGCGGCGCTCCAACACCACGGGTCTGACGATTTTCTAATGCGAAATGCTAGACGAAATGCTACTAGTTCTGATATTTCATCTGCGATTCATCAACTCGACCCAGGCTATCTTATTGCATATCAGATATATCAATAAATTCCTAGATAACCTAACATATCAGTAATCTTTTTTTAAATACATTTCTGGGCATGATGTGATTGGCACATGGGTTTCTCCTCCAGCTCGAAGTACTTACCCATTGAGTGCCCAATCCAATAAAGCTGCTCCTGTCCCGTGGTCTCCAAAATGTAGTCAATCATCGCTGGCGCATCGTACTGCCCCATCTCGTTCCACCTGGGAAATAGTCCCTGTGCTCCTTACACCATTACGGGGGTCCGCACCCCCCCCCCCGCACAATAATTGCATTGGATCAATCAGAAATTTAGGAATCTACACCACGCCAAGCCAGACATTTTCCGCATGCTTTGCGCGCCCAAAGCGGTCTCGGTGGAATGAGTTTACTTTGGGTCTCGAATGGGCTCCACATACGGAGGCCATTGAGTTCAGGGAGTTTTTCAACTTTGAATTGCATCCCAAGTGAGCGGTCACTATCCACTCCATGAAAGGTAATCCATGAGCAACACCGGCGACCAGTACTATCAGTTGTGCAGAAGACTGGCGACCCAGGTCATGACCCAGCAGAGGTCGCCGCAAGATCACAGCCATGTGTAGCATAAATGCTATAATCGTGGACGGCAGCGGACGCGAAGCAATGTCATCTTCGAAATAATATGCAAAAGGATATATTTATAATCGACTTGTGAGACATTCATGTGGAAAAAAATTATCTTCTTCTCTACCCAATGCCTAAAACGCCGTAGACCTCAACATAGGACTCTAGGTGGCTCGTCATTAATTGATCAATCGATTTCGCTCATTTCTCGTCATTTATGCTCAATAACCTGCCCCATGTACATGTCCCGTTTTGTTCGCGGTAATCATTTCCTCGTTTGACTTCCAGTGATCATTCAGTTGATCAAGCTTTACAATTTTGGTGTGCATCCGCGATTGCATGACCATTAGCCGCACTGAGGCCCCCTCCATGCAAGGTAATGCACGAAAAGCACCGACGACTAGCAATCCGATATCAGCTGTACAGGCAACTGGTGACCCAGGTCAATACCGAGCAGAGGTCACCGCCAGGTCACAGCCACATGCATCAGAAATCCTACAATCATTGGTGTCGGCGACGTGAAATCCATAGCCTCCCGCCTCCTGGCCGTCGGCGAGCTCACGTGACCGTCAGTGAGGTCACATGGCAAGCTTACATAACCCGCCATAGCCTTCCGCCTCCCGGTCGTCGGCGAGCTCACGTGACCGTCAGTGAGGTCGCATGGCAAGCTTACATAATCCGCTATAGCCCCCCGCCTCCTGGCCGTTGGTGAGCTCACGTAAACGTCCAGTAGGCCGGCTCGTCCTTGGTCATGTTGACGTGCTGGCGGGAGTAGGTGTTGCCGCGCGAATTTCCCAGCCACACGTCGTAGCCCAGATCTGCCAGCATGTAGGCTGCCGAAGCAGGCACATGGTCTCGTGTCAGTCGGGCGACACCGTCACCGTCTGGGCTGTTCGAGGACGCATCGACCGCGTCCTCGGAACATTCAACTTCTCTGCCATGAGCATTGCTCATGGCAGAGAAGTCATGCTCATGCTTCAAGAAGTCATGCTCATGGCAGAGAAGCTGGCAGTATTGAGCAACATACTGATATTAGCTTCACCATGATTGGCTTATAACGACGAGATGCGAGCCATCGAGTTTGTATGGGGAAGGGGGAGAACACCGTATGTTTCATCCACTCGGCCACTGATGGACATCTGTCCTCAGGCTTGAAAGAAAGAGAGAGAGAGAGAGAGAGAGAAATAGAAAAAGAGAGAGAGAGAAGAAGAGAAAAAGAGGGAGAGAAAAAGAGAGAGAGAGAAAGAAAGAGAAAGAGAAAGGGAAAGAGAGAGAGAGAGAGAAAGAGAGAAAGAGAAAAAGAGAGAAAGAGAGAAAGAGAGAAAGAGAGAGAGAGAGAGAGAAAGAAAGAAAGAGCGAAAGAGAGAGAGAGAAAGAAAGAAAGAGAGAAAGAGAAAGAGAAAGAGAGAAAGAGAGAGAGATAGAAAAAAAAGAGAAAAAGAGGGAGACAGAAAAAGAGTAAAAGAGAGAGAGATAAAGAGAACAAGAGAGAGAGAGGGAAAGATAAAAAGAGAGAGAGATAAAAAGAGAAAAAGAGAGAGAGAGAGAAAAAGACGAAAAGAGAGAGAGAAAAGAGAAAAAGAGAGAGAGAGAGAGAAAAAGAGAAAAAGAGAAGAAGAGAAAAAGAGAAAAAGAGAGAAGGAGAGAAGGAGAAAAAGTAGAGAAAGTAGAGAAAGGAGAGAAAGGAGAGAAAGGAGAGAAAGGAGAGAAAGGGGAGAGAGAGAGAGAGAGAGAGAGAGAGAGAGAGAGAGAGAGAGAGAGAGAGAGAGAGAGAGAGAGAGAGAGAGAGAGAGAGAGAGAGAGAGAGAGAGAGAGAGAGAGAGAGAGAGAGAGAGAGAGAGAGAGAGAGAGAGAGAGGATGCAAAGGGAGAGGGAGAGGGAGAGGGAGAGGGAGAGAGAGAGGCATTAAGCACCTTTACCAGTCAATGATGTTCGGCTGATACCCCAATCAATGCGTGGCTAAATTTGTGATATGCAGAAGGTCCGGAACCCCGACATCCCCCAACCTCCGAAGTCGACATCCATGCAATTAGCACCAGGAGTGAAATAATTAGGGTAGCAAGTAAAGAGGCAACGCCATTTTTCCGAAGACCCAGAACAGGGGGAGAGGAGGGCATGGTTCCCCGCCCTCTGACGCTCCTACGCCCGTGCTCAGTACCATCAGTTCTCTCCATTCCCCACAACATAGCATACACTATACATGAGCATGCAGGCAAATGCCCAGAACGACATTCCACGATGATTCTATGATACATTATTAAACAAAGAGCTTTTAATTCGACATCTGCCACAAACCAACCAGTACATTTACGGTCATTCGCCGGCACAGGGATACAATATGTTCACAATAGCGCATGCTTCTGGTGGCTCATGTTGTCAGGACCGGCCGTATATACTAGACAAGCTTAACGTAACACGTCCTGAATAAGGCAGATGAGTCGAGGTGTTAGTAAGCTATGACAGGGAGAAGTGGCTCAGAGAGTCGGATGCTCAGGAATTCAGATATAGCACAGGAGCTGCAGTCGACAATGTATCGCCATCACCGATCAGCTGATATCTGTCGTGTCATCACCATCACCGATCAGTTGTAGCTGGGGTGTGACACCTGGTGTGCAAAGCCCAGGGTGGGATTGCACCACCACCGAAGTAGAAATACAGCGAACGGTCGAACGCAGACGGAGTTAATGGAAAACAGCGGTCGAATTCTGCAATGTCTATCACGAAAGCACCATTTACAAACCATTCGCCATGCAAGTGGAGCAAACCTCCACCTCATTCTGACAGAGTGTGAGCCCATGGGCCTCCACCAATCAGGGCAGCAAGCAGCCACACAGAGCGCAGCGGCCACGTCGCAGATCTGCACGGTACCGCCGCCATTCCTCCGACAGCTAGCGCCATCTACCCAGAGTGCCGACACCACTAGTAGTGATCGCAACCGCCACCGCTCGCAGCGCCGGCCGGCCGACGCTGGCGTCACCTAGTGGACGCCGGTTGAACAGCCAGGTGATAGAGCTGTCCAGAATGCCGTGCTGCAGCAGGACGGGCCGACCGCCGGCCCGAATACGATGCAAGCCCAGCATGTAGCCGTCGGCTGTGGTGACGAGGTGCTCCTCAGCAGGGTACCCGGCCGACCGGATCATCTCCAGCTGATAAATCGCGGTCAGGTCACCGTCAAGGTCAGGTCAAGGGTGCGAAGCGTACCTCAGCGGGGCACCCAGCTGACCGGATGGTCAGCTGGGTGAATGCATCCACCCCAATGGGATTTTCAGCCAGAGGCGCCCCTCTGAGAAGAAAACGCGCCTCTTGGAAGGATTGGCGCCTCTCCGGAAATATTCGAGTACACCCCCATTATTTTTTTGTCAGCTAGAAGCGCCCCTTGGAGGGCAAAAGTGCCCCTTTACCTACTTTCGAAGTGGCTTCCCTCCGAACATGAGCCCCATAGAAATTCCTGGATCCGCCCCTGGTCATGGTCAGGTCTGTTGGGTCACGGTTAGGTCACAATTCGATTAAGATCAGGTCACGGCAGGGTTACTGGCGTGCCCAGGTCAAATCGACGGCAAACCTTGGCCAGGAATCACAAGACACAGACATGCCGAAACACACACACACACACACACACACACACACACACACACAAAAAAAAAACATTTGCAGTCATCATCCGGAGATCACCGGAACGTCACATAGATCAGGTCATGGTCAGGTCACGCTGACTGACGACACAGTCATCAGACTATTTCCGGTGAGGTCCGCTTCCAGCCATATCACCATCGCGTCACGGCAGGTTCACTGTGTGATCCTCTCCGGATGTCACCTTCAGGTGGTGGTCAAGTCGGACCCAGTTGGTGTCAGTTGGCATCTTTCCACCGGCAGATCATAGCTCTCGTAGGACCACCATGCAGCTGGTGCTCCACGGTTCGGATTAGCATAGCATTCAATCAGAATAACGCTAGTGAACCAAAATCGCACCCACAGTGCGAGCAGGAGTAGAAGAACAGATAATCAGCGACCCACATGATCAGCAGTGGTCAGTCAGTCGGGGTAGACAGCTGACCGGCCGACGTCAGCTGTCAGACGGTGGCAGACACGACAGAAGAGAGCGCGCGTCACGCAGTCGGTCGGCAGTCTGCAGAGGATCGGAGACAACAGGGCTTGTCCATCGGCTGATCTCCGCATATAGCTGGCTAGCCATCAGTCAGAGGATGGCAGGTCCACGGTGGTATGCGACGCGTTGGTGTAGAATTCGCGACGAAGAAAGACAGCTTCGCACAGACCGCAACCGGCGAGTGATACCCATCACCAGACAGACGACGTGCGTACACCATTGAAGCTGATGCCTATTCGCCTCACCATCGTCACTCCGGAAGGCCGCAACTCTGAATCGTAGACATAAAGAACAATCAGGTTGCCTTAAATCGCAACGAAGTCGAGCTCACGACACCACGAGGAGTCCTGCCACCCTAGTGCCACAGCGTGCACGACAGCAACATATGGCAGCCATTATGTGTTATCGTGGCCGTAGCAGCAATCTGCCAGCCCAGGTAGGTGCCTGACAACCACTCAGGTTGGCACATCGCGATACCCGACAGGGGTCACATGGAGTTCGTCGAATATGGCATTAGACATGGCCTTGATTTGATGGAAGTTACTTTTGTTAGCTCCTGGCTTCTTGCCATTATGCGACATTAATTGTACCATAAAGCAACAGTCTTTACCACAGGAAAGTTGCTAAGTAGTAATTATGTCCAAACAAAAGCTAAAAAGGCATCGGCGTTTAATCGTTCAGTGCTTTGCTCTTCATGTACCTAATAATTTCTGACATTATCATTAAATAGCTCCAAGGCGTGCAAATTCTTATCGAGTATAAATTACCGCACTAACGATAGGTGTTCGTTCCCGAATCAGACCCAGACCATCCAGTGACAAATACTTGTGGTTGCGGCTCAGGCTCCATGACGACATGTCCATGCAGCCGACACTCGATGCCGAAACACCCTTGGGGCGGCTGAATCAGGCCGGATTCCGTACCAGGGGTGTGAGTGGGTGCTGCTAGCGCTGACAATGCCACCATCCAGCACGCCATTCTGCCTCATCACGTGGGCATGCGGGACGGTGGGTCTCGTGCACAACTGGGACCCACAACACTCCTGAGGTGGCTGGGTGGCAACAACATCCGGTACGCCGGAAACGAGATCCAGCATGACTAAAGCACAACCGAATGCCCACAGCCACGCCGTCACATCAGCAGAAAATTGTGCTTGACTAAGCCCTAGGTAAGCGGAACAGGTGCACCAAGCTCAACTCAAACGCTGCATCCCTCGTCTAGCGTACAGCACCTCTTTCTGACATACGAGACCCTCGCCCAACGTGCGACTCAATCGTCTGACACATGATATCCTCGTCTCGCGCACGGCGATATCACCTGACATGTGACTTTTCTACCGTTCGGACAGTCAAATGACTTTATATGACAGTCAAAGGACTGGCGCGACAGTCGGACAGCCAATTAACTGATACTGTTGCCGACAGACACTGCATGTCGCGCTGTGGTCTGCCGTTCGCGGGCAGCCGCGACATCGGGCTGGACACCGCATGTTCAGCGACGACGTGCTTGCTCGACCTGTGGGGCGTCCCCGTCGCGTCGCTCATATTTGTTCTGCGTATTTGCTGAACGCCGGCCGCGGCGCAGGTCCGGGGTGTTTATGCGCGACATCCGGCTGGACACCGCATGTCCAGCGACGACGTGTCTGCTCGACCTGTGGGGCGTCCCCGTCGCGTCGCCCGTATTTGTTCTGCCTATTTGTTGAACGCCGGCCGCGGCGCAGGTGCGGGGTGTTTGCGACCCGTGACCCCTTTCTCTCCTTGTCTCAGCTGTCCCTTACCTTCATATATAAGCGGCGCGTCTACACCCTCTCGCTCTCTTCTTCTGGCGTCTTCGTCAGGTGCACTGCACCTCTGCCGTCTCGCCGTCGCCAATATAGAAATGAGTACTTTGAGCGAGTGTTGAAGTGATTAGTGGAACAGTGAGTGATCAGTGGAAGTGAATTGAGGAACCACATGCAGCACTGCTCGTCACGGCTGGGTCACCGTGCCTGACTCTGTTTTTCCTGCTTTCTTTCCACGTTTTTCGTACTCCTTCATTTCCTAATGCCACTGCTCTCTTGAATTGGAGGGTTCCTTCACTCTTGAATTGGAGTGCTCTTATCTAGGTCCTAGCCCTCTTGAATTGGAGGGTTCCTCCACTCTTGAATTGGAGTGCTCTTATCTAGGTCCTAGCCCTCTTGAATTGGAGGGTTCCTTCACTCTTGAATTGGAGTGCTCTTATCTAGGTCCTTGTCCTCTTGAATTGGAGGGTTCCTTCACTCTTGAATTGGAGTGATCTTGATTAGGCCACTGATGTCTTGAATTGGAGAGTTCCTTTGTCTCCCTTGAATTGGGGAGCTCTAACCTATGATCTCTATTATTACGTCCACCTTTATTTAGGTTACTTCGATTATTTCTGTACATTCTCCCATCACACATCTTTCCGACCTCTCATATTGCAATTTGTTCCTATTCCTATTGTTATTCAAATAATTTCCTTTCACATGTTGCTCCCGCTTACTTCTCCCTCGCTCTCTCTTCTATACCATTCTCTTTAGGCCTCTTGGCCATTCTACCCAATGCTGCAGGGCGCCACCCACATATATACAGTCCACTACTAGCGGTTGAACACGGCGTCCGCAACAGATACTATGACTCTCCCCTCTAATTCATACCACCAGCGTTTGACGTTTAACAGCCTGATCTGACTATGCCACCGTGCAGGGTGGCATAGTCTCACCATGCGTCCCACACATGCACATCACCCCCCCCCCACGATGACACCACTGTTCCGCCAATGACACTCTGATCGGTGTTTAACATCACCGCCGGGTGTTTGACCCCGCGTCGGAGGTCCACTTGCACGTGACGTATATAGTGTGAGCTCTACACACTCATATCTACCATCCCTCCTCCCACGTGACGTACATAACGCGAGCTCGCCACGCTCATGTCTACCATCCCCTTCCATGTAACGTGTCTAGCCCTCCTAGACGATGTGCGTATCCCTCCCACGTGAGGTGCTTAGCCTCCAGTGACGTACCTAGCCCTCTGATGTGACGTACCTAGCCCTCCGACGTGACGTACCTAGCCCTCCGACGTGACGTACCTAGCCCTCTGAGGTGACGTACCTAGCCCCCCGTTGTGACGTACCTAGCCCTCTGACGTGACGTACCTAGCCCTCTGACGTGTCGCACCTAGCCCTCTGACGTGACGTACCTAGCCCTCTGACGGGACGTACCTAGCCCTCTGAGGTGACGTACCTAGCCCTCTGACGTGGCGTACGTAGCCCTCCGACGTGACGTACCTAGCCCTCCGACGTGACGTACCTAGCCCTCCGACGTGACGTACCTAGCCCTCCGACGTGACGTACCTAGCGCGCGTTCGGGCGGCTGCATGATCCAGTCGGAGCTGGAGCAGAGCAGGCCGTGCTGCAGCAGGACGGGCAGGCGACTGCCGTCGGCCGGTGTGTCGCGGCCGTGCGGGATCCGGTGGATGGTGTTGATGTAGCCGTCGCCGGAGGTGATGTCGTACTCCTCGGCCGGGTAGCCATGCTCCCGGATCAGCTCCAGCTGGCGTCAGGTCACGGGGTGAGGATGAAGTTAGGTTGGGTCAGACCACAAGGTCAGGTCACGGCATCAGGTGCAGCAGAGGTGGGATTGGCGGGTGGGATTGGGTCACTGGGCCACGCCCAGTTAAGCTGAGTCGGGTTTGCAGGCCAAACCACGGGTCAGATCCGACCAAGGTCGGATCAGGTGACTGGGCCAGCTTGGTTGAGGCCGGAGAGGTACGGTCACGGTTCCGCATGAAGGCCAGACTGGATGAAGGCCGCCCAGCAGGTGTAGACATGGTCGTCAGAGTCGGTCAGCAATGTCGGTCAGCAGCGACAGGCGGCTGGTCAGTAGGTCGCTCAGCAGTGTCGGTAGGTTGGTCGCTCAGCAGTATTGGTAGTAGGTTGGTCGCTCAGCAGCATCAGAAGGTCGCTTAGCAGTGTCGGTCAGCAGTGTCGGCCAGCAGTGTCGGTCAGCAGTGTCGGTCAGCAGCGACAGGCGGCTGGTCAGTAGGTCGCTCAGCAGTGTCGGTAGGTTGGCCGCTCAGCAGCATCAGAAGGTCGCTTAGCAGTGTCGGTCAGCAGTGTCGGTCAGCAGTGTCGGTCAGCAGTGTCGGTCAGCAGTGTCGGCCAGCAGTGTCCGTCAACAGTACCTCTGTCCCCAGCGTTGGTCGGGGAGCCAGTAATCAGCCTCGGACCGTCGATCAGGTGGTAGGGGAGGGCACCGCCCCGACCAGTCCAGTTCGCGAGATAGGCTGGGGTTCAGACACTACACACACACACGCCATCGCCGACTGGATGATAATCTCACCTTCGGGTCGCCCCATCGCTCCCACGGGATGACAATGTGGGCTGGCATGTATGTGCCCGCATGATGGGGGCCGCATGACAATGCAGGCCACTTCAACACGAGCTTGCACCTTTTTGTCGACATTCGCATATCAGGGAAGATAACACGGTGCCGTTTGTCATTGCAATTTGCAGCCATTTGGATTTGAATTTTTCCACACGGCCACCATGCGCAGTGGACTGCCAGAACAACACCGACGTACGGCGCCACTAGTGGCTGCATGGCCAAGCGGTATCAAGAGGCCGGCTGTGTGGCTCTCACGCTACAGACGCAGGATCTGGCGTCATGTTGTTGTTAGCGAGGTACTCGTCGGCCGACCGTAGCGCCCTCTCTCGGCATACTTCCCGCCGGGGCTTCGTCATCGCCCGTAATGATTTCTCTCTTTACAACGATAATCTTAATGCTTGCATTCACAACTCATAGCAATGGTTTCTGAGCTTTGATGTGGAATACATCCACAAACAGCCACCATATGATGCTTCTACTGGTATCTGCGGGGCATCTTCAACATGAATCATACCCGGTCAATGATGAAGCTGACGTGTCAGCACAGATTATGGTATCTTATGACCAAAAAAATCCATTCCTCAAGAAATGCTCCAACCAATATTTGTTGTTTCCTTTGTGGATTAACGTGAAGACGAAATCATTATCCAAATAGTTTTTTGTTCTATACGTCGCATAACCTTGCACCTGAACAGCTCCATAAACATAACTAATTAGTAAGCAACGCTAGGCTACTTCAGGCCTCCGCGTCCATGACCCATTGACCTATTACAAACAACCCACAGCATCGACATGACCTCGATCGACCTACCGTGGTCTTATCCAGGTCACCCTTGACCGATTTCTTGGGCATGACCGATTTTGGGTCATCGAGCATGAATTTCTGCAGCTCCGTACTGCTGGCGATCTTCCGCAGGAGCTCACGGTAGGTGGGCGGGTCGGCGACACGTCCCCAGGCGACCGCCACGGTCAGCAGCAGCGGCAAGACAACTTTCATGCTGCACCTGAATCCGAGAGGTCACGAGGTCATGGTCGAAAACTCACATGTGCTGTTTGTGACGAGAAGATGTTGGACACCAGTCTGCGGTGATCGTCCATTGTGACATTTGGGCTGACGTAGAGTATTAAAAAGCGTATTCAATTATTAGCAAAAGTGAAACATCGAACAATATATTCAAAGCGTAAAGACTTCAAGTGGAGGTAAAGACTTGCTAGCTACAAGTGCAAGAAGATTACTAACTGAAACCTTACAACCAGAAATCAACATTGTAATATATTTGTATACGTATGGATACAAGTAGTTCTTGCATACCGTGAATACTTGCCCCGGAATACGAGCTCTTTAATGTTTCAAAGACGAGATACCACAACCTGGATGAGTGGTGATTATGCGGAATGAATCCTCCGTCCAACTCATTTATATTATCATTACGGTGTCATTTCTCCTTCACTATCAGAAATGACACCGTAGGGTGGAAGCATAGCTTCATCACTACCCACTTGCCGGCATTTTGCTAAATGAAGGCTGAGGACCTTGTTACGTTTACCACTTGTTTCGTGTTAGTTATAATCGGCCTTCCACATTGACATGTAAATGGTCGAGTGCGTACGTTCGGAGCTGGTCGGGCTCCGGGCCGGGCCAAAGAGTCAGCACGTCAACGGACTGGACCAAACCAACCGCCTCTCGGACGGACCCCCGGGCGGTGGCATGGCTCGCTGCGGCCGGCCGGCGCCCGGTGAAGGTCGGGGTCAAGGTCAGCGGCCTCCGGCCAACCGGGACCGGCCTCGCGGAAACACTCGCGGCGGGTGTGAAGGGGCGGCCACAGGCTGACTGTTTTCGGTGTCTGTTGTGGTTTAGGGGCGCATCGACTGCATAGGTCATATAGCACTTTTTTATATATAGCATTTCTGTGCCTGTTGACGGGTGTGTGTTGACAGGTGTGCGTTGACAGGTGTGCGTTGACAGGGTGCACTGACAGGTGTGTATTGACATATGTGCGTTGACAGGTTGCGTTGACAGGTGTGCGTTGACAGGTGTGTATTGACATATGTACATTGACAGATTGAGTTGACAGGTGTGTATTGACAGGTGCGCGTTGACAGGTGTGTATTGACAGATGTGTTGACAGATGTGCTTTGACAGGTTGCGTTGACAGGTGTGCATTGACAGGTTGCGTTGGCAGGTGTGCGTTGACAGGTGTGTGTTGACAGGTTGTATTGCCAGGTGTGTATTGACATGTGTGTGTGTTGACAGGCGTGTGTTGACAGGTGTGCGTTAACAGGTTGTGTTGACAGGTGTGTATGGACAGGTGTGCGCCTCCTGCGGGTGGCCGACGGCGGCGAGTCGCGTCGCCGCTCGTTCAGCCGACGGCCGCTGCCGCTCCGCTCCGGCGGTGCGGCCCGCGGTCGGCCTGGGTGCCGGCCGCACCTGCACCTCACACGCCGCACATCCTGAGAACAGTTCGCCTGTGACCACATCTCGCGGTTCACGTCCTTAGAGGGGGCGGGGCTGATGTGCTGTGCCGTGCACAAGTTGACAGCCTCACTTAGCCATACCTGGCGTGAGTTCGATCCTCGGTGACGCCGCGAAAAGATGCGCCACTTGTCACTGCTGCCCATGATTATGATCTCGCCACCGTGAACAAATCCGACGCGCTACCGTTATACAAGGCCAAAGCGTCGCTCGGAGTGAGGTGTGTCGCTCTCTGCTGCTTGTTGACGTGGAGCACGCATGACTCAGATTTGGTGTTCCTTGGTGGCAGTGGGTTTGCTGCAGAGATCATTTCATTCCTTGTATGCGCAGAAATCGAAGGCAATATGCGGATGCTCGTCATAAAAGAAAGCCAACCTTTGATGTGTACAATGTGTACCTCTACACCGCCTACCATTGCAACCTCTTACAAAAAAAATCAGAATACAATAATATCACAGTTACTGGACTCCTACACCCAGCCGCAGGGTTTCGCCAATGATTGTGCACCACTCTCCGGATACTCGCCGGCCGGCCGCGGGACTATCGTTATCTGGACCACACGACTGGACCGTGGACCGTGTGCAGTGGTCTCGGTCCGCCCAGGCCCGGACCTGACCCGGCCGGCAGTGCGACACAGAGCAGTCCACGGTTGTGCCAACCCTACTCGGGCGGGCCGGCACACCACAGCCGACCCGGATGGCTCCTCTGCCGGGGCCGTTGTGATGACGGCACTGAGTCACGGACACGTTGAGTCAGGGACACGCTGAGTCACGGACACGTTGAGTCATGGACACACTGAGTCAGGGACATGCTGAGTCAGGGACACGCTGAGTCACGGACACGCTGAGTCACGGACACACTGAGTCAGGGACACACTGAGTCAGGGACACGCTGAGTCAGGGACACGCTGAGTCAGGGACACGCTGAGTCAGGGACACGCTGAGTCAGGTACACGCTGAGTCAGGGACACACTGAGTCACGGATACGCTGATTCAGGGACACGCTGAGTCAGGGACACGCTGAGTCACGGACACGCTGAGTCACGGACACGTTGAGGAACGGACACACTGAGTCACGGACACGTTGAGGAACGGACACACTGAGTCACGGACACGCTGATTCAGGGACATGCTGAGTCAGGGGCACACTGAGTCACGGACACGCTGATTCAGGGACACGCTGAGTCAGGGACACGCTGAGTCACGGACACACTGAGTCACGGACATGCTGAGTCACGGACATGCTGAGTCAGGGACACACTGAGTCAGGGACACGTTGAGTCAGGAACACACTGAGTCAGGAACACGCTGAGTCAGGGACACACTGAGTCAGGGACACGCTGAGTCAGGGACACGCTGAGTCACGGACACACTGAGTCACGGACACGCTGAGTCACGGACATGCTGAGTCAGGGACACACTGAGTCAGGGACACGTTGAGTCAGGAACACACTGGGTCAGGAACACGCTGAGTCAGGGACACACTGAGTCAGGGACACACTGAGTCAGGGACACGCTGAGTCACGGACACGCTGAGTCAGGGATACACTGAGTCAGGGACACGCTGAGTTACGGATACGCTGATTCAAGGACACGCTGAGTCACGGACACACTGAGTCAGGGACACGCCGAGACAGGGACACACTGAGTCAGGGACACACTGAGTCACGGACACACTGAGTCAGGGACACACTGAGTCACGGACACGCTGAGTCACGGACACGCTGAGTCACGGACACACTGAATCACGGACACACTGAGTCACGGACACACTAAGTCACGGACACATTGAGTCACTGACATGCTGAGTCCCGTTCGCTGTGTGTCATACACTGCTGCCGGTCAGAGTCTGAGTCACGTGCGCTGTGTGTCATACACCGCTGCCGGTCAGAGTATGAGTCACGTGTGCTGTGTGTCATACACCGCTGCCGGTCAGAGTATGAGTCACGTGTGCTGTGTGTCATACACCGCTGCCGGTCAGAGTATGTGAGTCCCGTGCGCTGTGTGTCATACACCGCTGCCGGTCAGAGTATGTGAGTCACGTGCGCTGTGTCATACACCGCTGCCGGTCAGAGTATGTGAGTCACGTGCGCTGTGTGTCATACACCGCTGCTGGTCAGAGTCTGCACTGGACCGCGTGGTAGCGCGTGGGCGGCATTTAAGGCATGACGTGTCGAGATGGTGCTCTTCACTCCGATTATATCACGTGAAGTTGCTACGTATATACAAGTTGCTAGCGTATACAAACTTTTCCAGAGTTCCGTGGATCCTGCAGCTCCGAGACAGGCCTCACAATTTCTAGCAAACATCGCCAGCTCTCCGAACTCTCCTTAGCTCCAAGATGGCTCTGTTCATCCCTCAGTGCTCCTCCCAAGCCTCAGGAGCATCACAGTCCGGTCCGCTCTAGTTCTCAGAGGCCCTCCCCCAGTCCTCGACGGCCTTTCATGCAATCAATGACAGTCTAGCTCTGAAACTGGCTCTCGACATTCCTCACAACCATCGGTAGCCCTTAACAACTCTTCATATCTCAGGGGCTCCTGTTCGTCCATTAGGGACACCTTCTAAGAATTTTGGGCATCCAAATTCAGTCCTATATAGCCCTCAGTGCCCAGTTTCTTTGGGGATTCTTCCCAGTCCTCGACAGCCTTTCTAGCTTCAAGGGCTTCCTAGCTCTTACGCAGGCCCACAGTATTCATCACAACCATCGTTGGCCCTGGACCCTCTTTAGCTCTCAGGGGGTTCCATTACCCCCAAGGCCCCTCTCGAGCTGATAGACGCCCTTCCCAGTTATCGACAGCTCTTGTAGTTCCAAGAATATTCTAGCTCTGAGGCTGACCCTCAATATTCCTGACAGCAATCAACCGCCAACGGGGAATTGTAATCTCCCAGGGGATCTTGTTCGTCCATTAGGGGCCGTTCTCAACCTCAGGAGATTCCCAGTCCAGTTCTATCAGACTCCCAGATATCTTCTTCATCCCTCAGGTCCCACTCACGTTTTCAGGGGCCCATCACAGTCCTCGATAGTCCTGTCTAGCTGTCATATCGGGAGAATTTCGGCTCTGATATGGCCCTCACTAGTCTTCTTCAACTCTTAGAGGACCAGTTCATCATTCAGTGGCCCTTTCAAACTCCAAGAGCATCCCAGCCTCTCAGTGGCCCTCAGGTGCTCTGTTTACTCCTCAGCTGTCGGGGCCCATTCAAGCTGAGACTGCTCTTTCCAGCTGACATGGGCATTCCAGCTCTCGGACGGGCCCTTTCTTGTCTCCACTGCTTTTGCGAGCCCTCTGGGTGGACCTCTTTAGTTTCCAAAGCCCCTTCCGCACAAGCAGTAAGATGCGCTTTTTGAGTTTTTCCTCGGTTATATCACTGTTCATCAGGGCGGTCACTTGGAGAACCCCATCGGACTCGCCAAGGGGAGGGTGCCTCTTCACCCCTCGGAAACGCCACTGCTTTTTAACAGCACGAGGCCCCTTCATGGGCTGAGAGGCCGTACACGTAGCACCGGGAATACTCCGCATCGGTCTGGAACGTCTTCGTAGCTCTGGAACCTCTTTATCCACTTAAGATCTGCTGTCAGCTCTGAATCCCTCTAGATTTGTGTGAGCCAAAGCCAATCCAGTGGCCCTGCACGTTCGGCCCGGGCCATCTCCGTCGGCTTAGGACCCTCTTTCACGGCTCAGGACACTCTCCGTCCGGCCGGAGTCTCATTCAAAAGCCTGAGCCTCCTCTATCACGCAAGGGCCCCTCCCCCCCGTGCAGTTTCGGTCCCATATGCCGGTTCCGGGCCCTCTACGACGGCCCGGGATCCTTCTGTGGCTAGGGGTCCTCTCCGTCGGCGCAGGGGACCTCTTCAGCGATCAATGCCTCCTCTGTCAGGCCGGAAACCCACTTTAACAGCATGGAGCCCCTCCACCAGACCAGTGGCCCTTGTACGGCTGGGTCCCCACCCCTCGGCCAAAAAGCCATTTCCGACGGCCCAAGGTCCACTCCGGCAGCTAAGGCCTCTTCCGTCGTTCCAGGGACCCTCTTTGACGACCCAGGACCTTTTCCCGCAAGCCACAGACCCGTTTTCAAACGCTTTGGCACTACCCATCAGGTCAGGGCTCGTTTCTTCGGCTTGGGCCCCGCCGTTAGCCCAGAGACCCTTCATATTGGTTCCTTTCATACCGCCTTGAGGGGCCATTGTGGGCCCCTCAAGGCGGTCGCTCGGGGGGAATTCCGACTCTCCACGGAGATGGAAGGGGGGGGGGGTAGCTGCCACCTTGGCACCATTTGGCTGGGTGTCCTTGTCATGTTACAGGCAAACAGGCTTGCTTGTCTCCATATAAAACACATTGATTTGATGAATAAATAAAATTAATGAATAACCATCACGATTCCGAAGCCTTCATGCAAATTAATCGGGGGTGGGGGTAGGCAATGTATTGAGCTGCGAGGAAAAATCATTGATTTGTACCATCTTAAATTATGAAAATATTGAGTAGGGAGAAAAATGGGAATTATAAATCGGCATTCATGCATGGTAAATGATGCATGCATCAACGCATAAGCTGGTAGCATTCATGTTCAGATCGAATATGTAAATGATTCGATTTAGGGCACATACTGCTTCAATTGAGGGGAGGTTTCTTGTTGTGCTATATGTTCACAGTAAGATCACCTAGCACCTGCACACAGACTCCACCTCATCGCTCTAAGACCTCACCGCTCTAAGATGCTCACACTCAGTGTGAGCATCTTAGAGCGGCAAAATACGTCGCGGAGTGAAACAAGCGGCATGTGATGGAGGTTAGAGCTGTTACCCGTCTCTGTCAGTGAGACGACGGCCGCAGACCGGACACCAATCCAGCTGCCCGTGTGGAGAATGACTCAACGGTCTCACTCTGTTTAAGTTTGCGACCCGTGTCGGGTTGTTGTGAAATCCCGACGTATGTTCAGATAGGCTAGAAGAGATGAACTTGCGAGCAGGCACGCAGACAACTCAGGGTCGAAACAGCGACCAGATGCAGGCGGCGCACGACCGTGGGTGGCACGCGGCGTGACACTGCTGCCGTGGGTGGCACGCGGCGTGACACTGCTGTCGTGGGTGGCACGCGGCGTGACACTGCTGTCGTGGGTGGCACGCGGCGTGACGCCGCTACCGTGGGTGGCACGCGGCGTGACGCCGCTACCGTGGGTGGCACGCGGCGTGACACTGCTGCCGTGGGTGGCACGTGACGTGACACTGCTACCGTGGGTGGCACGCGGCGTGACACTGCTGCCGTGGGTGGCACGTGACGTGACACTGCTACCGTGGGTGGCACGCGGCGTGACACTGCTGCCGTGGGTGGCACGTGACGTGACGCCGCTACCGTGGGTGGCACGTGACGCGACGCCGCTACCGTGGGTGGCACGTGACCGACGCTGCTGCCGTGGGTGGCACGCGGCGTGACGCCGCTACAGATTCACCGTCACTTTCCGACGACAGCGGAGCTGAACGACACGTGGCCACTTTCACCGTCCGTTACGAGTCAGCTCAACTTCCTGAAATGTCGCAAATTTTCCGGCACATGCGGGATAGCTCTCACTATCGCTCATGTAGATAAAAGATGCACTCAGTTAATTTATACACACAGTCGAGTCTTGCTTGGTATACTTTTGTAGGGCAAGCGACCCCTTAACGTTGGCATTGCCCTGACAAATTTCAACTTTTAACATAGAACCCTAGGGAGTGTGTCCCAATCCATTTGCACTGCAAAAAAAAAATGATTAGCACTTTTGCTGCTAATTGCATGCTAAGTGGCTGCTTCAAATAACGCTGTTCCCTAAGGATGCTAGTAATAAGCATAAGGATGCTAGCAACAAGCACCGTATGTACTATTCCGCTGGAAGGGGATGATTCTAGCCTGCAGGAGACTCTTGATCCTAGCAGCCATGAGTGTTGTGCCAAGCAGTCCAGAATAACACAACTGCTTATATCTAGCACTGTCACAGTGTGTTTTTGGCGGTAGGATGAACGCTCTGTGGCTGCTTACAGTTCGCAACTGGGTGGTTAAAATAAGCAGCGTGGAAAAATGGCGGGAGCATTAGCACTTTAGTTAGTTATTGGAGTTTAGGGGCGCATCGACTGCGGCATTAGCACTTTGACGCTGCATAACGAAAAAACTGCACAAACATTTGCCCATTTTGGTTTGGGATTCGATGGCGTGCGGATCGGTGCAGTCGTGTGGCAAGATTGAAGTGAAGAAGAGAGATATCTCTGGGATCAAGAGAACCTCTGGATCTAGAATTGCAAGCCAGTCATAGTCTGTACAAGGTGGGTGTGTCTTCACAGCAATTTTTTGTATCCACATCCCTGGTATAAATTTGATTATGTCAGCATCTTGCCAACCTCGCTGCATAGACCCTTGACATTACGGGCGCTGAATGACTTACGCAGTTGATGTAACCTCAAGCTACAGTATCCAACATACCTGAGCTTGACAACACATAATACCTGGCATGCTTAGCAAGGCATATGTGGTATTGCTCTGGGACAAACAAGCTAAATGCTATTTTATGGCATCATTATTCATGTATGGGCACTGAAAAGCTGAGCGGGCTATCCCAGTTGCAGCTTATTCTGTGGGCTGACAATAATTTATCAGACAATGGTTTTTGGGCGATTTATTTGCTGTTCAGAATTTATTAGCTGAAAGAAAGATACATAGTCTGGATTATTAACACCAATTGTTGCTATCAGATAGTTTTATAGGCTTGACCTAGATGGGATACTGTGGCTCTTTTAAAGTTTTAACACGTTATGACTGTATGACATCATTATGGATTTCATTGGTTTATTCATAATTCTGTGGCCGTGGAGGCATTGGATCTGCTCTTTAAATCACCATTTGTTCATGACTGGCACTGTGCCATGGAATAATGAACTGTGATAAATGTGGAGCTTGCATAACAAATGAAAGAAATTGTCTCGGTTAGGTTTGGTTGGTTTATTTGGTATTATTGTCATTTAAGGTGTCAATGATAAAAGTCTTACACAAGTTTTCCTTCATGAAGCAAACAACTGGGTTAGGCTACATGTGGTTAGGTTTTTGTAGTTGCAAAATTTGAGATTGAAGTTTAAAAAAAACTATAATGCTTTTTACTGTTACTGTACGTTACTGTGGGGGTTGGTTGGTTATTGGGGTTTTAGGGCGCATCGACTACATTGGTCATGCAGCACTGTACGTTACTGTAATACATACTAAATTTGCTTATGCATATATATATATTAGGAAATACGTATCCCTTTGCATTGCTATCTGCATACAAATGCATTAAAAGGGTACCTGTAAGCATCCTGTTCGCTGTAATATTTAAGATCGGTATCGGAAGCTAACATGTAGCAAAATATGTCCTCCGTCCGCATAAATACAGTAAGTCATCAGCATCCGTACGTTACAATCAAGGAGACTAATTTCGGTTTATGCACCCAATGGGTGCTAAATATCCTAGCACAATAGGCGAACCGTACCCAGGTGCTGGTTCTTGGCGTGAACAAAAATTAGCACCCTGAGGGTGCAAAAGCGCACGCACCCCATGGGTGCTCATTTCAAACACCCTACTACTAAATATAGCCCAATGAAGAGGTGCTAGTTATAAGCAGCATGCTTACGTTTAGCACTTGAAAATTTGCGATGCGATGCCAACTCCAGAAGGGTGCTTAATTCGAGCAGCCCTGTGGTGCTGGAATTTAACATTTGAAATAGCACCAAAGGGGTGCTAATCTTTTTTTTTACAGTGTGGGCCAGCCCATTGCATCCATGTATTGTGCCCACAAGAATAATTTTCAGACATCAACGCCCCTACACGCAGTGGAGCTCCCTGACCGATATGTGTTACCGATATGTATCACCGAGGGAGGGGGAATCGACTTCCCTCCCTCGGTAATACGTCCACAACTGGGCCAAAGGAGTGTGCGCACTGAGTGGTGTTGAAAGTATCGTATACGGACCGAGAAACCATCATATATCTGCCAGTGTGGACACGAATTCAGACAGTACGGGCAGAAGGAAAATGAATTCAGCCTAAATTCACTTCCAATCACACCACCTTACACCGTTGCTCCCATCGATAGAACTGACCTGAATGACCGTCTTCTGGGAGAGCACGACGGACCTCTCGGACCTCCGACCCCGCTCAAACCGAGCACACTGTCCACTGACCACTCGCGCCCGAAATCAGTACAACAGGTACCGCTCCACCAGCAGTGTACCCGGAGCCCGCTCAGCTGCGCTGCCAACGCCGGCGAGTACCCGGAGAGAGTGGAGTGGCGGCGGCGGCGGCGGCGGCCTACTTGTGACTGACCCGGCCGGCCAGGCACGCGAACCGGCTGCTGCGCTGTCTGCGGCGGCCCCGGCGGTGGATCACACCAACTGGCCGCTGTGCTGTGTGCGGCGGCCCCGGCGGTGGGTCACACCAACTGGCCGCTGTGCTGTGGGCGGCGGCCCCGGCGGTGGGTCACACCAACTGGCCGCTGTGCTGTGTGCGGCGGCCCCGGCGGCGGGTCACACCAACTGGCCGCTGTGCTGTGTGCGGCGGCCCCGGCGGTGGGTCACACCAACTGGCCGCTGTGCTGTGTGCGGCGGCCCCGGCGGTGGGTCACACCAACTGGCCGCTGTGCTGTCTGCGGCGGGGCTCATGATCCGGCTGCTGTACAACTCTGTACAAGCCTTGGTTTGTTTGCTTCCCCTTCGCTTATGGTAAGCTTGAGCTACACATATTTCCTAAGAATTTCATCCAGGGCAACAACGTAAAACAAGAAACGTGCACACATCAAATGTGTCACGAACACCATTAATTTCCAGGAATTTAGCGTAATCGCACCGTGTCCATGTGTGACTAAGCGGATGATTGCTTGGCAGGTACAGCACAAGCCTCGCAATTCCCGTGCCAAGCACAGTACGAGCCTCGCCATCCCCGTGCCAGACACAGCACAAACCTCGCCATCCCCGTGCCAGGCACAGCACAAACCTCGCCATCACCGTGCCAGACACAGCACAAACCTCGCCATCCCCGTGCCAGGCACAGCACAAACCTCGCCATCCCCGTTTCAGGCACAGCACAAGCTTCGCCATCCCCGTGCTAGGCACAGCACAAACCCCACCGGCGTCGTCGAAGCACATGTCCAAGACAGATGGCGGACTTACGTATTTATTGATTATTCGAGTTTTAGGGTCCATCGAACCAATTGGGTTATATTGCCAGACATAACCCACCATTAGACAGATGGCAGAGAAAATGCGGAGGGTACCTTTTTCTGGGGAGGGGGCTCAATCAACTGAATCTGCATGAGAGTGGTGTCTTTGAGTGTTGCTTGCCGGATTCCACAGATCTCGGATATTCCGGACCCGATCGCAGGGAGCGATACCCACACAACACCCCATATAAGACAGTCAACACCCGGTGGCCGGACCACCAGAGCTGACTCAGCCCTGACAGGAAGTCGCCACCGGTGCGGTCACACGAGATACTTCCGGTTAGGCCAGCCAGCGCTGGGGCGTGTGAGACGGGGCGACATTCTCTGCATGCAGCGACACCAAGGTCGCGGCAGAGGTCAGCTGTATGCAGCCACACCAAGGTTACGGCAGAGGTCAGCTGCATATAGCGACATCAAGGTCGCGGCAGAGGTCAGCTACATACAGCGACGCTAAGGTTGCGGCAGAGGTCAGCTGCACGGCAGTCAGCCACCAAATGGCTCGGATAGACATCCATGTCATGGGTGTCGGCAGCCGTGGATAATTCTGGTGGAGTTATTGAGGGTAAGCGGCTGTGAAATTATACATTTTGTATGAATCACATCAGCTTAGTGTGCAGCTTTCATCTCGAGCCAGTTTATCGCCTTTTATGAGCGGTGTGTATTTGCATGAGAACCCATCGGTGGAATCTAGAACACTGCTGGAGGTGGGGAAGCATAAGTAGGACCGCAATTATAAGAGCTCATCAGATTTGATCATATGTTGATAAGTGAAACAATTCAAGTCTTTGGCTTAATGTATCTTGACAATATCGAACCGGCTTGCTTGTTTTTTTTTCTCACGAAAATCAGCCGGTTTTGGGGCAGCCATGGCCAATATGACTCACTTCACCCAGGTCATCTCGTGGAAGATCCATAGAACCATTCCCTGACGAATATCACGGTGGCACAGCCACCTGTATAGCGGGGTTCTATGGATCCCAGAAATTTCGTTCATCAGGCCGCCGTAAGCACAATTGGATAATTCAGCAACGCAGGATTATTCAAATGGAGGGCACCGAATGACACAATGGCTCCAGAACACACCATTGCACGATTCCTAGGAGTTATGCTAATTCCCCTTGCAGTTAGGGGGCACCCTGAGTTCCCCATGTCACTTCGATGGCACCTCTCATCGCCCATGGCCCCGTATGTTGGTCTCAGAGCCTCTTTGACCATTCCGAGGGCCTCCCTGACCATCCCATGAACCACTCTGTCGATCTCAGTCACCTGCCCGTTCCTGCTCCACCAGAGTTAGCTGACATTCGCAAATATATCTAACACGTTAGCTGCACACAGACAAATACACAATTGGCGCTTCATGTAGAGTCAATTCACTTCTTAAAAGCTCATATTAGTACTCTTAAGCGTTTAACAGGGCTTAGAAAACTAATTATGATAGATAACGATAAATATTTGCCTCAGTTATGTTCATATTTCTAAGCGAAGCAAAAATATACCTAAAAATACTTCATCAGGAAATGTTTACATCGCTCCTGTTATATATCCTAGATATTTACTTCTCTAACGCTCATATTAACATACTCATAATTTGAAAGGCTTTTGACAAAGTAGGAACGGTAAAAAGCACACCGACATATACTTTAATCGCCTTTATAAGGCAACTGTGTGCAAAAGTAATATTATAGTATTTTAAACATCGTATATTTATGTCATTACAGAAATTAGTTTTGTTTAACCGCACACCACCGCATATTTGCGCGCCAATCCAATTTTATCGACGCCACTTTTCAATCAACCGTCCTATGTGTTGGCGTCCGCTGAGTGGTACGGTCGTGCTCAGCGATAGCTGAAGAAAAACGGCAAGTATAGAGTGAAATTAAGTGACTTTTTGCAAGGAAAGGAAGCATTCCACAATTAGACACCTGAAGATACATTTTTGGACCATTATCGGACTTCACTAAATCCTAAAGATGGAGGTTGCCAAGGGTCTGTACTTCGGCTTGGATGGAATGACTACACCTGTAAAATAGACAGGTGAGTAGC
Source organism: Ashinkailepas kermadecensis (assembly GCA_034440615.1). Lineage (NCBI taxonomy): Eukaryota > Metazoa > Arthropoda > Thecostraca > Neolepadidae > Ashinkailepas > Ashinkailepas kermadecensis. Next base: position 373,168 of record JAOTOM010004833.1, read on the forward strand.
AGGGGCGAATACAGGAATTTCTATACGGGCACTCGTCTGGAGGGACGCATTTCCTCGAAAGGGCGTCACTGCGAATGTCCATGGAGGGCAACTTCGGCTGAAAATTCGCTCATCTGATGAGTGCTTATGTTGTGGTCCATTCCGGCAGACTAATGAACACATATTTAGTGTATTTAGAAGATGCCTCGCCGACGTTTGATCTGGCCGGCGCTGTGATATGCCGGTTCACGGAGATGGCGGGTGCCATGCAAATACTGAGAAAGCGCATTGTAAAATACATTTCGCAATAACCCTTCAACCAAATGCATTTTAAGGACATTCCGCCAGTGACGCGTATTGCAGTGCTGCTTGGGTATTTTAATTTGCAATGCACGTAGAGGTATACCCGTGCCTAACGCGTAGTAGACACGTAATTTTGCATGCTTTGTCAAGTGTTGTTCATTTTAGTATATGACTTCCATTGAGCACCTGTTTCGTTGTGAATAATTGTTCTGATGCTGGGGTGTTTTAGAATATAAACAGGTTTTTAGCACTTTTTTTGCAATGTAATCTTACCCCCGCATAGATGTCTGAAGAATCTGATTAAATAACACGCAAAAACGATTCGTTTTGAGACTTTGTTGCAGTACAAGAAACAGGTTTATTTTGAGCCGAAATCCTGGGTGGCTATGCACTGAACATCGTGTAGACGAACATTAGCACTGAGTAAATAATTGATAGATGTTATGGGGTAAATAAACATTAACATCGAGTACATAAAGGATACCACCAGGTAAACGAAATGAATACCGGCAAGGAAACGCCAATTACTGAACAAGTGAACACTAAAATTCGTGTAAATGTACTCGAAATAACGGGCAAATTAGTTCTCTAAAATGGCTAACTTTAGATTCAGCAACAAACACCGAATATCGTATCAATATTTATACCCGATGGCGTGACGACGACCCACCTGATGGTGTGACGACGACCCACCTGATGGCATGACAACGACCCACCTGATGGCGTGACGACGACCCACCTGATGGTGTGACGACGACCCACCTGATGGTGTGACGACCCACCTGATGGCGTGACGACGACCCACCTGATGGTGTGACGACCCACCTGATGGCGTGACGACGACCCACCTGATGGCGTGACAACGACCCACCTGATGGCGTGACAACGACCCACCTGATGGCATGACAACGACCCACCTGATAACATGACAACGACCCTCCTGATGGCGTGACGACGACCCACCTGATGGCGTGACGACGACCCACCTGCTGGCGTGACGACGACCCTCCTGGTGGCGTGACGACCGCCGGACGAATGCGCCAAGACGTGTGTGTCTGCCGGAGACATGGCAGCACACACATGGCCACTTCGCACAACCAGATGTGCGAGCCGCACACGATAAACGGGCCCACACCGCGTATATCTGGCCAGATGCGAGGCGTCAAGGTCGGCTACCGGGAAACGCGTCAGCGAGCCTGATGAGCGCGCGGGCCAGCACGATGGGTGTGGCGATACTTGGGTTCCTTTACGACGCATCCGTCTGCTGGGTCACAGCGTTGCACACCTACCACGCCGGCTGGTCGCAGGTGAACTCTGTAATCCCACTGGTTGTCGGATTCGAACCAACGATCTCACGAACAAGATTTCAACTCTCTACCGACTGAGCTACCGCTGCCCCCAACTATCGGGAGCTATCTCGGGGCTGGGCAGGGGGGCTGAGTCGTCGAGTTCCGGACGGTCACTTCCCACGTTCATCCTGCGCAATAACTTGCACGACGTAAAATATAAGCACAAGTCAAGGCTACAATATTCGTTATAGACGAGAACATTTAGAATCGTGGAGAGCGAGAGCATCCATTGATGGGTTAACAGTTTAAATATTTTTTGGTGGAAAATTGGCCACAACTACTCCGACTTCGTCGTACTTCTCACCTGAGAACAGAACCAGCGAACTTCATCGGCATAATTGATTGGGATTAGCATTCCAATAAGTTCTACCAATTAGCGACCGAATTCATGGCACAACCAATTGCCGAAATCCTACTCAGGTATGTCAGTCCTCGCCGCGATGGGCAATACGCCCAACGGGAGTGGGAACACCAGATGATGGCAGAGTTATTTGCGATGGGCTACATCCTGTTCGGTTGACCTAGGACCTTGGCAAGGCAACTCCATCCACATGTCGAGTGTCCCGTCCGCCCGCATCCATCAAGTCAAGACCGATATCCCACGCGACGTCTTCGGTTACCAAGCACCTCACCACCAACAACTATCAGGCCAGTTAGGAATGCCAGCTTGCATCATACACACACATTCACACACCACTCATCCCATATGGCAACAGGCTCGATAAGGCACATCGGACCCAGAGACAGCAATCACGACAGTCGGGAAGCCCACATCGTCCGCCTGGGTTTCGCTGTTCAGCTGCAAGCGTGACGAGCGATGCGGTTGCTTCAGGCATGAACAACATTTCATGCTTTCTTGATGCCGTCATACTCCGTCGTCGGCTAGCATCAACGGTGCAAATGCAGAAGTTAGCACCACAGGACTTGGTGTTGGTCGCAATTTTTGTCACATATGTCCCGGAATAAAGCCAATTTGAGATGGCAGGTCAGAATGTCAGTTATATACAAGCCGGTTAACACGTTCGCCCGTGCCAGCGAAGAGCTGGAGTAACAAGCGTTAAACATTACTGAGCGGGATCGGAACGAATTTCAATCACAAATGTGGCACCAGTATGTTGAAACGAAATCTTAGGTGGCCAACCGTGTGAACGCATGATATTCAACTCGGAGTTCCGCATGCATACTTTTGAATTATCCGGTTGACGAAATGGTTGGTAGTGAAAGAAATCCAGTCACGTGCCCGCTGTTGCACAGACGACCAGCCTTAAAGCAAATGCTTAAGCCCCGCACAACTCTTTTCGAGGGATACACTATTCACATTTTGCTCCGATACATCGGTAATGTCAGCCCAGAAGAGAAACAGAATACCATTGATGTTTCAGTGTTTTTCTGGCAGCCGTCGAGACCGTACGGGAGTGCCTGAAGAGCCAACACTCCCACAAATTGTCAACGACTCGCGACACTCGGTCTACAACATGAAGTGTACAGTATGAGCGGCATGCGCGGTCGGAACTGACGCCAACACAATGCTCCGAACCGCACGAACACCGCAGAATTGGTGACATTGGGTTCCTCGTGTCCAGATAGAAGTTCCACTCTCGCGCACGCCGACTTTAACAAGAGCTGACTTTGACACACGGTAGTTACCAGTCGCACGCTACAAAACACATGTCAAGTCACCGGAATCAGTGTCTCAAATGGTGACACCACAACACGGTCAGGACCACCGCCTCCACTGGCTGGCAGTGCAGTGCACTTCACGACAACAGACTGGCTGGTCCACCCGACGCCTGCCAGGCGCCGCCGCAATGCGACCGGTCAACTGCATCACAAGGTCACCCACAGCGCCTCCTCGCTACGTGCAGGTCACTCACCACACAATTTCTCACCGCTCAACGCACATATCACGCCCCGAACTCACTATACGATCGCATATTGGCTGTAGAGGAGTTCGCGGATTTGGAAGTAATCGTCCGAGAGGCAGCCCTCGATGGTGATGTGGCCCTGCTCCTGGCGGCGCAGCGCCACGTTACCATTACAGCACCAGAGCACGCCGCCGGAAAACTCGGACGCGATGCCCTGCCGCACCAGCGCCTGCTTGAAGTCCGACAGCCGCAGCTCGTTGATGAACACGGTGCCGTGGTTGGGCGTCTTCTCGATGGACAGCGGCTCCAGCGTCGGGATCGACTCCTCGGCGTCCTCCGTCTCCATGGCGGCGTCTTCGGCCGGCGTGACGTCAGAGGGTCGCTGCTCGGTCGCCATGACGACCACGCCGTCCAGCCACGCCACCTCGGCGTCGCGGCCTTTGGAGAAGGTGAGCGAGGAGACGAGCGAGTCGCGCAGTCGGACCTGGTAGATGTGTGACTCGGTGGTAGCGTCCACGGGGTGACCAGCGCGCGGAATTAAGACCTTTTCTGCCACCTGTCGACGGAAACCGGCACTACTAGTGAGACAGCTGCACGACAGGTGCTTCAAGTGACGGAACGGTCACGAGGATACACGAAGTGATGAGTCATTATAGCTGGTGCCGGCAAATCAAACAACTGTCTAAACACAGTTTATCGCTTGAAGCAGCTTATAATCGCATGCATCAATTGGGAAAACAAACCGGCCACATCTTTACAGGAATGTGTCTATAGCTGGTATTATAATATGTACTCATGGCTTCATTCAATGATTGTCGACTGCTTAGAAAGCACCCAAGAAGTTGGAATCATACCCGAGGTGCGTTCAGGACACGTTTAAACGAACTGGTACACAATCAGAGGTACCGACTACACTGGAAACCGCCCCTCTGCATCACTACCAGCACAGCTACACACAGAGGTGGGCCAAGTTGTTAAGGTGTTAGCTCTGGGTACCAAAGGTCCCGGGTTCAGCACTCGCACCACCAAGGACATTTCCAAATCCCACGGCCCACTGGGAAACAGTGTGGGTGGCGCCATTAGCCGTGATTGTGCATAAAATGCGTCGTGAAACACCCAATAAGCAAACACATACACATACACATACACACACCCACCACCCACCTGGGAGAACTTCGGTATGAGCGGCTTGACCATGTCCTCTGTGCCGCGCAGCAGCACGAGCCGACGTGGCCGCAGCTCCTTCAGGATCCGATACAGACTCTCGCCGTCCGTGCGACCCTCGAAGTCGATGTACGTCACGCCGGCCGCCACGTTGAACGTGCGGTAGTAGGCGAGGCACTTGGACGGCACGGCCGACAGGTCCTGCATTTCCAGGTCGGGCGCGTCGGCCGCCTCACGCGCCGGCTCCGGCTTGGTCTCCTCCTCCAGCAGGGTGAACTCGCCGGCGCGAATGAGCTCGCCGTAGTCGTCGTACTTGATGCGTTCTTCCACGTGCGGGAAAAGCGCGTGCTGCTTCTTGCTCGCCTTGTAGAAGAGAGGGTTGGGTTTGCCGTTGGCGAGGACCAGGTCGTGCTCCGCCTCTGCGGCTAGCGGACCCTCGCCGGCGTCCGACTCGTCGCTCGAGTCCACGTCGCCGGCCAGCTCGAGAGCCTTGGCGCGCGCCGCCTCCTGCTCGCGCCGCCGGTACTCCTCCAGCTCGGCGCCCTCCAGCCGCACGCGCTGCTTCACCTGCAGCGAGAGCAGGCGCTTCTTGTTGGCCACCAGCTCGCGCGCCAGTGTCCCGGAGCTGGTGCGCGACGTCAAGATCACGTGGTTCTTGGCGTTGGTGCACCACTGGATGAACAGCTCGCGTGAGAAGCCGCACTCGAGGTCGGGCGAGCTGGCCAGCACCACCTTGGCGCCGCGGATCCGGTTGACCTCGGCCAGCGAGTGGCACAGTTGCAGGTGCTTGAACTGGAACGGGTTGTTGCGCGCGCCCTCGAAGCTGCGCATCAGCTTGTCGCTCATCCACTCGATCTGCGACTTGGCGAACTCGACCACGTTGTAGCTGACGTTGTTGAGCAGCGCCAGCTGGTAGGTCATGAGGCCCGAGTCCTTGTTGCGCCACAGCTGGTCGAGCATGTGCGCCAGCTCCAGCATCCGGCCGGCCGTGTCAATGGCCACCAGCACGTTGCCGCCGCCGCGCAGCGTCTGCAGGATGATGGTCATCAGCTGCTCGTCGCGCTGGCGCCGCCGCGCCGGCTGATAGGTGGCGTTGTACGCGTCGGTGAGCATCAGCGACGGCCGCGACACCCGCTCCAGGTCGCAGCCGTTCAGGTGGCGCTCCTTCTTGTGGTTGAAGTCGACCGCGTACAGGATGTCCTCCTCGCCGTCCTTGACGATCTTCCACATGGTGCCGCCGATCATGTGGCCGGCGGCCAGCGGCGTGATGGTCAGGCCGTGGCCGCGCCCCTTGAGCGCCACACTCTGGTTGTACTTGAGCTGGACGATCTTGTCGAACGCCGAGTCGACGTCGTCCAGCGTGAACACGTCGAAGTCCTCGGTGTTGTGTCGCGACTGGTACTGGTCGTACAGGAACATCTGGCCCATCTTGTAGACGGGCACGGTGGCGTACACGGCGCAGCTGAGGCCGCACTTACCGAACAGGTACGGCAGCGCGCCCAGATGCGCCTGGTCGGGAAACGTCAGCAGCACCACGTCGATCTGGTTCACGTGCTTGCGCACGTCCTTCAGGTAGGCCAGGTTGAAGTTCTCGTCCCAGCCGGCATCCAGCAGGAAGCGACATTCGTCCACCTGTGGGCCACTGGAGAATATCGTCGCTGCCACCAGGGGACATCACACTACATAACCAGTCACAGCCAGCTGGATAGATCACATGTGTCCAGAAAAAAATATTCAGTAGCCAAATCAATTCATTATTGTATTGTGAAATTATCAATTTGGCACACATAATGCATATAACAATGCAAATCTGCTATCCCAAGAAATGCACACATGCTTGTGAATTCATTGCAACCTATGACTCTATGGCCATGGGAAGTTGTAGTGCATAAAGGTGCAATTCAACTAAGAAATGCTATGATTATCACCTATAAGTTGATCAGAAGTAAGCAGATGAAAATTGCATTGACCCAAACAGACATACATTTTTCTTCCTTGGAATGTCATAAATTCTTACATTGATAATCATTTACAATTTCTATCCAGCAGAGAGAAGTTAACACAGAGGTAATGAGAGAGTATCTGACCTGTAGAAGATGACAATGTGGAGTCTCCCCACCAAAGCCAGTCAGTGTCTGCACCTTGATGATTGATGTCATGGTGGAAACCAATTAGCAGGCTCCCCTGGTGGCACTACCTGAAACTAAACATAGAAACCTGCACATTTTGCAACAACATGGATGAATCTAGGTTTGTATATGACATTTGTTTTAACCAGCTGCTGAAGTGGTTAAGTCTACACACTATCTTTACTGAGCAAGCAGCAACATAACTGCTGTTTTGACTGTCAGAAACTGCTGTTCTTTCTGTGATAAAGTAACACTTCCAGGCCATTTATCAGTGTGCACTTATGGTTCAGATAATTTTTGCATCTGGTGTATATCTATTCTCTTCTCATATGCAATTCCCAGCTTCTTTTTGTCTCTTTCATTGTGAGCCAACTACAAATATAGTAGATGTATTTGGTAACAAAAGAAGAAAAGCGATTTTGCAAATAAAGTTTCAACTCAAACTATGGTCTAAAAATCAAAGAACTGGTCATAGCTTCTCAGCACCTAAAATGTGGCAGCACTATATACTTAATGCATGCTGTTAGTCTCTGGAGTATTATACAAAATTATAATATAAATACAAAGATGAATTTTGCATTGAATGTGCTTCTGCCTTGGCTGCATGGCCTTTGTCACATCACATGCCATGTATGGCCTTTATTGGAGTCATCACATACATCACATTAATGCTCTTAATGAACATGGTATTCAAACATTTATTGGCTTTTTCTATTTGCAGCCTGACATGGCATTTTGGGAAAAAATATTGTGGAAACACGTTTCCAACCTCATTTAATACAACGTGGCCTATGTCAAATGCTAATTCAGTTCTTGAATTTGGGGAATTAAAAAAGTACACTTAATTGTTTTCTGAAGAAAAGATGTTAGGCTAGGTTAGACTAGATATCATGCAACTAAAAAGTATGAATTGAGTGTGGAAATTAATGATAAAATTATCTTAACCCAGACAGCAAAGTATGACACTTTCAACATCTTGTGCATGCGGGGTAGGCAGCGAACAATGCAGCTGGTGAAGGCAATCTGATAATTGACTAATGCTTCACACACCACTGAAAAAACAAGAAAATCACAACAAATGGAGAAAACCACAAAAATAAACAGAGTGAACCACATTTGTTTCAGTTCATAGCTGCAAAATTTGTTTCGAGCACAAAAACCTTCCCTGATGCTGCATTCAGTTTGGTGTCCCATGCAGTTCAAAACAGTGTGGTGGGAAGTGTGGGAGATTGTTGGTGCTTTAATCATGCTCTATGTGCATTTCTGTATTGATTTGATGTGAAAGATGTGTTGATATAGAAAAGGTGCTTGCCTCAAACCTCTTGACTTTCTTGTTCATGTTTTTTTTTGTATTTGGTGCATGTATTCCTGTGCTTGAGATAAAGGATTGATCGGGGTGAGAGTATGTACATTTCTAGTATCTTTTCTAGATAGGCTTAACCCAGATGGGCCCCTGTGGCTCTTGTTAAGCCTTAACACTTTGACTTTATGACTTTATTCCATCTCCCTGGTGCAGATTTTTGCCCTCCCAGTGAACTTCAGTGTTCTTTCTTTTTGTCTGAGGCTGGTGCACCTAATCAAGCTGTTTGCCATACATTCTGGATCTTAACCACATTCAGGAATGTTTCAATTTTTCTCAAAGTGCCACATCTGGTCTAAAATAAAAGGTATTATTGCAGTTTAAGGTACCTGTAAGGCAAGTTTTACACACTTTTCACCTCCATGAGGGAAACAAAGTGGCTAGGCATTGTTAGGGCTTTTGTTTTAAGTTGATACAAATGGATAATTTTGGGGCAAAACTTTTTTTTTCAAACAGGTCACATTAGGTTTCTTAAGTTGAAATTTTTCACAAAAAAAAATATTAAAAAATAGTCCATTGAAGAAAATAAAGTTTTCTTGCATGGAATGTTAGGCTATGTTAGGCCAGGCTATTTTACTTTTTCTACTATTAACATTACTTTTTATGCTATATTACCCAACTCCCAGGCCTTTTTTGGGTGTTATTTTGCCTCCCAGCTGAAAAGTATGCATTTGCAAAGGAAATGAGTGGTTACATCATGTTCACCACATTCATACACTATAAAAGAAATTTAAATAATCCCATTATAAAAGAAATTCCAAGAATTACTTCAATAACTTCAAGATCAAGATGGTTCATGTGCAACTGCCATGAACCTTAATTCACCAAGACTCAAAGTAGGTCAAAAGAGATGTTTCCACCAGCAAAGCAGCATTAGCCCAACAAGCCTAGATGATACCTTAATATTGAAAGTTCCAAGTTAAGAATGGTAGGCAGGCAGGTCGGTACCCAGGGCAGTGATGGGGTTTCACTTTTCATTTTTACCAACACAGGGACGGATTATCAATAAATCCATCGTGTTATCCCAGCATAGCATTTAGCATGTACTTTGAACCCTGCGTTCTATATAAGCAACAAGATTATCACCAGCAATTAGAATAAGAATCGCAACAGGCTTAACGGGCTAACACACCGGCGAACCACCGCCACGGACCAACAGACAGCGGAAATGGCGCGCTGAAACTGTATTAGGATGGCGTAGCTAAATAATACGAATGGCTACCGTATTCTTCAACCATACTTCAATTTCATAAGAACTACCAGCCGAGGTCAATTTGTTTTGCTTAAAATGGTAGATATTTTAGGTTCCTGGATGCATGCACATGTAAACCGAGGAAAAGAGGTCTGCATAATACTTCATTTTTCTAATTTTTTTGTTAGCTCATCTGTGGGCTTAGCCTTGCCTGTATCTCAATCGCGTCTTTTAGCGACATCTATATCACCATGAGCTGTGTGGGCTCTCCGAGCATCGTTGGGATGACTAGATGGCGCTACCAACATCGGGTTTATCGGTCTTTGACGAACAATGGTATTTGATTATCTTGAACACGGCTGACACGGCGGCCACAGGTTAAGACTTGCCAAGCTGGTAGGCATGGGTGACGGAACTGGAAGGAAGGGTTGAATGGCAGAAGGCCAGTGGCTCCCATTACAGCGACAAATGTGTTTGGCCTCCTTCAGGTGCGTACCTAGGATTTGCGCCAGGGGGGAGGGGGGGTAACGGATTTGGAGGGGGCCTAACTGCCCCCATTAAACAAGTCCACGGATTTCGAATACTATTTTTCAAAGGGGCCCTTTTTAAATTTAAATAATTGGAGACCAACTTAGTTGTCCTGTAGAGGGGGCCCAATCTACCACTGTCGTTTCTAAGTCACCGAATTTCACCCCTAACTCCCCCAGTGGCGTGCCTAGGATTTTGTAGGTCAGGACTAGGTCAGAGGAAACACGGATCTGAAGGAAACCCAACCTACCACCGTTTCTAAGTCACCGAACATCCACCCCTCCTCCCTGTAGGGAAGTTTTGCTCCCCAGAGCTTATCAGACATTTTCCTTTCCCAGATGTCTAATAGTCAAACTTCCTTGGCACGTAGATAGCTAGTATTGACCTCGACGTTCGCGATATTTAAGACCCCGGTTATGTTCAATAGCTCTAAGCTTCCATCTCAGAGCTCTGATTCGACCTCTTGACAGGCACCTCAAAATCCAGCACTTATATTTGCGTCCTTAATTAGTAATTAAATGGCGATGATTATTCTGGTTTCAATAGTGCAGCGTTAGACCAAAATTAATACAATGGTGCCTTTAAGCGACAGACAGCTTCAACTCGACAGACGATTCATCAGGCCATCCTACATCTTCATACATCTCGACAGTCACATCTTCATACTCAGTGCATTGGGCCATCATACATCTCGAGGCTTCAACATCCATCTCAACAGTCACAGGACCACAGTACATCTTGTGCCGCCATCTTGTGGCGGGATGTTGCCGCCAGGTGTCAAGGTGGAAACACGTCGGTGTGGAGCTCCTGCTTTCCAGATAAGTTGTTGCAAAACCGGGCAGTATCCTAGGCTTAACTGTGGATAGGTATTTAGCAATTACTTCTGTGCATATATTTGCATAGTTTTATCTCATAAGTTTCTTTTTTAACAAGCAGATTATAATATTTAGAACTAGAGACGCTGCCCAGCGCCATTTCGTCCATTATGTCTGTCTTTGTCTAGTGTGTCAGTGTTTTCAGCCATTTATTGCATTTTTGGCAGTTATTCGGCGAGTGGTTTCTTCTTTCTTTAAAACCACAGTTAACTTCCTCCACAGTGATTACCTTGTAAGTGCTGCATAGTTAGGAACTAGCATACACCTAAGCTTTGTCGGTTATTTCGCTCTGCTCTGTTATTTGGTAAATCATTTTGCAGTAAGTTACTTTTCAATCTCAATCTAGGAATAAGCTGCAGCCTTTAGGATGGTTACTACCAGGATGCAGGCACTAGAGGATGAGGTTAGGGCCCTTAAGGCAGAGCTTTACAAGCTCAAAGCTTCCCTTGCTTCACAGGGCAGGCCAGCGAGTAAGGGGCAGTCTGTAGCAGGGGCATCCTATTCCCAGGTGGTCACAGGCCACCAGGTAACTGTAGCTTCCCCCGCTGTGGAGGTGGCAGGGAGGTCTGAAGAGGGAAGTGTTCCCAGTGAACATAATATTTATAGTTGTAGCTCACAGGAGGGGCAGTGGTTTAAAGTCAGGGGGTGGAGGATTTGGAGGCGTGAGCCTAAGCAAGGGGGCAGTGAGTGGCAGGTGGTAGATGGTAGGAGTGGGAAGCAACCTAGTGAAGCAGCTCAACAGGCAGGAGTAGTAACATCCAATAGGTTCCAGGCATTGGAGGACTGCCCCCAGGATAGTGATAGCAGCAAGGAGAAAGTGCTAGTCGTAGGAGACTCTCGTGTGCGGCATTTAGATAGGGTATTCTGTCAAGGTCGGAGAGGTAGGAGGTGCATCACCAGGCATGGTGCCAAGGTTAGAGACCTGGTCCCAGTGGTCGCACAGGCCACCAGTGAAAACCAGTGTAGTACAGTCATAGTGCAGGTAGGAGTGAACAACGTAGGTCCTGCTAGGAGTGAGAAGCTGATGCAGGACTCAGGGCCCTTCTGGCAACCCTGAAGCAAAGCAATAGCAGAGTTATTGTGACAGCTGTTCTGCCTAGGGCTGGAGTCTCCCCTGAGTGGAGCTCTAGGGCACTGGCAGCCAATGCCAGGGTAGGTCGGCTTTGCAATGAGTTAGGTTTGACTTTTGTTGACAAGTGGTGCAGGTTTTATGGCTCAACTGACCTCTATCAGAGGGATGGCCTGCACTTCTCCGAGAAGGGGGTGCAAGTGTTAGGCAAAGTATATGAACATGTCCTTCAGGGAAACTAGATAATGGGGTGGGGAGGGAAGAATTGTCATTGCCATCTCAGGGATATGCCAATAGTGACAGCATAGGCAATATAACCTCACAGTCAGCAAATAGGGGTAGCAGTAGATCAAGGGGGCAGAGTGGTAGCTCATCCAGAGATGATAGAGCTACTCAACATGAAAAAGCCAAAGAAGGTCATGGAACTTTTGTTAAGTGTATGATGCTTAATGCTCAGAGCATTCGATCCAAATTTGATGAGTTCAAGTGTTATGTTGCTGAGGAGAAACCAGATTTTGTTTGCATTACTGAGGCATGGGTCAGTGAGGGGTATTTTGGGGATAACTTGCAGGACTATGAGATCCAGGGATACAATATGTTTTCATGCAATATGGGTCCAGCAGTGAAAGGGGGTGGTGTAATGCTGTATGTGAATAGCTTATACAGTTCTCAAAAAGTAGCAGATGGGGTAAAAAATGTGTCTGTGGAGTCCATTTGGCTTGATGTTGCTGTCGGAAAAGGCAACAGCAATAAACTGAGGATAGGAGCTTTGTATCGATCAGGAACCTTGCCACATTCTCAGCAACTGGAGCTCGATAAAGTGATTTGTGAGGAAATCAGAAGAAACTTTCAGAGGAAATGCCTTATTCTTGGTGACTTTAATCTAAAAGGATATGAAAATGTTGGCGTTGGCTCCCCATCATGTAAACTGTTTAGGAAATGCCTTGAAGAGGACTTGTTCTTACACCAGTTTGTAACGGAACCAACCAGGCAGGGCTCATTCTTGGACCTTGTCTTCTCAGATTTAAGTGATTTAGTTCAAGACTTGACTGTAGGAGAAACTCTGGGAAGAAGTGACCATAACATAGTAAGATTCAAGGCACAGGTAGCAGGGACAATCAAGGATAATTTGGCAAATATTCCAAATTTTAACAGGGCAGACTTTGACTGCATGAGAGAGGCTTTAAGTGCCATAAAATGGGAAGAAGAATTCTTTGATTTACATGCCCGTGAAATGTGGGAAAAGTTCAAATCTTACTTGAGGGAAATTCAGATTAGACATGTCCCCCGAAAGCAAAGGCGCAAAAGAAGGGTAGGAAAGCCAGCATGGCTTACACCAGATGTGATGAAAGCAAGTAAGGCTAAGAAAGATGCATTTAGAGTATTTAAGGAAGCTTCAAATATCGTAAATCTAAGGTCGTATAAAAAATATAGAGATGCTGTGAAGCAGAAAATCAGAGCAGCAAAGAGAGCAAACGAATTGGATTTGGCTAGGAACTGTAATGGGGACAGTAAAAAGTTCTTTAGTTTCTACAAGCTAAGTAAAGTTTCAAGCACAATTGGTCCACTGGAAGTAAATGGGACTATATTGAGCGAGGATGGTGAGATGGTTGAGGAGCTGAGCAAGCAGTTTAAATCAGTGTTTACAGTGGAGGATGTGACTAATCTGCCAACCGTGAACCACAGTTCAATGACAGGTGATCAGATACACGATGTTGATTTCATTGATAGTGATATTGTTTTCAATTATATCAGAAAAATAAAGCCAAACAAAGCAGCAGGACCTGATGGAATTTATGCTAGGGTATTGCGGGAAGCTGAAAAGGAAGTGGCAATTCCACTTAGTATATTATTTTGTAGATCAGTTTCACAAAATGAAATTCCTACCGATTGGAAACGGGAAAATGTAGTTCCTATTTTCAAGAAAGGAGAAAGAGGGAAAGTTGAAAAATATAGGCCAGTAAGCCTCACATCCCTAGTCTGCAAGGTACTCGAATCAATTATCAAGGATAGAATAGTTAGTTTTCTAGAAGGAAACAGATTGATTCAAGATACTCAACATTGGTTTAGAAAAGGGCGATCGTGTCTCACAAATCTCTTGGACTTTTTGAATTTTGCTACAAAACAATTTGATCAGGGAAATCAGGTTGATGTAGCATATCTTGACTTTAGTAAGGCCTTTGACTAGGTACCCCATAGACGGTTAATGATGCAGCTTCAGGTCCATGGTGTAACGATGTTAAAGTTAATGCGAACATGCAAGCCTCTGGAATGTCAACAATGCACCTCGAGACCGCGCGCGGCACGTGCCCGGACGGGCGCATCGATGACGGCCTGTCTGGGAATGTCACCCCGTTCAAATCATTCCTAATATGTCCCGACGCTGACTCTGGCCCGCCGTCAGCCGCGTGATGTGCCGCAATCGAACGAGGGCCTCTATGAATCATCGCGGGTTGCCAGGCCAACCGCCACGCCCCGACGGTAGCGCGTCTGCATAGAGCCAATGTCAGCACTCGCTCGGTGCACGCGAAAGCGACCTATTGACCCCGGAAGATGGCCGCTGGGCCACCGAGCCAATCCCAGCCCGGTTCACTTTTGGGTTGGCACGTCATGTCGTGCCGACCAATGAGAGTGCGGGTTATACCTAGAGGATGTATTTGTGTAGGTAGTGCCAAGTGTATATATATGTGTGTGCGGGAGAAATAAAAGGACAGGAAGATACCCCAGGAGACCGAGGTAGAGCCAGCTCGTCTTTGCGATTTCGGAGCGGACTGGCGTTTGCCTGTCGCGACTCAAAGTAGTTACCGGGCCGCGGAAGCTTCCAGCCCGGGCGTTCACTCATCACGGGATTCTAACAAGTGATCTGTCGGCTTATTGTTCTGGGGTACAGAAAAAGCGGCAGCGTTGGTCTATCCCTAACTTCTTACGGCCAGGGAAAAAACTACCCTATAATGGTATTGCAGGTAGCATCCTAAAATGGATAGAGTTGTGGCTTTCAGATAGACAGCAGAGAGTGATGCTAAATGGTACAAAGTCATCATGGCAAAATATTCTTAGTGGAGTACCCCAGGGGTCGGTACTGGGGCCACTATTGTTCGTTATATATGTGAATAGCATTGAATGTGGCCTAAGCAGTAAGGTTTTGAAATTTGCGGATGATTTGAAGATCTTTAGGGCAATAACAGGGCACAATGAGCAGGTTTTGCTGCAGAAAGACTTAGACGAGCTAGTGAAGTGGTCCGAAAAATGGCAAATGAAGTTTAAATTTGATAAGTGCAAAGTCATGCATGTAGGTAGGCAGCATATGAAGGCTCCATACTTGATGGGTGGCCAAGTACTATCTGTGACTCAGCAGGAGAAGGACTTAGGTGTTATTTTGAACACAAAATTGGGGGCATCAGAACAGACCAAAGAAACCAGGAAGAAGGCACTAAGAATGCTTGGGGCAATACAGAGGAATGTGTCATACAAAAGTGAGGAGGTCATCAGGAAGCTTTACTGTGCATATGTCAGGCCACATTTGGAATACTGTGTCCAAGCTTGGTCCCCTAGTTCTGAGAAAGATTGTTGGCTTTTAGAGAGAGAGTACAAAAGAGGGCAACAAAAATGGTTAATGGTATAGGCAACCTGGCATATGAGGAAAGATTGAAGAAATTGAATATGTTTTCACTTAGATATAGAAGGCTGAGAGGAGATCTCATCGAGGTTTTTAAATTTGTTTATGGTCAAGAACAGGGATATCTCAGGGAAATGTTTGAATTTAACAGAAATGATGCAATTAGAGGTCATCAATTCAAAATTAAAGTTAATCACAGCAGGACAAGGTTAAGACAGTCTTTCTTCACCAACAGGGTAGTAGAACACTGGAACCAGCTGCCAGGAACCATTGTCAGTAGCAACACACTGAACATCTTTAAAAACGGCATAGACAATCATTATAAGAATAGGGGGCTTGTTTTTCTGTATTCCAGGGAGGGTTGATCGACAGGGAGGAGCTGGGAGTTGAGAGGAGTTTGAAATTGTTGAGTGTGTTATGCAATAGCAAGTGAGTCTCTTATTAAGTCTAAACGCTTTATAACTTTATATAGGGTGTACCTAGCAGTGGATTCAGCACCTTCCTTCGGGATGTGATACTGATGAGATTGTCTATGGTAGCACAATGGGTATGATGGGAGGAGTTTGTAATTGTTGAGTGTATTATGCAATAGCAAGTGAGTCTCTTATTAAGTCTGAACGCTTTATGAATTTGTGTGGGGTGTGCCTAGCAATGGATTCGGCACCTTCCTTCGGGATGTGATTGTAGGACGGCGAGGTCGGGGGCGGGGTCGGTGTGGGGGGATGGATGGGGAGGGGTAGGAATTGTTTTGGGGGGCAGGTAGGGGTGGTGGTGGTTTGGGGGGGGGAAGTGGTATTGAGGGGGATGGGATATTAGGTAGAGGTTTTGGTTACGGGTGTAGTTCGGTCTTAGTGGTCGGTCTGAATGGTGGCACTGTTGTTATGTTTCGTCTTGGTCTACTGCGGTGCGCCCTTGACTTCGGAGCGACCTTGAGAAAGTAGTTTCCGCATGGCCGCCGGCCGGCGGCCATGTTTTACTACGCTCACGGGCGCCGGGCGGCTCCCCTGGCCCGCGCCGATCCCGCTTCCGGCGTGCCGCCAGCCCCTAACCGGGGCGGCCCACAGCGAGCGGTGACCCGCGAGTCCTCGCTGTAGCAGGTGCTGTCTGAGCGTGCCATACCATCTTGTCTTCGTCGTATTGTCATCTTGTCGGCGCCCCGTGACTCGTTATCCTAACACAAATTTATATAGCGAGGTCAAATCTCCTCTCTTCACCACTTCCATCCGTGAGTGAACCTGGCTTGGTCGTGGCGCCAGGGATAGGGGAACCGCATGATTGGAGAGACCTAGGAGGGGGGGGGGGGTCATGAGAGTAATGGACGGACATTGGAGTTGGAAATGCGTCCGTCACCGGCCCTCGTCCAGCTTCGGGGCCCTCTTAAGTGTTAAAGTCCCCGCTTGTTTCCCTCCATGTCATCCATCTGCATGCTCCCATGGGTCACCGGACTGGCAAATTGAGGGCCTAGGTAATTATCCTGGGTCAAAGTTTGACAACGATGGGTTTCTGACAGCTGCATGTACACATCGGGCCCCAAACAGCCCCCACTGGTCCTTAAGTACCCTTAGCTAGTTCATGCACACTCACATGCATTCCCTTTCATTCTGAACGTTCGCTCCATTAATGACAAATGTACATGTTTGGCCCTCGAATTTCCCTTCCAGTGGTATGTGTGCATTCAGCAAGTCTTACTTTCTCTGACCGTTGCTTAGGGCTTTCTAGCCCAAAGTTAAATGTGAATTACCCGTGCTTAGGTCCACAACTGTGACCGGCTGACGCGACACTGTTAGTTGGGAATGATATACTATTACTTTACTGCCTTCAAGGCTCGATGATACTGGGCTGCGATATTCCGTTAGTTTCTGATGGTCGTATGCTGGGCTTGAGTAATAATGGCCGACATACCTACTTTTAATTGAGTCAAATGCCTTGCCAGGACTTGCAATGCTCTAACTTGCAATCGGCGGGCACCCCCATAGGTGGTCCTGGGCCACAAATCGGTCGGGATGGCCCCCTATCGTCTTTCTAACCTATCCTGCCCGGGTCATGGTCGGGAGACCCTCAAATCCCCTGCCTGTCCTATCCTTGGGGGCTTACGGAACGCCAAACTTCATCTCCCCTGTCTGTGCCGTAATCGAGAGGCCCAGGCCTACGGGAATAGCTGAGACGGGGAAGGAATACCAACCTGGCCGTTTTTGGCTGTTACCTAAACTGTGCGCACAGATTCATCCCGACCCAAAATTGGGTGCCGCTGCCTGCGAGCTTACCCATTTGGATCCCGTCGGATCTGACCACCCTCGGGATGCCCTTCCGCGCTCTGGGATCACCAGGCCGGAGGGTTTTGCGGCCTAGAATTTCTCAAGTGAACCAGCTGCCTTGTGAATATCCAGTCTCTCCGGCACGCTTTCCCAGGGGTTCAACCAACAGTGTTTCGTCATTTTCCCCGTCTTCTATCAGCCCTCCTCCGTCTCCTCCGAAGAGAAGAGGGCGGAGGCTCACGTTTGGGCCCATGGAAGTTATCGCCCGTGGAAGGGCGGCTTGCAGGCCGTCTCCTCGCTAATTGCGTAAGTCGTCTCACGTTTTTCCGTCACAGACGGTAGTCAGGTTCGTCCTGTCCTGTCTTGCCGGCTAGCTTTACATTAAGTAACGGACGAACCCGGAATTAATTCCCTGCTAAATCCCTCATTCGCACCTAGTACGTTTGGCCACTTAATGGTCAGTGGTTAATGGTTCGTTCCTCAACTATATCAACTTAAGTACTTTTGGACCTCCGAGTGTTTACCAGGCCCGCGGCATTCAAGGGTAATACATGCGCTGATAAGTACAAAGCCTGAGGGCGAGTTTCCAGCGATTTCACGGTAACGTTATTTCCCATCGTGACTGCTTTGTGACATTTCCCCCTACAACAATTTACTTGTACGAGTTTGGTCTCCAGCATATCTCGGCGTGACATAAAACGCACACCACGGACCACAGGGTCCTCTATAATTAACTTGAGTCTCAAGTCCATTCATTCCTTTCTAAATGTTATCCCCCGTTCCATATGTAATCAGCTTCCTGGGTTCAGTTGTTCGGTACTATTACCCGCACCATTTAAAGCAGGTGGAAGTCTCGTAGACACGTGGTGCGATGGTTTAGTGTCTGAACGTTCGCTCCATTAGACCAAGCGGGTCGCCGCCTGTAATGGAACCCGTGATACTTTTCTGCGTGAAGGAAGAATGATAACCTGACCCCTGTAATTCGCTTTTTCCAGGCCCGTTTAAAGCTTACCCTGATGTGAATAATTGCCTGCACTGTCACGTTGCGCTGGTCCATACGTCGGAAGTGCCCGGAAGTTTAGTGAGCATGGGAGGATGAATGTTCGTGACTCAAAGCTGAGTGAGTATGGAAGGGCTGCACGTCATTTAACGCCTGGTTGCTATTTCATTCTCGATAAATGCTTGGCCTGTGTAACATCCGCTATTTCAGTTTCGGTGTGGACATTTTCTCAGTGCAACGATTTAGTGTAATCTAAAACGAAATTGTGCGTCTGAGTTATTCCACATTTTTCTACCGTTTACGTTTGCCAACTAGGAAATACGAGCGTAAAGAACACTGTGCTGCTTACACACCCGTATTTATTCTAAGTTACTCGACATGTAGCATGAACGAATCTTGTGCGGTTACTCTTGTACGTTCAGTCAAGGGTGACATCAAGACCCTCATAAACCCGCCGGAACCAAACCCATTGTCTGGTGGAATATGATGCAAATTACAATGTCTTTGCAGGTAAACGCACTGGAATGGGAGATCTCTGATAAACAAATGTCCATGTCATGCGATACTCCCGTTCACTACTGACTATTCGGGTTAACGATACAAGTCTGTTTCCCCCACAAGGGTTAATGAACCCTTGACCCGACGGCACCGGCCAAGCTGCCTGTTTGAAGGGAAACAGGTGTTGACGTTTGATTCTGGGGCGAGCGAGAGAGAGGGGGAGAGAGAGAGAGAGAGAGAGAGAGAGAGAGAGAGAGAGAGAGAGAGAGAGAGAGAGAGAGAGAGAGAGAGAGAGAGAGGAGAGAGAGAGAGAGAGAGAGAGAGAGAGAGAGAGAGAGATATATAGAGATATATATATAGAGAAAAAAAAAAAAAAAAAAAAAAGAGAGAAGAGAGAGAGAGAGAGAGAGAGAGAGAGAGAGAGAGAGAGAGAGAGAGAGAGAGAGAGAGAGAGAGAGAGAGAGAGAGAGAGAGAGAGAGAGAGAGAGAGAGAGAGAGAGAGAGAGAGAGAGAGAGAGAGAGAGAGAGAGAGAGAGAGAGAGAGAGAGAGAGAGAGAGAGAGAGAGAGAGAGAGAGAGATATAAAAAAGAGAGAAAGAGAGAAAGACGGAGAACAGAAGGGCAGAGCGACATTGGGGAAAGAGGTATTCCCACCTTGTCTGTTTGCACATCTTATCCGCTGAGTAACGTGGGGTCCCAGCGGATCGACGTTACTTTCATTCTCCCATGGAAAAAGGGGGTTTATTTGACTGCAGTGAGCCAGAAGAAATGCCCTCTTCACTAACGTCTTCCCGGAACCAGTGGTTCCTCAGTCACTTAAACTCTAATCAGTTATGTGTGTGCGTGGTTATGTATTCTTTTCCTTCCATTCAGAGTATAAGCATTCATGGATAGTAAAACATTCGTGTATCATCCACACCAACCTTAAACACCATGCATGTCTAAACGATATGACATTCAGGTATCCCCCCACCAACCCTGAAAACTATGCTTCATAAGAACCTTATTTGCCACAATTCGCTTCTCCATTTTTACCCTTCCCGGGGCAGACGGCTACCCATATCCCACCGCTGGCTGGGGCCATCACATATGCAAAACGCCCGGTGACGGACGGGTCACATTTTTGGGCATGATGGTTCACGGGATACATTGCCACTCCTTGCTCCAGTTCACTCACATGCCGCGCTGTCAGCTTCGTTCTCGCTGTCTGGCAGGGGTGACCGTGTCGATCGAACGCGAGCGAAGTCACCGTTGTCACCACAATCACTCCACTCAGCTCGCGAGCGACTCCCGAACGATTCCGTTGAATGTTCTCTCCTCCGGCGGCTGCCTCGAGTGGTCCGCCTGCGGCGGCTTCCTCGGGTGGTGTGTCTGCGATGACTGCCTTGCGTGATGTGTCCCGACTCTCCCGGGGTGGTCCGCCTCCGGCGGCTGCCTCGGGTGGTGTGTCCTCGACGACCGCCTTCGGTGATGTGTCCCGACTCCTCCGGGGTGGCCCTTATAAACGGCGCGGC
Source organism: Ashinkailepas kermadecensis (assembly GCA_034440615.1). Taxonomy (NCBI): domain Eukaryota; kingdom Metazoa; phylum Arthropoda; class Thecostraca; family Neolepadidae; genus Ashinkailepas; species Ashinkailepas kermadecensis. The sequence goes on from JAOTOM010004833.1 coordinate 393,863, forward strand.
CGGCCCCAGATAACAGACAACGCACGTCAGGCTCTTTGTGCTCCGTGGCCTGGCTGGTGGCTGATGGTGCCGGCTGGTGACGCTGGTGACTGGTGATTGGTGACTGGTGACTGGTGACTGCCGACTGCCGACCGCTGATTGGCGGTTGGCAGTTGGCAGTTCCTGAGCGGTAGCGGTTTCCAGGTTACTGGGTCAGGCTGATACCCGTGGCTGGGCGGAAGTCACTCTTTGTATTTTCGGCAGCTTCAAGTGGCCGCTATTGACAGTGTGTGGGCGTATCGGCGACGAGTAGGCTTCGTGTTTGCGCTAGCTTTTCACAAATTTCTCCGCACCTGCCACGGGTTTCCGGTCGCGGCGGCGGGATGTCTCGTGTCGGGCCGCCGCATGGCGACTGCATGAAACGCCGTGTTGAAAATGTAAGCCGTCTTACATGATGCTGATGAGATTGTCTATGGTGGCACGATGGGTGTGATGGGAGGAGCTTGTGATTGTTGAGGGTGTTATGCGGTAGCAAGTGAGTGGTGCTAGATAGGTTGGGATATATAGCTTCCTAGGACCTTTGGATAAGGGATTGATTGGGGTGGGAGTATGTACATTCCTAGTACCTTTTCTAGATAGGCTTAACCCAGATGGGCCCCTGTGGCTCTTATTAAGCCTTAATACTTTATGACTTTTATTTATGTTAAATATCAGCCACCTCTTCACCTCTGCTCAGCCTCCGGTCATACACGCTACAACTCTCAAGCTTACATCTCAGCAGTCACACAGCGACTCTCAGGCAGAGTCCTCAGACGTACCTCAGACGTAGTGAGGGGCCGGCGGCTGGCCGGCGGCGGCCAGCCGCCCGCCTTTGGTGACCGCTCGGTCGCGTGTCTCCGTGGCAAGTCCTGGCTGAGCCATACAGCGATTCTCAGACAGAATCCCACGTACCTCAGTACCGAAGTGCGGGACAGGGCTGGCCAGCCACCGGCCGCCCTGCCTCGCCGAGCTCCGACTCACAACCGCTCGCGTCGACTGCCCGGTGACAAGTCCTGGCAGAGCCCTCGGCTCCACCGCGAAGTAAGATGCGATTGACTACGCCCATGTCACGCGACCCAGCCTGCGACAAGTCAACTGCGACGCATTCCAGGGCATCGGCCCCGGCCAGATAACAATGGCGGACTCTGAACCCTACTGCAACGGCGGGCGCGCTGTCTCTATCTCAGAGACAGACTACGTCAGCTCAGAGTCGCTCTGAGCTCAGTCCCTCTGTGGGAACCACTGCTGAGTCTGCGTCTTGGCAGCCTCGTGTCGCTCCGGCGTCGGACACCAGAGCTGCTGTCTCAGCGTATACCTTCAAACAACACCGACTCGGCGGCTCCGCACTGTTCACAGACAGCCGGCAGATCGTGGCGCTGCAGCCCAATTGACATTTCACATGTCATAAGACACATGAACATTCATCCAGCAGTCATCCAATATTCCACTACATTCATAAATCATACACACATATATAGACTAGACACACGTACATCATATATACCTGTCAGCCCGGGGGAGGAGGCAGCGGGGGAAATCGCCCCCTCCCCTGCAGTGAAACTGCCCCCCTGCAGTGGAACTCTCCCCCCCCCTGCATTGAAACTGCCCCCCCTGAAATTTGAGGAGGCCCCTATCCGCAAATGCAAAGCAAAAAAGGTGAGCAAGGAGGCCGACGGGACAGAAGATCATGCTGTCAATCAGGCCTCAAGACTGACGAGGCCACCAGGAAATATAATCAGGTCTCTATAAGACACGTAGAACAAAGATTGGGAGGAGGCCCCCAGGACGAAAAGGAGGCCCCAGGACGAAAAGGAGGCCCTCAGGACGAAAAGCAGGCACCAGGACGAAAAGGAGGCCCTAAGACGTAGAACAGAGATTGGGAGGAGGCCCCCCAGGACGAAAAAGGGGTCCCCAGGACGAAAAGGATCGCCCCAGGACGAAAAGGAGGCCCCCAGGACGAAAAAGATGCACCCAAGGACGAAAAGGAGGCCCCCAAGACGTAGAACGGAGATTGGGATGAGGTCCCCAGGACGAAAAGTACGCCGCCAGGACGAAAATGAGGCCCCCAGGACGAAAATGAGGCCCCTAAGACGTAGAACAGAGATTAGGAGGTGGCCCACATGACGAATAGGAGGCCCCAAGGACGAAAAGGAGGTCCCCAGGACGAAAAGGAGGCCCCCAGGACGAAAAGGAGGCCCCCTAAGACGTAGAACAGAGATTAGGAGGTGGCCCCAGGACGAAAAGGAGGCCCCCAGGACGAAAAGGATGCCCCAGGACGCAAAGGAGGCCCCCAAGACCTAGAACAGAGATTGGGAGGAGGCCCCCAGGACTAAAAGGAGGCCCCCCAGGACGAAAAGGTGGCCCCCAGAACGAAAAGGATGCACCCAAGGACGAAAAGGAGGCCCCCAAGACGTAGAACAGAGATTGGGAGGAGGCCCCCAGGACGAAAAGGAGGTCCCAAGACGTAGAACAGAGATTGGGAGGAGGCCCCCAGGACGAAAAAGGTCCCCCAGGACGAAAAGGAAGCCCCCAGGACGAAAAGGAGGTCCCAAGACGTAGAACAGAGATTGGGAGGAGGCCCCCAGGACGAAAAGGGTCCCCCAGGACGAAAAGGAGGCCCCCAGGACGAAAAGGATGCACCCAAGGACGAAAAGGAGGACCCCAAGACGTAGAACAGAGATTGGGATGAGGTCCCCAGTACGAAAGGAGGCCCCTAAGACGTAGAACAGAGATTGGGAGGTGGCCCCATGACGAAAAGGGAAAAGGAGGCCCCCCAGGACGAAAAGGGGCCAAGAATAGGATGCCCAAGGACGAAAAGGAGGCCCCCAAGACGTAGAACAGAAATTGGGACGAGGCCCCCAGGACGAAAAGGGCCAGGACGAAAAGGAGGCCCCCATGACGGGAGGCCCTGACGAATGGGATGCACCCAAGGACGAAAAGGAGGCCCCCCAAGACGTAGAACTAGAGATTGGGATGAGGTCCCCAGGACGAAAAAGAGGCCCCCAGGACTAAAAGGAGGCCCCAGGACGAAAAGAAGGCCCCAGAACGAATAGGATGCACTCAAGGACGAAAAGGAGGCCCCAGGACGAAAATGAGGCCCCCAGCACGAAAAGGAGGCCCTCAGGACGGAAAGGATGCCACCGAGACGGGCAAGAAGCCACCCAGGTTAGACGAAAAGGCTTCCGATGGCTGGCAGGATATTCCTAATTTGAAAAACGAGGCCCCCAAGACGGCAGAGGATGCCCCTGCAATATAAAATTAAGACATGATAGGGGAGATTTCTCCGGACGAAATAGGGGCCCCAAGACGGGTAAGAAGGTCTCCGCAGGAATGAGAGAAGGCCACCGAGACCAGCCAGATGAGGCCCATATTTTGGAAGAGGAGGACCCTAGAAGAGAAGATCTAGGACTAGGACGCAAAAGCACCCTGCTAAGAGGATAATGAGGCTCCAAACACAGATAAGGAGGCCCCCATGACGTGAGAGGAGGCCCCTAATTTGAAAAAGGAGTCACCTAGGAGAGGGTAGGAGTCCCCAGAAATAAAGAGTGTCAAAAATGGCACGGAGTCAACCAGGATTGCAAAGGAAGCCCCAACACCGGAAAGGAGGCTCCAGAATATGAGAGGAGGCCCTAAGACGGAAAAGGAAGCCAGTGGATATGAGATGAGGTTTCGGAGACGCAAAAGCAGGCCCCAAACGGGTGAAGTTCCACCGAGATAGAAAAGGATGATCCAGAGACGTGGCAGGAGGCACCTAATTCGGAAGAGAACGACACAAGACTGGAAATGAGACCCTGTGATGTACGAGGAGGCTCATAAAATAGGAGAGAAAGGTCATTGGATGAGAGAGATGGCTCCCAGGCGGAAAAGAAGGCTCGAAGACGGCTACGAAGGTCCCCGGGAAATAACAAGGCCACTAAGATAGGAAAGGTTGCCTGTAATTTGGCAGAGGAGGCGCCTGGAAGAGAAGAGGAGTCCACCAGGAGATAAGAGACCACTCCTAAGATGGGTAAAGATCAAATCCACACGCAGAGCAGGAGGCCCCCAAGACGTGAGAGGATGTCCCTAATTTGAAAAAGAAGGCCTCTAGAAAAGAAATGAGGCACCTGCCGGCCTCGAGAGGAATCCCTCAAGAAAGAGTAGGTCTCCAGGACCAAATGAGGCCCCGAAGACCGGAAAGAGTTCCCAGGAAATGAGGGGAGGCCCGTAAGATGGGAGTGGTAGCAGGTATGGAAGGAGGTGAGGTTTCCAAAATTGAAGATCCCTCAAGACGGGTAAGGCTTTGCCAGGATAAAGGAGTAGGCCCACGAGGCGTGGCAGGAGGCCCCTAATTTGGCAGAGAATGCCCCTCGAAGATGAGAGGAACCCCATGTCATGATAAAGGGGCCCAGAATGCAAGAGGAGGCCCTCCAAGACGGGAGAGGAGGACCATTGAATATGGAGGAGGGTAGGACACACAAGGAGACGTCGAAAACCGGTAAAAAGGCTCTAGGGAATGAGACGAGACCCTTAAGACACGACAGGAGGCCTATAATTTGCAAGAAGAAATCCCTAAGAAATAGTAGGAGTCGTGTCTGGGTATTTTAAAATCACGATATGCGCCCCAAAAGATCCGGCCGGGGCCCCCGCAAATTACGCTGAGCCTGGGGTACCAAAAATTCACGCCCGGACCACGAATATCATGCCAGGGGCACGACAGGTCGTACCGTACCCCAACAGTCTCATTGGGACCAAAACAAATGAAGCCGGATCAACGAAAAACAATTCGGACAGGGATATTCACTCTGGGGGCCCAACAATGACGCCAAAAGCCCCCAAAACGCATTGGACCACCAAAAAGTGTCGAGGCCGCTATAGCTCGCGCTAGGGATCCAAGAAAATGACGTCGGGGCCCAAAAGATCACATTGGACTAAAAAAAAGTCGCGTCGCAGCACTTGAAAATCACACTGGAGGCCCAGAAGGTCGCGCCGGGGCCCCAAAAGTTGCAGCTGCCCCCAAAATCAATCCTTAACCGGAATGTCACTCTGAGACAAAAGAAAATCCTTCAGTGGCCGCAGTACTATATCAAAGGGGCAAATGCCCCTCCATCCTGAGAGGGATAAGCTCACAAGAATCGTGCCGGGGCATCAAAAATCGCGCTGGGGCCACCAAAATTCGCGTCGGTCCACCAGAATTCGCGTATGGGTCTCCGAATGAATACGGCGAGCCCCGGAAAACTCGCTCCGAGGCCCGAAAAATTGCAACAGGAACCGCCAAAATCGCGTTGGGGCCACAGCTAAATACAACGCGTCCCACAAACTCGAACCGGGCCCCCAAATATCGCGCTCGGGACCCACAATTCCCATCGGTAGTCCCGTCGAGGCTCTAAAAAATTGGCGTCTAGGGCCACACGTGAGCACAGTGTGACCACAAACACCGGATCGGTATTCGAAAAAAATCGAGCTGGAGCCCTCCAAAATAAGGAGAGATTCCAACAACTAAATGCCCAGGTTAAAAAAATAGCTCTGGAGCACCAAACATATCGGATGCCTTCACAAATTGCGTACGGCACCGAAAAACAAACCGGATCTCGAACAATCGAGGTGGGATACAAAAGCATGGCGCCAAGGGATCGAGAAATCAGGCCGGGATTCGGACTTTTTAAAAAATCAGAAAAGATTCCCAAAAATCGTATTGAGCCCAGAAAACTTGGGATGGGTCTCCGGAACCACGCGCCTGGGCGCGATAAGCCGCTCTGAGACCTAGAAACATCGTACCGAAGCCCCAAAATTGTACTGGGGCCTCACAAGTGTGCGTCAGAAGCTCAAAATAAACCCATCGGGACCCTAAGAGCACAACGGGGGCCGAAAATACAACTGGCCCTCCAAAGCGCACAGAGTCTCACAAAAAGCGACAGGGCCTTAACACATGCGTTGCAGCCATAAATATACATACCGGGAGGTCTAAAAAATACACCGGAAGCTCTCAAGGCACACAGGGGCCATGATAACGCACACGCTGAGCCTGAAAAAGTGGCCGGGGCCGCAAAAGGCAACATGGTTCCAAAACAAACAAAAAGACCGGGCGCTAAATAAACACATCGGGATCTTCGAAAACACCCTGAAATCAAAAAAAATAATCGGTGCACAAAAATGCAACAAACCCTAAAACGAGCAGGGGGTTCGAAAAATGTTTTAGGCCCCTAACAAAAATGGATTGGAGCCTTATACACAATCATAGACCAAGAAAGACGCTACGGGTCCAAAAAAGAACGCTGAGGCAGGGCCTCGGTTCTGTAGCCAATCTGGGAGGATAGCAGCAAAGATATGAAGTGTATCAAAGCTCAGCGGAAACCGCATTTCATAACTACCAGAAAATGTGGGATGTAGGAAACTAATGATCGAATTTAATCTATCGTATTTTCGCAGCGAACGCCCATACGAAGCATTCCATCACGTCAAATATGGCGCAAGTCTATCGTGTGGCAGCAATAAGCAAAACGCAGAAGGCCTAGCAGAAACCGTAGCATCGCACGAAGTGTGGCGAATACACCGAATACCGAAAAATGGGTGTGCACGTGCACTGACGTTGCCGTCGTGGGGACCGGGTTCTATGAACTGGAATGCCTGAAATTGTGAAATTTTGTATTTTAAAGTGGTTGGTAATACATTTCAAATTGAAGTTATGGGCCTTATACATCTTCGAAACCCTGCTCGTTTTAGGGCTTTGTTGTTGTTTTTTGTGCACCGAGTATGTTTTACGTGTCAGGGCGTTTTCGAAAATCCCGATGTGTTTATTTAGCTCCCGGTCGTTTTGTACGTTTTGGAACCATGTTGCTTTTTGTGGCCCCAGCCTCTTTTTCAGGCCCTTGTGCGTTCTCATGGCCCCTGTGCGACTTGCGAGCTTGCAGTGTTTTTTTTTAGAGCTCCCGGTATGTTTATTTATGGCTGCAACGCATGTTTTAAGGCCCTATCGCTTCTTGGGAGACTCGGTGCGCTTTGGAGGGTTAGTTGTATTTTCGGGCACCGTTGTACTCTTACGGTCCCGCTGTGTATATTTGGGGTTTCTGAAGCAGATTTGTGGGTCCCCAGTATGATTTTGGGGCTTCGGTGCGATTTTTATGGGTCTCAGCGCGACTCATCGCGCCCAGGCGCGTGGTTCCGGAGACCCAACGCCAGCTTTCTGGGCTCAACGCGATTTTTGTGGATCTTTTCTGGGTTTTTTTAAAGTCCGAATCCCGGCCTGATTTTTCGAGCCTCTGGCTCCATGTTTTTGTATAGCACCTCGATTTTTCGAGATCCGGTATGCTTTTCGGTGCCATACGCAATTTTTTAAGCCATCTGGAAAAAAAATGTTCGGTGCTCCAGAGCCATTTTCCTGACCCAATCCAACATTTATTTGTTGGAATCTCTCCTTTTTTGGATGGCTCCAGCTTGATTTTTTGGGATACCGATCCGGTTTTGTGGTATATGTGTAATTTCAGCAGTGTGAGGTAACTTATCAAGGGATATCAAAAGAAAACCTTAGAACTGAGTGGTGGAGTTAGGGTTGAAATCCGACCAATCAGAAACCATAGTGGTAGATTAGGCCACTCCACATGACAATTTAGTTGATAACTAATTATATTATTTCGAAATGTCCCCTTTGACAAAATAGCGGTCAAAATCCAAGGACTTTTTAATGGGCGTAGGTGCCCCCCCCTGCAAATCCGTTTGCCCCCTCCTGCTTGACGCAAATATAGGTACTCCACTGGTCCCTCAATAATTTTCAGAAACATACGCCCATGGGGCAAAGCCAACATTGAGGGGACAAATTACCCCTCACAAGCATACAATACAACATCCATGCTCCATACCTTCTCAACGTCATTTACAAAACGGTACAGCAAAGCGAAAACGATGGGCGTGACGGCGTGGAATTTGAAGGTTTGGATTATGTATCCACTGACATTGTTGCATTGTTTCATTGTCATTTATGCATTGTTGTTCAATGCTTGTTCTTGCCGTGAGTTTATTCGCTGAGGATATATTTTAGCTCGTGTGACAGTTGCCTTGCAGCCAGCACCAAATGTTATAAAAATAAACAAATTCCTAAGATGGCGCTCAGAAAACCAATCCAATCCACTTCTCGTTGTCACCTTTGCGAAATTGTCGTTGTAACAGAGTTACTAGAAATTATACTTTTGGCTGTCCCGTAACTGTAAATGACGTGACCCCGTAAGCCTGCCGACCGTAAAAGTATACCGTAAATGTAACACCCCCACGGGCCTCTTGCTGCCAGCCGTCTTCCGCCCTCTCGAGCGAATGTTCTGGAACCCGGACGGTGACGCGTCTGGGGCGTAAACCGTTTTTCGACCAATGACAGGTCGGGGGTATCCTCGCGCAGCCAGCGGCCGCGCGCGCTCCCGTCAGCCGTGGCTGGACACTCGGAGCGCGCGGACGTGTGTCGAACGCTTCCGCGCCCGCTAAATTTCCATCTAATTTCGGACTTTAAATTCATCTGAAAGGCATCTCACGGCTTTCCATCATAGATAAAAGTTCTGTACCGGCGTCTAACTGTCTCGTGCGTTCGTACGAGCGCTGCTGTGCAATACAGACAGCACAGAGGACTTTGGTGCTTTCACAACCGGGTTATCGCGAAACGCTGAGGTCATAGGCTATCACTCGAGCCGATATAGGAACTTTCCTACATCGTCCTAGGACTGAGAAATGATCGATCAAGCTTTGCTTATGACATCAAGCTGGTGGGAATAAATAACAGTAGTCATGAACCTAGAGTTAATAACAGTAGTCATGAACCATTCAGTTCGACTTGGAGGACTTAAAATTGGGTTGATCAATGGCAGATATCTGTAAGATATGCTTAGCACCAGCCCCGCCAGCTCGCTGCAATCTAGAGGCCAGCGGGAAGATTCGAGAAAGCATTGAGACGTTGGTTTGTTTTGGCACTTATGTATTTATCCAAATATTACTTATTTATACCCTGGTATGGCCCAGTTTTCAGCGAAAATGATTAGTGCTATTGCGTTTTGAGTATATGATGCACCATGCCAAGAACAAACAAAACACCAATATGAAAATTTCCCCAATCTCGAACCATAGTAAGAGCTTAAAAACAATATGAGACACAATGGAGGCCCCCCTTCGGGGAACAGGAGGCTCCCTTTCGACCTTGCCCCCCCCCCCCTGGAAGAATTTCGTGGCGACGCCACTGGTCACAGTCATACCACTCATGTACTTACACCCATGCCATTTCTCATCTATACACCTTTCATCTTTCAGTCATGTACACACACACACACACCAGCCAATAGGGTTCCCAGAAAGGCTTGTTAACATACATCACCCAAGACAACCACATTCACATCACTGGCATTCACATTCACATCACCCACTGACATTCATATTCACATCACTGGCATTCACATTCACATCACCCCACTGACATTCATATTCACATCACTGGCATTCACATTCACATCACCCCACTGACATTCATATTCACATCACTCCAGACATTTCATCATCTGTCAGACAGCGGCCGGGCATCGAGGTCACACCTGCAGCGGCAGGGCGCCGGCCGGAAAGGGGAGGGGAACAAGGCAAGGTCCACTGATCGGCCCCGACCGGAGCGGTGGCTTGCCTACGTAAGCAGCCAGACAGGCTGGCGCCGGGTACCTGCCGGAACTCGTCGCGACTGGCGAACTGTGGGGGAGGGGGCAAAATTTCTGAAATCATGTGTCCCGAAAACCAACTCTGTTACATCCCGTTCAAAGGTGAATATTAATGAATGTAATCAAACAATTTAATGACAGAATGACATTCAGAGGAAATTCACCCACGAATTACCAAGTCAAGAACTTGATGTACAAAGTCAAGAACGTGATGTAACCCTCATGCCCTTGGACTTACGAATAAAACTGCCAACTTGTCTGAATCACTTAAATATAAGAGTATGGCCCCTAGTTTGACATCCGGGCAAGACATCTGACAACAATTGAGACAACTCAATTTACCGCGAAGGACGCATAGGACGGCGGCCTCGTCGCATAAATTCATCCACGACGTCGCCCACAGGCGGAACGAGCTCTGGGTGCACATATATCAGTACAAGACCAGTGAGACGGTCCTGCCCGGTATAATTCCGAAGCCAGGTCTTCACTCGCCTCAGCACTGATAATGACCTTTCAGCTGCACTGGTTGACGCGGGCTGACATGCACCAGAACGCAAATGCTTGAAGGTGACAGGGAACGGCTTGTTGTCACATAGCTGCATAGCCCCACTGAAATGTTTTGTGTCTTTATGTCCGTGGCACCAGCGACCATGGGTGTAGCCACGGTTTCTAAATTGGGGGAGGGGGGGAGGGGACAAGCCAGGGACGCGGTATGCTTGGACAGGATAGAGGGGTAGCCCCGTCCCCCCAAAAAAACATTCTTGGAATTCAGCCTCTTCTTTTACAATGTTTGGTTTTCAGATTTGCCATTGTTAAAAATGATATTTTGCGAATAAAAAGTTGCGCCAAATTAGCAAGTTTCAATCTTTATCACTGCCTATGAATATCTTGCTTCATGTCGTATGTGCTGGGCCCGATTTCACCTCATCATAGAACCATTCTGTAAGTATGTTAAACGTTGCCATCTTGTAGCAAGAAAAACATAAGATATTGGACGATGGTTTTATTGTAGTACAAATGGACATACAATAACCTTTCCCATGCTTTCCTGTTTCACGGGGACAAATTTCGATGCAGTGACAACCCGGGCGGATAAAGTGTGTGGCACTGAGGGCATGTGCCCCCTCGTGGAAGGTGGCGTCCCTCAGGCCCGGAAAAGGCGACCGTCTGAAAAGGTTCCAGTGTACCCGCTCGAATTTTTTCAGCCAGAAACGCCCTTTAAAAGAAAAACACGCACCCTCTTGGAAGGAAAGGCGCCCCTTCGGGAAGGTCCGAGTGCATCCCGGCACCTCGAATTTTGCGGTCAGAGTGCTTTCGGTTGCTTTCGCAGTGGCGTCGCTCCAAAAAAATGGCGCCCCTCCAGACAAGTGCCCCATGACAATTCCTGGATCCACCCTGATTACAACATTGTTCTCTCGTAGTTATGAACTCCGGTTGGTTATGAAATTGTGCGCATTCACGTGTGGCTTCTCAACCAAATTTGACAACTTCCGTTGAACCATTAAGAGGAAAGCGGACAATTTGAAAACGATCTACATTTTACATGTCGGGAACAGCAATGTGGAAGTGTAAATTAAAAACCAGCGATGAGAGCGCTGTGCGAAAAGGTTATGACAGGAATGCTTGGGGGAGCTCCTAGTCATATAGGATATGAGTGCCTGCTATCAGAATGGCTGCAAACAAAAGCAGATTTGATTATCCTATTCCTATTACACTCAACATTGTATACACAGCGGACCTTCGACACCTTTGAAAATATTTCGATGCCTTAACATTCTGGTACCGTACGGCAAGCCACATCGAATGACACCCACAAAATGCAAATTGAAGCCATAGCGACGAAACGCCAGGACTGAGGCTTCACCTGACATGTCCCGGGTTGAAATATTGCTCGAGGGTTGCCTACGGGCTATCTCTTGATGCCAAACATGGGTAGCTTTGGGAGAAAACGAAGAAACGCGGGGCGACCGAAGAAATGAGCTCGACCATTGACTTTGAAAGTTAATGTGATTTCTGAACAGTTTGCTGGAGTACCTCACGGTACGTCGAATGACTCCCACTTGATGAAAATTGAAGACATAGCGACGAGGCGCGAGGACTTCGAGCAATGTAAGCTAACCTTCGATTTTGTGGTTTGACAGACATGTTCCGGTTTGAAATGTTACTTGAGGTGCTACCACGGACTATTGCTTGATACGAGATGTGGATAGGTAAGGGTGAATAAAAAAATACGGGACGACCAAGGAAATCGGTTTGACCTTTGACCTTTGAAATTAGTCCGATTTGGTAACATTATAATACGGCACAAGCCACGTCAAATGACACCCACTTGGTGCAAATTGAACCCAAATCGACGAATCGCGAGGACTTCAAAAATTCAACCTAGCCTTTGACATTGATGTTTGACTTTGACCTGTCCCGTTTTCAAAATGTTACTCGTGGGTTCACCATGGGCTATAGTTTGATAGTGGATCTGGGTAGGCTTGAGCGAAGACATTTTTAAATACGAGGCGACCGAAGAAATCAGATTGAATTTTGACCCGTCGAGATTATTCCGAATTATGAACTTTCTGATATCGCACAACAAGCGACGTCGAATTAAATACATTTTCTGCTAATTGAAGCCATAGCGACGAAACGCGAAGTCATCGAAGAACTTAATCAAACCCTTGACCTTGACATGTCTCGGTTTGAAATGTTACTCAAGTGTTACTGTCAACTACTACAAGTGTCAAGTCAAGTGAAATGTTACTGGCTATCGCTTGATGCCAGAGTTGGATAGGTTTGAGCAAAAGCGCAAAAGTTTGAGGCGACCGAAGGATCAGCGTGGTCTTTGCCTTGCAAATAATTCGATCGGTTAGCTTTCTGATACGGCATAACAAGCCACGTCGAATGACGCCCATTTCACGGAAATTAAAGCGATGCCAACCGAACCACGCTTTCGGTCGATATCGCTTCAATATCGTCATCTAATAAATCAAGCTAACCTTTGACCTTGAAGTTTGACCTTGACATGTGCCGGTTTCAAATGGTACACGATGGTTCACCACAGGCTATCGCTTGATATCAGATTTGGGCAGGTTTTGGTGAAAACGAAAACAAAATGACAGGCAACGGAACAAACCGCTTTGCGTTGGACCTTGACCGTTAAAGTGGTTATGTGATACCTATGTAGTTGTTTCCAGCGTGTTCAGTACAAACGGAAGCATTTGTGGTAATTGATTCGAACGATCATAAACCCGTCGCTGAATGTCAATGCCAATGCAAATATGCCCCTGACGAACTCGTCGCTGGATACGAATACGAATACGTTAACTTGACGTACGTGCCTAAGGCTGACCATGACTTCCCTCCATGATCTTGATTCTTGAAGATACCCAAGGACATCCAGAGTCCCTTTTGTTCAAGATATATCGATATATGCGCAGGAGAATGCAAGCTAAGATGCATAATGCCTTGCGATAATGCAAATTTGTTGCTTCGCAAAGTGAAATTTTCCACCCCAGCGAAAATTCTAGCGTTTGCTGATTTACTACTCGGAGATGTTGGGACGACAGATAGCCTGTGAAGCCCGTCGATTGGCTGGATCGGCTTCTAGTATTTTTGGTGATTCTATTGCATATATATTTTCACTTTATAAATGATGCAGTATAATTATCGGCGATCATGGTCAAGTAGCTGAGGCTTGGGGGAGGGGGACACGAAATAAATTGCTGGGGCCAAATCGCCACATTTCAGAAATTGGGGGCATGTCCCCCAGCTCCTCCCCCCCACACCCCGTGGCAAACCCATGACCTGTAGCATTTTCGGTAATGGCTGTGATTGGTTGCATAATTTGTTTGTGGTAGCAGATCAATTTTCGGCAGCTAGATACACTGAGGTGAACATTGTTTTTCTAAACGAAAATAGCGTTGAAGTGGACGAGCTCTTATATATTTCAGACAATAATATAAGTAGACATATATAAGTCATAATCTCATGAGTAGACATGAGATATAGACAAGAAATATTATAAGTAGACATTTTAGTAATGAAAATGTCCTTTGAGTGAATGTTTTTACAATGAAAGTACCGTTACCGTGGACGATCTTTTGTACATCTAAGCCAGCATAGGATGACAGTCAGGGACGTATGTAGGGGGAGGCATGATGAAGGCATGATGGCAAGTGCGCCGGTCCGCATGGCGAGGTGAGCCAAGCCAGGCCAAAAGGCACCAACCTCGACCAGAGGAGCGCTACTGATTGAATTTTTTTAGTCAAGGGAAGAGGTGGGGTCATTGTTAAAATAATGATTTTTCGTAAGGTGTGAGATGCCGAAACGAGCACAGTATAATGCCGAAATTTTGTCATAGAGGCATGCCAATTGAAATATCGTTCCAGTTCTCGAAACCAAATTTTGAGCCCACAGTGCACTCATAAGTTCATATTTTTTTCGTTCAATTTGTGCGACATATAATATGCGGATACCAATACTAACGATAACGATTGCAATACCATGGTATCCGCAGAGGTCATTGTTTAACAGACTACATGATAGCTAACCTCTACACCTGGAATCGTGTTTTTTTTGTGTATTACAATCCATAATGGTGAGCATAGGCATGATACCCTTACACGAAATGCTCAGAAACGAGTCATGAAGACTTCGTAAGTGCACATCAACAAGCTACGATGTCGATACTTCCTTGGAATGGATGTGTATTCAGTGCTCAGAAAGTGGTACATTCCACCCTATTTCATTAGTAATTTATCACTGGGTCGGGCACACTCAGACCTGCCAGGGACACGCTTTTCTTGACGATGAACATCTGCACCGGGTGCACTTGAGGGTCCAAGAGGGACACCATAGTCCAGTCAGAGTGGTGACGTCGGCCCATCAGAGCAGCACCATCACCTCCAAGGGCACAATTTCCCTCCCCTAAATACGCCACTGGTTGAAGCTTAGAAATGTACTTGTCTTTACGGTGGATATCGTGCGGCCCCCATAGGGACTGCTTGATCTTGCTGGGGGTCATGGATTTGTAGGTGAGGTATTCGTCTCCCAGCCGAGTGGTTTTGGGTTCGAATCCCACCTGTCGCTACTCTTTGCCTGCGACCCATCGGCGTGAGAGACTGGCAACGCTGTCTGACCCAACTGGTGGTCTTGTATTCCTTAGCGATGTTAAGGTGCCGTCTGCAAAAGGTAAGTTACAGCAAGGAAAGTTACGTTAAATCGACTTATGTGCCATTCGATATCGCGCAGAGCAAGTCGGAAAAAGTGAAAAACACCGGACGACAAACAAAGGAAGTGGCGTAAAGGGCAGCTACACACGGGGCATACAGGACATACATACAGGACATACATGACAAGCCATAGTACATACGTCCTCTTTCCTGGGCACGCCTATGCACAATTCAATGTCCTGCCAATTTGTTGTTCCCGTGCTGCAAATTCTATCGCTTCCTCCAGACTTCTGAATTGCTTTATGTGCAATTTATTGGCTAGCTAAGTGCTTTACACTCTTTTGTTAAACGTGTCTATTGAAATGTCTTGTGTGGCAGGAGTTTCCACGTCTTGATATGCATCCCTAGCCAGAGCAGCTTTACGCCAAAATTTTGCACCTTTGTGCTGTTTCTCAATTTTCGCAGCCTTTCCTGGGACCATTTTTGGTCTGAAAGGTCAGAATACCTTTCCTTCATCAGATGCTTAATTTTTTTTCTCACTTCACGTTTGGTTCATGGAAAAAATACGCGCTGGATGTATTCAGCTGCTGGTCAAGTAGGGGTTTTGACGCTCACTATCTTAAATTGTTTCTTGTCCATCGTGCAGATGATGTGTTCCATTTGTTTCAGCCACTCGCAAAATGTGTTGTGACTCTCACCCGGTAATGGTTTTATGTTTTGGCTCAAACCTTGGGGTTGCATTTCGAACATAATTTTGTTCAAGTTTCAGTAAGTCTGTCAATTGAAATTTCAGTCATGTTCAATTTTCAACATTATTTCCACCGATAAATGATGCATGCTTCACTGATTTTAAGGAGAAATCACAAGCTTCAATTCCGTTTTAGCGTCAACACATCGATTAACGCACGCAACAAACAGCGATTTGTAGGATTTTCTACACAGTCCTATTGGCGGCCAAAATCAGAGAGGGTTTTTGGAAGGATTTCGGGAAGCCTTGACTCACGGTTTTCTCGTTGAGGTGTCAGCAAGCCCAGTCGTGATGGCGGTTGTCCAACGTCGTATTCACAGCTGTGGTGACCATTGGGAAGGTCACCAGACGTGGTGTGATAGTTCGGCGATTCTTGTTCGACCACGCCTGTGGGTCGCCAAATGCTGGTGCCTGGTCGTCTGACTTCCTCAATCTTCTTTTGCGGCGGACGGCAGGTGGAGCAATCGTCTCTCTCTCTCTCTCTCTCTCTCTCTATATATATATATATATATATATATATATATATATATATTTATATATATATATATATATATATATATATATATATATATATATATATATATATATATATATATATATATATATATATATATATATATCTCTATATCTCTCTCTCTCCAAAACTTGTTTCAACAGTTCCTCCAAAACCAACAAAAGCAAACACCAGCGAGATTATGACTCAAAGTGTCCACAGTCACCCATGATAGACTATCGCCCGACGTCTTACCGCGCGGTAGCGTCTCGCCTTGCCGACCGTCCAGACCCGACTGGAGGAGCCACGCGTACGAGAAGGTACCAGCCGCGATGGGGTGAAGGCCCACCGGGCAAATCCCTGGCCTGTCGTTGGCCGGCATCACCTATTGCACCACATCGCGAATGGAGGGGTCTGGTCGTCGCACTCCAGACAGGCATGTGCAATGGTGACGGCACATATGACGGTGGAATGCCACCATATACATTAGCACAATAGAAGGTCGGTCGGTCGCCCCGCGTCGAAATTGACCTAGCGTAACATTGGGCGACAGTCAGGACTGGTAGCGTCAACTGCAACGTTAGCGTGAGTCGACGGGCGACGGTTCCCGCTCAGGGTGTTTATGACAGTACCTGACAAGTCTGGACACATGGGAGCCAAACGCATCTCGAAAGTGGGGTTTGAAGTTTACTTCATTACACTTGGTTGTGCCTCTTGGCGCTCCCGTCATGCATTATGGCTAGACTTGCCACCGTTTTCGATGCGTCGACTTTTTGTCAGAGTTCGTCTTCCCAATGGTATGGGTCCCAGGTCCGGATGTGTGCATTTAGGTTTCTTCCGATCATCGTGCAGGGAGCCATGGTGAGGCCGGTAAGTTGCAGGCTTTGCCGCTGCGTGCCCGGTCTGGCCATCGATCTTGCAGCAGACGCGTAGATATTTACCACGGAGATCGGGGTGAACTTGTTCGGGTGAATGACCCCCAGTTGTTGTTGGTGAATCAGTTCGGGCCCCAACCAACATTCAGCTCGCACAAGCAGCATGGGCAGGCTGTGCTTTGGCTCATTAGATACATTGTGACATTAGGTCAAATAATAAATTACCTCGGTGAGCTTCTTTTGGTAGGGTTGCGTTTGCTTTACTTATATTTTCAGTAATCTTCATATCTTAGTTGAGATGTGCAAAATACGTTCGGCACTGGCGTTGCACACGTCACGTGACGTTCCCAAGTTTATTTTTTAGCTGACTTCACAATGCGGGAATCTCACTTTCCACGAGCGAAAATAGTCTTACCAAAACGTATCTTATAAAGTATGGCTTGATGCTGCTCAAATTTGAATAATTCTGAGACCCCTGGCCCAAAATATGCCACTGTTGACAATGGCACCAAAGGTAGAATTCAACACGTCAAGATATAATAAGGAAAAGTACACAAACACGGAGGTCACGAAATGCCAACCGTCGGCTGAACTATCAGCCGACACCTCTCACGTATGTTTCCTCCAGAAGCTGATCGAGACCGCCGAATTCCTCCCCTCCCCGGGGAGGGAGGGACACGTCACTCTTTCCAAGTTAACATGCTAAACTAGTCCTACAAAATCAGTCTGTTCAGTCCGTCTTGCGTAGCATGTCATGTTCCCAAGATCACAATACCATTCAACGTCAAACTCGTGTACAAATTGACTTTGAACAAGTCTTCTATTTGAAAAGTTATTTATTAGCAGAAGACGTACATAGCTCATAGCTCAGCCCATTCGTACGTATATAGTACACTTCATCCCGACACATCTCAACATAATCCATCTGGGCTCGATCCTCTCAAGCGCACGTGACAATGCAAACGTTCTTCACTGGTATGGCATGAGCACACATGCTAGACGTGTGGATCAAACACAGTTTCAGGTCGGCGTTCGATGTAATAATATTTGCTGATTTTACGGGCCTCTTTTCGCTGTTCGTTTATGATCCACGTGGGCGGTCGATTATCGGGGTCCTTCTTAATCGCCAGCGGGTATTTGGGGCCCTCCTTCAAGCCCTCGAATGGGTGCACGGTGGCGAGGTGCTTCAGCAGCATTTGTTTGTGTAGATCCCTGGGGTCGGCGTAACGGTCAAGATAGTGCGACACACTCTCGCCCTTGGGGAACCAGCGCTGTCTCTTGATGTACGTCGGTTTCCACTCAAACTCGAAAATGGGCTCCTTGCGCTGCAGCTGCGAGTGGAAGAACTTGGTCACGGACGAATCCCAGTCGGTCTGGAAGAAGGCAAGTCCGGCGGGCGTCAGCTGATCCTGGTGGCGGCCGTAGAACTGCTGTGTACTGAAGCCGCGCTGCGCCGGACCGACGCAGCTCTCGGGCGACTGCACGTCCGACTCCGGCAAAGCGCCGTCCTGTCTGAACAGCACGAACGCCATCCGGTGGTAGCCAGTGCCGCGGAACGGCAGCGGCTGCAGGTACGGGTACAGGTGGCGGCCGGCCGTGACGTCACCGGCCGGGATGTCCGTCACCAGCCAGTGGACGGTCTCGGGCGCGTCGCCGCCCAGACACCCCTCCAGGTTGGTGCACACGAGCGTCCACAGACTGTTCTCGGCCGCCTCGAACGACACCGCCGGCTGGAGGCGCGCCTCGGCCGGCTTAATCACGTTGCCGGTGTGCACCACCGAGCATACGTCGTCGTCTTCCGCGTCCGCGTACTCCACGCGCACCGGCTGCACCGGCGTGAAGAACACGCCGTCGCCGAACATGTCGCGGAACACGCCGTAGTGTTGCGCCACGGCGAGCGCATGCTCGGGTCCGTCCGAGCGCCGACACTCGGCCTCCACCTCGTCCAGCGGCACGCGCAGCGTTTGAGCTCGCGCCGCCTGTTCCAGCGCCCGGTCCGCCTGGTTCTGGCGCACCACCTGCGTCAGCTGGCGTCGACTGCGCTCGGGGCGGTGGTGGAAGCCGATGTTGACGGCCTGCGGCGGCGGTCCGGTCATTCGCCGCAGCCGCTCCTCCAGGGTGAGCGCCTGGCCGGGAGGTCTGCCGCGCAGCTTCACTCGGCCGCGCACCAGCGGCAGCGTGATGAGGCAGGCCTGCCGAGGCAGACGCCACAGAGTCTGTGCCATTGGTGCCACGGACTGAGGAGCACTCAGACAGAGCCCAGCAAGGTCTAAGTCAGGTGGATCAACTGCACCTGGGCACCAGGGTACCTGGAATGGCAAAGAAAGCAACGTGTTGGTAATTCTTAAAATTACACATGGTCCATCGCCAAAATTTGGTGCAAATGTATCAATGAATGTCTCATGGTGGGACATTTGTTCAGTGTTTCTATTCTAGAAAAGAAGGTGTGTAGTGGTGGAGCATTGCAAGGACGGTCAGGAAGAGAGATGCCATTTTCATTTGTGGTCAGTAAGCTTTGAAGAGTTTGCATATCAAAGCAAAAATGATCATCCCTAGAAACTTAGCATCTTTGAAAATGCTAAAACTTAGCTACCATTGAAAAACAAATGTGTTTGCTGGAAGCAGCATACTACAACATCACAGGTGTTATCTCTCACATACCATCACTTGCCACAAATGTTTTGTTTTTTTACACAGTCATGTCATGGCTACCTCAAGGAACTGCCTAAATAGAACAAGCAATTAAATCTTTGAAAGAATGTAGTACTTTCTTTACCCATCATAGTTCTCAAGAGTTAAAATTAGTGAAACTTTTGACTTCTACTTAAAATATTTAAAGGACATCTCCACTTGTAATTATTTATGTGATGCTGTAGTCATATATATATATATATATATATATATATATATATATATATATATATATATATATACCTGTAACACCTGTAACACATTGTATTATATATAATTATATAATGATATATAACATCAGACCATTAGTAATGTCACACAATAGTTGGTGGTGGTGGCCCAAGGTTCAACTGACTCAGCTTCCATAAAAAAGAGAATGGTAAGACCCAGAGTTGTGTGTATGATGTATAACCAACAGTTACACACCATACAGATGTTGTATAACCTCTGGTGTTACACACAATATGCATGGTGTGCAGCCACAGCATTTTTGTTTTCAAAGTTAGGCTAGGCTATGTTAAGTTAGGTTACCATATTTTTCTTTTTTTAACATTATATTCTGTTAGACTACCTAACTTGAAGCTCCTTTTTTGGTGTTATTTTTCCCATGAACTGAAAAGTAAGCATTTGCAGAAGAAAGTGGTCAAATTGTCTCAATCATGTTCAAAAATGATGCAGTGTAAAACAAAACTCAAAATTAATAACACATTAAAGCAAAAATGTATCAACCTGTTAAAAAAAAAAGATAATAATTTGTTTAACATCAACAAGCATGAAGCACTAATTCTCACCCACTGAAAAACATGCATTTCCTGTTGGAATGAATGATCCAATCATTTCAATCATGTCCAGAAATGTGTTCCTACAATATTCATTTTTCCCCAAAATTTCATATGGGGTTAGAAATACAAATTGACCAGGCAGCTCCATAGCAGACCCAGCATGGAGCCTAGCAGACATTCCATTACAAGTTCTGCTTATGAAATTACATAAATTATTTTAGTTTGCCAAGGTGAAGTTCTGAAACAAAGTCTAAGTCATAAAGTGTGCAGACTTAATAAGAGCCACAGGGGCCATCTGGGTTAAGCATGTAAAGGGGAGATACTATAAGCCTGAACAAAAAAAATCAACACCCTAAGCAATACTACATCCTAAATTCCAAAGAAACTATCCATCAACATCCTACATGCCCTGCAAAACCTATCTACATACCTACCCATATTCACTTGATCTTGGGTAACACATACATTGATCCAGTGACCCATCAATAATCTTCCAACTCTATCTATCCCTCCTTGAAGGGGCCTGCACAGTGTACACCTACTAGCATAAATCTCACCACATCCACCACTAATTAGAATTAAAAAGCAACTTCCTCCAGCATCAAACATTTTTTTTTGGGGGGGAGAAGGGTTTTAAGAGGCATGCCATACCATAAAGGTCACTTGCACCCCATATAAAGCAAGTGTGTCTTGCAAGCCAAGCTCAGGTCAGTGTATATTTATACTAAGGGAGTTTTATGTTATAATGTGAGTGATGTTTTAGGTGCTGAAGGCAAGGCCTGGTTGGGGGACATCTCCTGGGTGTGTAACAGGATTTACACACAAGATGCATGGTGTGCAACCACAGCATTTCTTCGAAGTTAGACTAGGTTACCATATTTTTCCATTTTTGAACAATATTCTATGCTGGATTACCTACCTACCAGAGTGGGAAACTTACTTTCCGGGTTGGGAGTCAGAGTGCATACCGATTTCTTCCAGAGTACATTTTCATGGACATTATTTTTTTATGCATGGAATCTGTTTACCAGTAACTGACCAGAAAAAAAACCTAAATCAGTACCTACATAATATGAATAAGTAATAACATTCTCATTTTTGGTCAAATCAAATGCCAAAACATAGGAACAAAGAAGTGAACAATGGATGGCACCGCCCGGCAGTGACCCGTAATAATCAGCACGGTTTCGTTTCTCATAACTCACAGGAGAAGTGCACTTTCCTTTCACTGTTGATCTCAGTACAAGGCTAGCCATATGAAAAACAAACAAAAATACTTCACACTTCACCCTCAGCTCAGAGCACGTGCCTACCTACTCAGCCAATTTCCCATGTAATACGAACGCAACTCCGCTACCACACACGCCACAGTTGGATGTGATCAAAGCAAAGGTTCAGTCAAGATCTTGTTTTTACAGTATGATACTATTAACCATGTGTTCAAAGTTGCTAATGGTTATGATGTCATAAAAAATACCTTGCATTGATTGGTTGACAGATTTCAGAACAGAAAATGCTAACCCAGTCAATTCTGATTGGTGGCCTCTGGGACTCCAGAGAGCGTCTCTTAAAACTGTCAAACTTTCCCACTATATGGGTGGCAGGAACACAGGTTTTCCGAGACATGGCTCCAGAGCCAGAGAACAGTGTTCTCAGTGTGCATGCACATCATCTTGCAAGTTGCTGTTGGCGTGTTGTTGTCAGCAATTCTGGTGGTTGAGATTGATGGAGTGTGTGAAGCTGTGGTCGGCTGCCGACTGCTTCAAAAAGTGATTGGTTTGAGTGGTGACCAAAGTGGAATAACCAGCGGTGTTTTTTGGTGTCGTTCTGTTTGTTTTTATTGATATCTTTGTTCCCACATTTGTGTTGGAGTACATGTGAAGCCCATCCTATGCAGTATGAACCCAGAGTGCAAAAGTTTTCAGAGATAAAATATCTTAAGAAGTGCCTTAATTCCCACCCTGCTACCTACCTATTCCTACCTAACTTACATTTACAGAAAGGTAGTACCTAAATGTATTTATTTATGGAGGCATAAGTTTTATTTCACTCCTCCACAAAATAATTTGTAGCTGGTGTGGGGAGGGGGTGATTTGAGTGTAAAAAATGTGCCAATCTTGCTTATAAACATATTGACATTCAATGATGATAAGGGACTCCCACACCAGCAGGCAGCCTATTCCATTGATCAACCACCCTTTGACTGAAAACCTGTCGGCGCGCTTAACCGTTCTACACCTTGACTTGTCAAACCTGAATTGATGAACTTTAAATGACCCCACATCATACTTGCGGGAATATGGTCGTGTGGTACAGAGTATATTAAAGAACGGGTACACCCAAGTTTAGTATATTCTCAGATCTAGTATATAGCGTGCTTTGGTGACGTCACAGCTAGAATATACGATATTATACTGGAATGTGGTGGACATCTGGCAGATCATAGAATCATATAGTAGAATATTCCAAATCTAGCAGATTCCTGGCAATTGGTGATAAAATGCCGCAACCGCGGCAAAAACTCCACGTCCTTCATTTTTCTTATTTTTCTATAAATTTTCATTAGAAAGAGCATATGGTACTATGGCATGCTTTACTTTCTCCTGTATTCAGCTGACACAGAAAGCAAAGGATGACATGAAAAAGAGTACAAAGAATGGAAAGAACGTTCAATTTCATTTAACAGCAGCTTCCTTTTCTGCCGAAGCTCGACGTACGACTCGCCTTGAGGACCAGCCGGTCGTCATGGCAACGACTTAGGCCCCGCCCTCCGGGGTCGGCCGGCCGGTTTTGTGTAGTGTCCTCGTTTACCGGCAAGGAAACATATTTTTTCGGTGTGATACAAGTAAAAACGATCCGGATTCGTGTGTAGAATTCTTCAGGCATTCGCATGACATCAATTTTATCATGTAAAATTAAAATTTCCTGCGTAAAGCCGTGGCAAATATTGTCCATTTTGGCTTGAGATGCACGCAGTGCTCCCGAGTATCCTTGTCACGTCACAGGCCCGGAACAACTTGCCCCCTCCCCGGTGTGGTAGTTCTAGAACTGTATCCAACTTTTTCAAGGTTTAATTTTTCATTTAAACAAAACAGGTTTTTATGATACTCCCTCTGACGTCATCAACGCTTCAGTAAGAGATCCAAATTTGAACAATTTGCACAAGATTTCCCCATGTATTGTGCACAACAGCACAATTGGTTTATGTTAGAGACGATGGGGTATGCTGGGATACGGATATATTTCCGAATACCTGTTGGAATGTGTTCGCTAGAGACCGTTGTGGCTCCCCTGCCGCCACTCCTGTCCCCTGTTCCCTGATCCCTGTCCAGGTCCCCTGCTCCCACGTCTCCTGTCCCTTGCCCCTGTCCCCTGTCCCCTGTCCCTTGTCCCCTGTCCCCTGTCCCCTGTCCCCTGTCCCCTGTCCCCTGTCCCCTGTCCCCTGTCCCCTGTCCCTTGTCCCCTGTCCCCTGTCCCCTGTCCCTTGTCCCCTGTCCCTTGTCCCCTGTTCCCTGTCCCCTGTCGCCAGTCCTCTGTCCCCTGTCCCCTGTCCTCTGTCTCCTGCCCCTGCCCCTGCACACTGTCCCCTAACCCCTGCCCCTGGCTACTCTACATATGTTTTCATGCAATAAACCACGACATCCATCAATCATTGATCCGTTTAATTGACATCAATCTTTAACAGACAATGAAATAGGCCGCAATGACACAATTCCACTTTCGTATCCCACTAGTCACGATAGATGTCATCCATAATACTGCTAAGAATATATGCTGCTGTGCATCACACGGCATCTAGTAAACACTGATAGGCAAATTCACCTTCAAGTGGCCTAAACGTCATTAGAAACTCTTCCCGAGGAAACAATGTACTGCGCGGCCACGGTCCACTCGTGACGCTACTCGGTAATAATGGCATGCAACCCTAAATTGTGGTTAATAGAACCGCTCGCATAACACGAGGCACCGCGGAGGAAGTCGTGAGACAATATTGCGAAGAGACAGCTTGAACGTGCTGGAGGTGGAGAGGCAATATTTCGACTAGTCTGAGGGAATATCGAGGAGAGTTCGCAGTTTTTGACAGTAATGAAATAGTGCAATAAGCCGGCAGTACGCAATTCTAGTCTCGCATCCCAAATGTAACACCAATTATTACCTACTAGAGGAATTTGTATGTCATGTTCTTCAATGAACCAATCATTGACCAATCACCAATCATTGACCAGGTTATTTATCGTCATCGCATTATCATTCACATACACCGTGACTAGCGCGACACGAACGTGGAATTCGTGTCATTGTGGTCTGTTCATTGTTGGCTAAGAGCTTTAGAAAAGTTAACGTCAATTAATCTGGTCAATGTTTGGTAGATGTCGTTCATTGCATGACAACACATACACAAATTCCTCCAGTCGATCTTACGTGTGGGATACGAAACTGAAAGTTTGTACTCCCGGCTTATTGCACTGCCACGTTCGCGTCAAAAATTGCGAACTTTCCTCGATGCTGTCTATGGGCTGGTTGATTAATATTGTCGCTCCACCTCCTCCACGTTCAAGTTGTATCTTAGCAGTATTGTTTCCGTTAGGCGTCAGACGCAATGTTACTGCGGACATCGAGGAGGTCTCCAGTAAAGAAAGAAAACAGGTTCCATTCAAGAACTCTGAAACATGCGCCCATAAAATATGATGCGAAGTGCATTTATGAAAGTTTGGTTGCCTTCAGACGTCAATTTTATTGTCACTTGCAGTGACCTATTGCGCATATTGTTACTTTCCGTATTTCCTTTTTGAACTATTTTCCACCATAGACGGCCGGCCGCCGGCCACCTCCGGCCAGTCACCAACCGCCCGCCATTCATAACATGACGGGGCGCGGGATTCCTATTCCCTGAATGTTAATGGGCCCCAACGCCAAAGTTACAGGCAGATTTTCATATTTGAAACGATAGACGATGTGCCTGGCATGAGTTCCGCCACCATTAGAGTTGAGGCGACAGATTTTGGCGAAATTGTTTAAGAACATTACGCTTATGGGCGTTGAAGAGGAAGAATGCATCTACAATCGTGAATTTCTCCTACACCATTTTGGCGTGGCAGAGCCGATGTTGCTTAGTATTGTTGAAGGGCGGAACTTTACTTTCTATCGTGCCACCGCTCGGCGGCCCTACGGATCATCTAGGCAGCAACCGTCGGCGCTTGACGTAATCGATCCATGCCAGAACGTCAATAATGTCGCAAAGCTCCATGTCAAAAGGTAAAAAGTAACAGGGTTAGACATCTATAAAAGTAGTCGAGTATGGCATCAGAAGGCAGCTGATTTTATGCCGGTTTATTTGAGACCATTGGAAATTAATTCGCTGATGTAGAACATCTGATATACAATTCAAAGTAATACAATGTGATAATTTGAGACACAAATCCTGGAATTTAGTGCAAAAATAACAGGGTTAGATATCTATAAAGGTATTCGAGTATGACATCAGAAGGCAGCGGATTTTATGCCGGTTTATTTAAGACCATTGAAAATTATTTCGGTAATGTAGAACTTCTGATATACAATTTAAAGGAATATAATGCGATAATTCGATATGCAAATCCTAGAATTGAGTGCAAAAATGACAGGGTTAGAAAACTATAAAAGTAGTCGAGTATGGCATCATAAGGCAACGGATTTTATGCCTGTTTATTTAAGACCATTGGAAATTAATTCGGTAATGTAGAACATCTGATATACAATATAAAGTGATGCAATGTGATAATTTGAGATACAAGTTCTGGAATTGAGTGCAAAAGTGACAGGGTTAAACCTTCATGGAAGTTATTCAAGATGATATAAAAATGTAGCACGTTCGATTTCCGTTTAGTTAAGAACATTGGAAATTGTCAGGACGTCACACAGAAGATGTATGACACGTGTTTATCACAAGATGTTGAGTGGCCAATTGCTCCAATTTCACTTTAAGGGCAGGGTGAAATGATTTGATAATAAAACGAACTACACATCATAAGAGAGCTAGTTTCAATGTTGTTCAAATTGGACCATTGGAAATTACTTGCACCTCGTCTATAAACCAGAATATAGCATTAATAAAAGCAAGCCCACTCTGGTGGTGTTCCTTCACAAACCCACCACCAGAGCGGCGCCACCGGTATTATGTCCGCTTATGACGCCTAACGCTCCACGTCCGCCGCGTTCAAGTTGTCTCTCTGTGTGCGTATGTATGTCTTGATATGCAAGTGGTACTGTTCACCGCAATTCAGAGTTGTATGTCGTTATTACTGGGTAGCGTCATGACAGGGGTCAGAGAGCAGGAAACAGATGGTAGACGACGGGGGCAGGGCCAGTGGATAGGGGCAGGAGACAGAGAGAATGTGTCGGGGACATGTGACAGAGGGGGGCAGGGAGCAGATGGCATGGGGCAGGGGACAGGGGCAGAGGGCAGGGTGCAGAGGTAAAGGGGCAGGGGACATGAGGCAGGATACAGAGTGCATGGGGAAGATGGCATGGAGCAGGGGGAAAAGGACATGGGACATTAGGAGCCATAACGGTCTCTGGCGAACGCAAGTTTTGATTTTGACACCAAAGAAATAGATATTTTCGGATCAGTGACTTCATCATACGCCTCCAAAATGTACGAAATGCATGTTGTAGTTCGTCGTGAAGTTATGAAAGTGTTCAGGACTCATCCCAATAAGTATTCCCAAGTCTCGCCGTCTCTCAGCATGTTGTGTTGTATCCAATAATTGCCATTTGTACTGTTGTGCTCAAGAAATCGGGATTTATGATTATCTAAAAACTTACTCAAACGGGCACCTCTCACGGAAGCTTTAATGACGTCAAACTAGTTTCGTAAAAACCTGTTTTGTTTGCACGCAACAAGTGCGCCAGTTTCGGTGACATTTAACCTTGAAACAGTTGTATCTAGATCTAGATTATATTAAAGAACGGGTACACCCAAGTTTAGTATATTCTCAGATCTAGTATATACTGTGCCTTGGTGACGTCACAGCTAGAATATGCGATATTCTACTAGAATGTGGTGGACATCTGGCGGATTATAGAATCCTATAGTAGAATATTCCAAATCTAGCAGATTCCTGGCAATTGGTGATATAGTGCCGCAACCGCGGCAAAAACTTCACGCGCTTCATTTTTCTTATTTTGCTATAATTTTCATTAGAAAAGAGCATATGGTACTATGGCATGCTTTACTTTCTCCTGTATTCAGCTGACACGAGAAAGCAAAGGATGACATGAAAAAAGGGTACAAAGGATGAGAAAGAATGTTCAATTTCATTTAACAGCAGCTTCCTTTTCTGCCGAAGCTCGACGCACGACTGGCCTTGAGGGCAAGCCGGTCGTCATGGAAACGACTTAGGCCCCGCCCTCCGGGGAGTCGGCCGGCCGGTTTTGTGTAGTGTCCTCATTTACCGGCAAGGAAACATACTTTTTCGGGGTGATACAAGTAAAAACGATCCGGATTCGCATGTAGAATTCTTCAGACATTCGCATGGTATCAAATTTGCCTATATAGAATAAAAATTGTCTGCGTAAAGCCGTGGAAAATATTGGCTATTTTGGCTTGAGACGCATGCAAAGTGCTGCCGAGTATCGCCTTGTCTACGTCACAGACCCGGAACAACTTGACTCCCCCCGAGTTGTATCAGGATACACTTCTGGAAGGCTACCGTCGTGATAAGGTTGATTGTTGTGATTGCTACGTCTGGATTTGGAGTAGTTTCGGAAATGTTTCGAAAAGGCGTTTTCGTGCTCATGGTGGTCTTTCTCATTGTTGATTGTGAGGAGACTAAAGCGGGACAGAAAAAATTGCAAATCGGCATCAAGAAAAGGATAGAAGACTGTGCCGTCAAATCTCGGAGAGGCGATCTTCTTCATATGCATTATACGGTATTATTTTGTTTCTATAAATGGGTTTTATCAGGCAGCTTATATGCTCAGTGGTGGAACCTTCCATATTCTAGTGGAGGGGACACACTTGCCCCTACCGTCCAATGTTGCTGGGGTTTAGCGAGGGTTCCATCTGAGTATTGGTGAGGAAGAATGACATAAAAACGGTATTATTGCAGACAGATTGGGAAACTTACTTTCCAGGTTGTGAGTCGAAGTGCACACCAACTTCTTCTGGAGTACATTTTCATGGACATTATTTTTAATGTGTGGAATCTGTTTACCAGTAACCAGAGTGGGAAACTTACTTTTTGGGCTGGGAGTCTGAGTGCATACTGATTTCTTCTGGAGTACATTTTCATGGACATTATTTTTACGCATGTAATCTGTTTACCAGTAACCGACAGGAAAAACCTAAATCAGTACCTACATAATATGCATAAGTAATATCATTCTCATTTTTGGTCAAATCAACTGCCAAAGCATAGGAACAAAGAAGTGAACAATGGATGGCACCACCCAGCATTGACCCATAATAATCAGCACTGTTTCGTTTCTCATAACTCACAGGATAAATGCGCTTTACTTTCACTGTTGGTCTCAGTACAAGGCTAGCCATATGAAAAACAAACAAAAATACTTCACACTTCACCCTCAGCTCAGAGCGCATACCTACCTATGCAGCCAATTTCCCACGTAATATGAACGCAACTCTGCTACTGCACACGCCACAGTTGGATGTGATCAAAGCGAAGGATCAGTCAAGGTCAAGGTCTGCCAGTATTTGTTTTTAGGGAATTCCACTGCTCCAAGATTCATAATTTCCTTCTTGAAGCATCAAAGCTTTATAAACTGCAGTCCAAGCTCTGTGCTGGTTAGTCTGACACCCTAGTGGTACAAACAGACAAGCCACAGCCTGAACAATTCCATTAAGGTATGTAAATGTTTGCAACATTAACTAATAGAATACTGTTTGTATCATAGCACATTTCCTCTGTATCATGCCTATGATGTCATAAATTGTATCAACTGCCATTGACTTAAAAGTGATCATTTGCAGAGAAAATGAGTGGTCACATACTCTTTTTCACCATGAAATACACAGTGTTCAAAGATTCAAAAGAATCAAATTTTACCTTGATGTGCAAATTTACCTAAAAAAACATCCCCTCAATAATTATGGAAAAGTTCCACCCTGGGTTCATTTCTACATATCAATGTATTGATGCATAGGTAAATTGAATACTTAGTTTTTTGGTTGGTAGCCAACTGCTGCATCATAATTCCTCATGCTGTGCCAACTGTTCTCATTTACAGGGTTTCGTATGGTTCAAGCTGGAAGCATCTGACAGAGGTACCAACCTTAATGAGACACTTGATCCACTGAATGGGATGCCAACTTGGAGAATAATTTTGTGAAGCACCAGGACAGCCCATGGTGGGGTACTTCTTGCCATGCACCATAGTATTCCAGGAAAAGAGATTGTGCTGAACACGAATCTGCAAGCAGTGAACACAAACCCTTTTGAACAGGGTGGGAATTAAGGCACTTCTTAAGAGATTTTATCTCTGAAAACATTTTTGCACTCCGGGTTCATACTGGATAGGATGGGCTTCACATGTACTCTGACACAAATGTGGGAACAAAGATATCAATAAAAACAAACAGAACATCACCCAAAAGAAAATGCTGGTTATTCCACTTACGGTCACCACTCAAACTAATCACTTTTTGTAGCAGTCAGCAGCCGGACCACAGCTTCACACACTCCATCAATCTCAACCACCGGAATTGCCGACAACAACGCGCCAACAGCAACTTGCAAGATGATGCGCATGCGCACTGAGAACACTGTTCTCCGGCTCTGGAGCGGCGTCTCGGAATACCTGTGTTCGTGCCACCCTATAGTGGGAAACTTTGATAGTTTTAAGAGACGTCTCCGGAGTCCCGGAGGCCACCGATCAGAATTGGCTGCATTAGCGTTTTCTGTTCTGAAATCTGTCTGTCAACCAATCAATGCAAGGTATTTTGTATATGACGTCATAACCATTAGCAACTTTGAACACATGGTTAACAGTGTCCACACAAGTTAACAGTAATGGGCGCTGTATGACCAACGCAGTCGATGCGCCCTTAAGCCCAAATAACCAACCAAGTTAACAGTAAACACAAGACCTTGACTGATCCTTTGCTTTGATCACATCCAACTGTGGTGTGTGCGGTAGCAGAGCTGCGTTCGTATTACGTGGGAAATTGGCTGCGTAGGTAGGTATGCGCTCTGAGCTGAGGGTGAAGTGTGAAGTATTTTTGTTTGTTTTTCATATGGCTAGCCTTGTACTGAGACCAACAGTGAAAGGAAAATACATTTATCCTGTGAGTTATAAGAAACGAAACAGTGCTGATTATTACGGGTCACTGCCGGGCAGTGCCATCCATTGTTCACTTCTTTGTTCGTATGTTTTGGCATTTGATTTGACCAAAAATGAGAATGATATTACTTATGCATATTATGTAGGTACTGATTTAGGTTTTCTGGTCATTTACTGGTAAACAGATTCCATGCATAAAAAATAATGTCCATGAAAATGTACTCCGGAAGAAATCGGTATGCACTCCGACTCCCATCCCGGAAAGTAAGTTTCCCACTCTGCTTTTGAATGTCGTGCTCTCACTGTTTGTTCTCCATACTTGCCTCCTGGTGTAGTACTTCCAACCGTCGAACTTGGGCAACTCTTGGTCCAGCTTCCACCCCCACTTCTCCTCTTAGGGGATTTTGACTCCCATCACACTGTCTGGGGTTGCGATGAGGTCAATTCCAGCGGTCGCCTCTTAGTTAATTTTATTCTACAGACCTGTCTTTGCATTTTAAATATGGGCGTATATGCACATTTTAGCCTCCCATCAGGTCTTACTTCAGCTTTGGACCTTAGTCTTATCAGCCCACAGCTGATTAGCAGTTGTGAATGGTCGGTGGACCAAGACCCATTAGGAAGTGACCACTGCCCCATTTGGCTACATCATCAGGGCAGTCCTACTCTGGGACCACGCCCACAGCGATGGAATTTGAAGAAGGCTGCCTGGAAGAGATTTGAAGAGCGATTACAGCTAGCCTTCTGTGTTCATTACGATAGACCACCAGTTTTAATAGAAACATTTACATCGCTCTTCCTAGAATGTGCAATTGAGTGTATCCCAAAGACTTCTGGTTCTTCTCGGCGTACCCCAGTCCCATGGTGGACACAAGAGTGCCGGGATACCATTCGATCCAGACGACGCGCTTTTAAAGCATTTAGTCGCAACAGCACGACCTCGAACTTAATTAAGTTCAAACGTGCTCGGGTTTTCGTGCGCCGCACGATTCAAGCGGCAGAACGAGCCTCCTGGCGCGAATATGTCAATTCGTTGAATCGTTGCACACCTCACTCTTTGATATGGACTAGAATTAAGGGAATATCAGGTCAGTTCAGCACGACATCTCTACCTGTGCTAGTCATTGGCGATCGTGAGGTATCTCACCCAATGGATGTGGCCAAGGAAATCGGAACAGCACTTTCTCAGGAGAAGCCGAATCAGAGCCATAGATCCAAGCTTCGCTCGTTACAAAGCCCGCTGTGAAATGACCTTGGTTGACTTCTCTACGCCGCAATATCATTCATACAACCGACCGTTTACTCAATCAGAACTAATATCTGCCATTTGATCACTTCGGAGCGTCGCTGAGGGCCCGATGTTTTATGTAAGTTACTTGAGGAAATGGTAAATGCTCGTCTTTTATGGTTTTTGGAAATGCATGATCTTGCAAGTTATCAATGCGGCTTTCGTAAAAACCAAGGCACGATTGACCATATTGTATCCCTAGACACAGAGGTGAGGACGGCTTTTCGAAGAAAGCACCACCTAGGTGACATTTTCTTCGACATCGAGAAAGCGTACGACACAACTTGGCGTCACGGGATTCTACTGGAACTTTTAAAGAAATGAATTCGCGGCCATATGGGTACCTTTCTGCATAATTTTCTAAAAGAAAGGCGATTTCGCATACGCATTGGCAACCACTTCTCCCAATGGTTTGTCCAGGAGAACGGCGTCCCACAGGGAAGCGTTCTCAGTGTATCACTATTTGACATCATGATTGACGATATTGGTGGCGTCATCCCGAGTAATATGGGACTTACGTTGCTCGTGGACGATTTTGCAATTTGGTCCTGTGCCTCGCGAACACCACTATTGCAAAGGCAGTTGCAATTGGCAGTAGCGTGCCTGGAAAAGTGGGCAAACAACAACGGGTTTTCGTTTTCAACAACGAAGACTGTCGCCATCCATTTTAGTCGTCGATTTTATCAGGATATGGAACTGAAGCCTATGGAAGGAATGTACCGGTTCAGCCTGTGGCGCCGTTCCTAGGAATTTAATTTGACCGACGTCTTACATATAAACACCACCTTAAAACTTTACGAGAAAGGTGTTTTAGTGCATTGAACATTTTTAAATATGTAGCTCGTACCACCTATGGTGCAGATATGAAAACGCTTATGCTACTATACCGTTCGCTGATACGCTCAAAACTTGACTACGCCTGTTTTATCTATGACGGTACCGCTACAACAAACAAACGTACACCCGACACCATCCACAACACCGCCATCCGCGTTGCAACAGGAGCATTTCGCACCTCACCTATTATGAGCCTTTTGGCAGAAGCAAACGAGCCTCCTCTATGTCTGCGCAGAGAAAGGCTTGGGATGCGACATGCCTGGAAGCTCCGCCAGTTCCCTGATCACCCCACTTACTGGCACGTTTTTTTTTCGTCAACTGCCGCCCTTTTTTCGAGGAGAACGACATTTGAGTATCACCTCGTTTGGTGTGTGCATTCGAAAGTTCCTCCAGGAAAGTCAAATAAAACTCCAAGGAATCCGGAGAGCCCAAGACATTGAGACAGCCCCATGGGAGTTGAGCATCATTCCAGGAATGGGTGGCAACCTATACAGATGGGTCTCGAACGGATGATGGGGTGGGTGGTGCTTTTGTTTGTGGATCTGCTGTCCGATCGTTTTCCCTCCCTACGTACTGATCTGTATACTCATCAGAACTTGTCGCCATTCTGATAGCTCTGTGTTACGTCGAAGTGTCACAAGGTGATCGACACGTTATATTTACCGACTCTTTAAGCAGCCTGTTGACATTGAACACATTTTATCCATCTAACCCCCTTTTACGGGATATTTTGAACCGTCTTACTGCCATATACTGCGCGGGACGACGGGTGGTCCTGTGTTGGCTCCCGAGCCACGTGGGAATTTCTGGAAACGAGTTGGCAGATGCTGCGGCGAAGCGAGCAGCGAGTGCCCCGTGCACCAGGTCCTTACCACTCCCTGCTACAGACCATTATCGATATTTCTCTATTTTCCTCCTAGACAAGTGGCAGGCAATGTGGGACGCGACACCCACAAACGAACTGAAAGCAATCAAGCAACATCTGGGTCCATGGAGCTCGTCCTAGCGCAAGTCTAGAAAAGAAGAAGTGACGCTGTGCCGCCCCCGCATAGGGCACACTTATGAGACGCACTGATACCTCCTATGCGGTAAGGGGACGAGTGGTCTAGGGGTAAGATGCTCGTCTCGCAATCGAAAGATTGTGGGTTCGAATCTCACCTGTCGCTACTCTTCGCCCGCGACCAATCGGCGTGAGAGATTGGCGACGCTATATGACTCAACGGTCGACGTGTCGTAAAACTAATATCCAACCATCCTATGCGGTAACAACAAACGGCAGTGCCCCAGTTGTCGTGCACCACTGTCGGTTCGCCATGTTTTGCTCTCGTGCCCTTTTCATTCTCACGAACGTAAACGCCATTTTGGGTCTGCCCAGGTGACTTCCCTCAGTGATATTCTGTCCAACAACTCTAGCATTGTCCAATCAGGACGACTGATCGATTTCTTATCTGGAGTGTTGTGTTCAGCTATATATACTCCTCACTGATATGTATTTCCTCCAAAGTCTACAGCACAATGGTACCAGATAGACTGCACCCAGGATGTGAATC
Organism: Ashinkailepas kermadecensis; assembly: GCA_034440615.1. Taxonomy (NCBI): domain Eukaryota; kingdom Metazoa; phylum Arthropoda; class Thecostraca; family Neolepadidae; genus Ashinkailepas; species Ashinkailepas kermadecensis. The sequence continues at coordinate 428,238 of JAOTOM010004833.1, forward strand.
TAGATTCTGCATGTAACCGTATTTCGATAACTGTATGAGTTATGGGCGCAATATAACCATGGCAGTCGAGGACACCCTAAAGCCCAAATAACAAACAAACGAAACACCAGGACACAATCTAAATACATATAATCCATTCTGGCACTGCAAGTCATGTTACAACCAACACCTGGCGAACCTACAATGTTTCTTCATTTGCACTGACCCCTAAAATTGACCATTTCATGTAGGTAGAACTGAAGACAAAAGGCAAATTGATACATTTTTATTTAAGGTAGTTTTTTATTATTATTCAAATTCCCTTTTCCAATGCAATGTTTATGACCATGGTTAGCACGGTGTGACCATTCATTTTTTCTAGGGTGCCAGTAGCTCAATGGTTATGCTGAGCACCTGGCATGGCATAGGTATGAGGTTTGGAGTCAGATAATGCAGCATACAAAATAACATTAAAAAAAGAAAAAACGTAGCCTTGCTAGCTTAACCTTGCATGTAAAAAAAAACATATTTAAACGGAAAAATTTCACGCATTTTTTAAAGGAATTTTGCAATTAAAAACAACCTAGCCTATTTTTGAAAGAATTAGCTTTCAAGCTACCCTAGCTCAGCCTGTTTTTTTAAGAAAAAAATGCTTGATTTCTTTACAATATTATTTTTTTTAATTATAAACCAGAACCTAACCTAACAGAACCAAGCCAAACACCTTTATCTGCTTCATGGAGATGAATTGTCTGTAAAACTTGTTTTGTGAATACCTTATAACACATTGCTGGTGAATCTCTACTTGAAGTATTTTGTGTCCTTTTGGATTTTGTGGAGGGAATATCACATTGAGGAACATGATTAAGAAGATGTGACCACTCATCTCCACTGCAAATGCTTTCTTTTCACTTGGTGATAAAATACTGCCATATATATATATATATATATATATATATATATATATATATATATATATATATATATATATATATATATCCTCACAGTTGGTTCAACACTTCTTGGTGCTTAGTTTGCAGCTTTATTCCACGTTGGTTTTGCATATGGAACAGCTCGACATCAATTATCAAGAGACACAGAAGTCATAAAGTGGTCAGACTTAATTAGAGCCACAAGGGCCCATCCAGGTTAGGTCTGTAAAGGGAAGATGCCATAACCCTGGCACAAAGACACTTGTCACCCCAACCCACACCCACAGAATAATAAGGTCTTTTATGGGCAATGGTGATAATAACATTGGGGCAATTTGACGTCATAGTAGAGACATGGCTAGAATATACAAAAAAATAGAAAAGCCTAACCTGACATATGACAATGTAATAAATAAGTAGCATACACAATCATATTCAAAACTGAAGAATTTCAGAGACTACATATAAAATATTATGTGAATAGAGAACCCAAACCTGACTTAATCTCCCTGAAGAACCTAGCAAATTCCCATTATCTCATCATGAAATTGTCCCAATGTGATTATATGTCTTCCATAGTTGCCTTATTATTCCATGCCACTTATTATTTGATGTTGAGCCCCTTGTGTGCAAAATATATGTGAAATGAAGCTGGAAACTAGCAATTTCTATGCAGTGGAATGTTGAATTTCTTGATAACTTCTTCTTATGGTGATGTGGTGGTGAGTCCCCCATCAATAGACAGCCCATTCTATTGATGAGGGACTTACCACCACATCACCAGACAGCTCATTATATCGATGAGGGACCTACCACCACATCACAAAACAGCCTATTCTATTGATGAGGGACTCACCACCACATCACCAGACAGCCCATTCTATTGATAAAGGGCTCACCACCACATCACCAGACAGCCCATTCTATTGATAAGGGGCTCACCACCACATCACCAGACAGCCCATTCTGTTGGTGAGGGACTTACCACCACATCACCGGACAGCTCATTATATCGATGAGGGACCTACCACCACATCACAAAACAGCCTATTCAATTGATGAGGGACTCACCACCACATCACCAGACAGCTCATTCTATCGATGAGGGACCCACCACCACATCACAAGACAGCCTATTATATTGACGATGGACTCACCACTGCATCACCAGACAGCCCGGTCTATTGATGAGGGAATCACCACCACATCACCAGATCGGGGACTTACCACCACATCACCAGGCAGCTGTTTATATTGATGCAACCACCCTTTGACTGAATACTTGTTGTTTAAATGTCCTACGCCTTGACTTGTCAGGCTGAATGAGTGACCCCTCTGTAACATCCTAAATGGAAGAGCATCATTCATATTGGTGTTATCATCATATTATTTGATGATTGTAAATATCTTAATCATATCACTTCTTAATCTCCTATGCTTCAGAGGGTGCATATCTAATGCCACAAGCCCCTCTCCATGTTCTAAGTTTCTTAGTCCACTGGTGAGTCTAGTAGTTTTGCTCTGCGCTCTTTCTGGCATACTTGTATCTCAGTATGCTAGAAAGAGTGCATTTGAGGTAAGGGATCCATGCTTGTGCAGAATATTGTTTAAATTATCACACCTAATTTTTTCCCATTCATTCACATCATATTCACAACCTTCCATCATGTATCTAAATGTCCCACCTCCAGACCCCAGATGCATAATCTGATCTAATCAGATGCTTATCATAGTTGTAAGACATTTTCATTTTCCAGCCAACTTTTTAGGCTCTCCAAGTCTAGCTGAAAATGGCTTGATTCATCACTATTTTAGCAATTCATACCATCATGTCATCAGCAAATTCAAACACGCTATTCCTCAGCCGGACCTCAGTGATGTTCACAAATATGATAAAGAGATGTGGACCTAGAATGGAGCCCTATGCCTCTCGACTCAGAGCATCTGTCCATATATATATACATGTATATATATATATATATATATATATATATATATATATATATATATATATATATATATATATATATATATATATATATATATATATATATATATATATATGTATATATATATATATTAAAATATATCCTTCCTTCCTTTATATTAACATCCATTTAATACCTCCCTTTGTTTTCTTCCCCTTAGCCAAGCCTCAATCCAGCTTATAACTTGTGAATAAGTGTCTGTTGAGTATCCCTCAAATGGTTCTACATATAAAGATGCATCTGAATATTCTCCTTTACAAGTTTTCTAGCACTGCAAACTAGTGCCTTTAAGCTAACAGGTCTGTAATTCTCCCCTCATCCACGGAAGTCTTATGGCCTTTTATCGGCGCTACTACATTTGCATTATGCAAATACTAGGTACTTTTGAATATTAAAAATACCACCTGAAAATGACACTTAGAGGAACTTCTAAAACTTCAGCTCTGTGAACTAAGATTCTAGCAAACATGTCATAAGAGTGTGCAGCATTTTTGGTTTCATTTTCTGCTCCTGTTTTTCTACAATTTCTGTTGTCGTTGTAAGAAATTCTACTTTGTCGCCTGTCGTAGTATAGCCTTCAACGTCTTCGTACTTCCGAGTTCTGTGTAGAAATTAATTAGAATTGCTTGCTTAAGAACTCTACTATATCACAATCATTAACCACTACTTCACCATCTACCTTCAGTGGCCCCACACTGCCTTTTTATGTTGAAATTTGTAGAAACTGAGGAGCCTCTTGGCATTTCCCGCTGAACATTCACGAAAAAATGTTCAGCCAGTCTTGTATATGCCCCAACATGCCTCCTAACTTTGTTTCTAGCCATCCGATATGCATCCAAGTTAGCTTCAGGGTTAAAGTCTTTTAAGTTTCTTAAATGCCTACTTCTTTGACCCCAAAACATGTTTTACTTACTTTGTCAGCCACAAAGAGCATCTAACCTTATTCATTCTGATTTGCCTATTGGGAGTGAACCTATCCTGACCAAATACTTCATCTCTTAGAACATCTTACCTTTGTCATGCATTTCGCATGCATGCATGCATTACGATACATACATGTATGCATGCATTTCATGCATACATGCATGCATTATATACATGCACTGCATGCATGCATGCATTACGATGCGCCCCTAAACCACAATAACTAACTAACTTTGGCATGCATTTCAACCTGACAATTACTCTTCATACTGAATTTCACCCAGGAAGAGCCTGACTTTATGACATTTCCCCCTATAAAAACTTGGAATTAGTGTTCTATTGTTCCCTACACTTCCATCATATAATGAAAGGCATATAATGTTATCGCTATGTTATAAGTTCTACTATGTTTACATTGTGTACAAAATTTGTCCTCCTTTGTAAGTACCAGAACTAACATTTAGTTTCACTTGGAGGTTCATGTATCATTTGAAACAATACATTTTCCTCAAAACGAACCATGTTCATTTCAATCAAATTACTCCCGATTTCATTAAGCTTCTAGTTTTGTCTCTCAACCCTGCAATGTTAAATTCCCCAACAATGGAGTCGCACTGTAAACTCTCCTACCGATCTCTTCCTGCATCAATCTGTCAGGTTTTCATCGTGATCTCGTATGCTCCAATCCGTAACCATGTTCCCTTTCTCAGAATAAATTCCATAAAGGTTCTGCTCCCCCACCACAAACACTACCTCTACAGCATGATATTTCATAGCTTTCCTGACATCATACCAGAGTATTCCACCTCATATCCATGACTTCCTTTGATGAGCATGCATGCTGTAATCAGTCAATTCGAATTCCTGCTAGTTACATCCAAAAAAAAATCATTATCCCAGTGATGCATACCAAATCTAGCTTTTCAGACAACATAAACCGTGGCATTTCCCAAGCTTGCCTGTCACTACCGTAGCACTCGTACAACCTGTGCACAAAAGAACCTAACTCCATTTGTTAAGCCCCGGGAAACCTATATGTACGCTAAGATGGCGCAAGCGAGATCGTGTTATGGTGAGAATACTTAGTTATCGCGTGGTCGTCACGCTTTTGACTCACGACCACTGGACCGAAGGATCGCTCTACAGTACCATGTTACGGCCGCTGTCCCGAGCAGGGTCAGCTCATCACCAGGACCCAGGCTGTTGTGGTCTCAGTCTCGTGGGCAGGGTCAGCTCATCACCAGGACCCAGGCTGTTGTGGTCTCAGTCTCGTGGGCAGGGTCAGCTTATCACCAGGACCCAGGCTGTTGTGGTCTCAGTCTCGTGGGCAGGGTCAGCTTATCACCAGGACCCAGGCTGTTGTGGTCTCAGTCTCGTGGGCAGGGTCAGCTTATCACCAGGACCCAGGCTGTTGTGGTCTCAGTCTCGTGGGCAGGGTCAGCTAATCACCAGGACCCGGCTGTTATTGTATTAGTCTCCCGAGTATGTCATGTGGATCTGCTGGAGAAACTGCCGATATGATGCTATAGCTGCAGACTTCCTGCTGGGAATGACAGACCCACTACCCAGCCGAAGTGTGCAATACTAGTGTAGGGTGTTGACAAAGTGAAGAAACATTTGGTAAAGGACACGGCAACCAAATGTGTAGCCAATCAATGGCAAGTAGGTCTGTTGCTGCCAATTAAAAGCAAGTCTTTTGCTGTTGTTTATTCGAATTGTTCGTATATCCATCTTGCTTCCGTATATCCACCCAATTTACCCTTATCCATTTTGTTTTCTATGGCATTGCGCCTGCCCGGTTGTTTTTTTCGGACTCTACACTAATATACTCCCAAGGTGTAATGTAACGTTATTTGAACTTCATTCCTGGAACCTGGGAATGTAAGACGTTATCCATCTGCAGGGAACCCTGGAGGACGGTACCGAGTTCGACAGCAGCATCCCTCGTGGCCAGCCTCTGACGTTTACGTTGGGCTCGGGTCAAGTCATCAAGGGCTGGGATCAAGGTCTCATCGGGTAAGTCGCTGTTTGTTTGTGTCGCTCTCGTGGTCTGGTCTGGTCATGGTCTTTTCATGGCCACTGTCTCATGCGCCCTAATGTTAATGCCGTGTTGTGATATGAACTTCGTGCTGCTGACCGGTGTGATGTGTCCAAATACCACTTTCTCTGATGATCTGTCTGCCCTCCTGTCGATGTTGGTTCGGTGTGGCACCAGCGCAACGAGCCAGATTTTGACCAGTTTTAATTCTTATACTGGATGCTATGCTAGCATGACATGATTTGGCTTCTTCCGGCCATGTGAACATTGATATTGTATAAACAAGGTACTTGTTTATACAATATCAATACCTATACCTTTACCACAAGCACATTGTCTAACACCCGCAAGAACAGCCAGAGGTCAATAAATGCTGAGATTTGTCACTCACAAAAGAAGGTGAAACATTTGTTGCACAAACGAGTGATGCAAGCAGCCAAATTGTGATCTTCTTTTAAGCAGAGAGACGTCGGAATTCGGAAATTTCATATCACCTGTATGACCTTCCACGGCAAAATTAGCCGAAGCATGTCTCGCCCCAATCAACGATCCGTGTTGTAGCTTTGCCGCCGGGTAGCACAATTCCCAGCTGAACTCACGTAAAAAAATTAGTCGCGTGAGTGACAAATTGTCGTCAAAGCCGACTACTACGCTACCGAACAAATAAACGTCTGAGTACAGCTCCCCTTGCCGCGATGCGTTTCGCCGCCCCCTACAGGTAATATGTTTAGGTGATACCAGCCATGGTTATTCACAAGAGACTGTGTTTTATATATATATATATATATATATATATATATATATATATATATATATATATATATATAAATCGAATCAAAGTATCATCCGGCGGACACTCGCAAAAACCAGACTAACACAATCAATATGGACAGTTCATCTTACAACGCGCTGAGAAGAGAGCTTGACAAGCAGATTTAAGTGACATCACGCGGCAGCAAATTAAGCACACTGCGTGTCGCTATTGACAGGGACACACCAAAAGCAGTTACGATGTTGACTTTAGGCTCACAACCGATCACCTTGGCCCCAAGGGTGATCCATCATGCAGTGGCTGGGCGCTAAATGACCAATGCAGTCGATGCGCCCTAAAGCCCAAATAAATAACTAACTAACTAACTCATGCAGTGGCAGGGTACCTCGCGCATTGACCTGTTGGTTTATAGTCGGTTCTCTTTCGCGTATGTATATGGCCTCCAGTATGGGCAGGTGTTGGGCTTGTGTGGTCTGGCGATGGTAGTGGTGTTGTCAACCATTGTCTCGTGGGTCGTGTGCCGTGATGTGTGTCAGTATGCGTCTGTGGGTCACCTCTCTGCAGGTGTATGGTGATGCGCCTGCTGAGTGAAGTTGTTGTCATTCTGAGGTAATTGCTATCTGGACGGAGCGCGATCTTCAGTTGTGCGTTTGTATTGTTATATTGGATTGGATTGTTTCAGCAATGGTGTGTCGGATGGGGCGCTGTATAACCCATGCGCCCCTAAACCCCAATAACGGCGGTTGATGCGCCCCTAAACCCCAATAACAATGTATATCTCTATCTGGGCGCTGCATAGCCCATGCAGTTGATGCGCCCCAAAGCCTCAATAACAACGATGTGTCAGATAGCTTGTTTTGCATGATGAATGATAAGTGAACGGGTGGTGTTTTTTAATGACTAGTTTCAGTTCATCGCCGGGAACGTCTTACAGTTACTCCTGACTATGCTGCGAATCACCTTTCATCCGTCTGTCCGTCCGTCTCGTATTGCCGGTGTGAATTCATGCACAGCCTGAGGCCAATTTCACTAAAATCACAAGCTGTGTATTCACACCGAATTCGGTGTGAATACACAGTTTGTGCTGTTATTTGTAAAGATGGCATTTCACTAACATCACGAGCTAACAAAACTACAATATCCAAAGTACATCGTTTGTTAGTCACAAACTACACAGAAATGTGTGTTATTACATCGTCTGAATTTCACCAAGGTTGTCGGGTGTTCACAATCTTTGCAAATACACCGCTTGCGATAACACACGTTCTAGGCTGTGTGAATTTTGGTGGAGAGCAGTGGCAGTAAAGGAAACATGGATGAATTTGATTTGTTTTTCGAGGAGGCTCCGCCGCGGCGAGCAGCAAGGGTGTTCAAGCCTCTTAGCAACCTACACTTCGATAGTGAAAACTACTTCAGGTACCTATGTACCTAATCTTCATTGTCGGATGAAGAGGGACATTACAGGCTAGAACCAAACATCTGAATAGATGCCTATGTTTAGTTCTTCTCATGAATCTAGGGGGCCATGCCCCCCACCCCCAGACAGGGGCGGATACAATGGGGACGCTGGGGCATGTACCTCCGCCCCATGAAAAGTTGGCACCCCTCCTGCCGGGTAATTGCGCCCCTCCGGGAAGGCTAGAGTGCACCCTTCAAATTTTTTCTGCCAGAGGCACCTCTCTGAGGAAAAGGTGTCCCTTGGAAGAAAAGGCTGCCCTCTGGGAAGACCCGAGTATACAAACCTAGGTAGGTAGGTAAATAGGGTAGCTACTACCTGCCTAGAGCCCAGGGGTGTTTGTTGTTTTACTCTTTTGAGGAGGAAAGTGCCCCCTCAATGTTGGCTTTGCGCCCCCCCCCACACTAATTTAAACTTTTAACATGGAACCCCGTGGAGTGTCCCCTCCAATCCAATTGGGGCTGCCCATTGCCTTCACGTATTTTTCCCCCACCCCACCCCCAAATAAGTTTCAAAAATCAACACCCGTGCTAGAGCCTCTAGGACCCCACTGGCATTAGTACATACCTTGCTTAAGTAACATACCGGATTGAAGGTAGCTAAGGAGGCTTGTTCTTCATGCATGCAAACCTCCACTTGCATCAGTCATTCGGTAGGTTCTAGGTAGGCGCCTACATACCCGCCACAGCCCACAGCCAGCACTGATCCACAAAACACGAAGGTCACTGTCATATTGAATCACTCCATGCTGTCCTCAATAGCTTATGAAGCTGTGCTCACAAACACATACGCAAATCACTCACGCAAATTAAATTCAGTCACTTCACCCACCCCCCACCATCACGGGCCAAGCATGGCGATACTACTGGTTTTCTGCTGTCTTTCCATTGTTGGCGCACGCGCAGCCTTGCATTTTTGCAATTCGGTCGTGATGCAAATTCCGTATTATTTGGGCTTGCCTGCCATCGGAACCCAGGGGTGGATCGATAAATTGTAATGATTGAGGAACTAGAAATTGAACTATCGATGTAGGGTAAGGCCTCGGATAACATGGTAAAAAAATACGGGTACGGCCGGATACAGGGGGATTGGGGTGCATTCCTCCAGTGCTCCCACATGGAAGGTGGCTCTCCTCCGGCCGGGCAGAGGAGCCGCTCTGCAAAGGCTCTAATATCTCCCCCCCCACCAACGAATTGTTCAGTATTAGGCGTCCCTCGGAGGCTTCCGGCGGAGGTACCCCTCCAGGTGCTTTAGCAGAGGAGCCCTCCGTAGAAATAACACATCCCTCCAGACAATTGCCTTATGGAAATTCCTGTATCCGCCCCTGACGGGGGGGGGAATTGCCCAGGCAGTGGCTGAAGATGCCATCACTCGGTGGGTTGTGATGGGATTGGTAGTGGGTTCGTCGCTGTGTAGGAGGAGCGCAAATTTCCATTGGGGACACATGCCCCCAGTGCCCTCTGTATCTGCTCCTGTATTGAGGATAATGAAGCATATGCATTAGCAGGCCGAGAATCCAGGGAGGGTTTCTCGGCCTGCTGGGATGTCAGCTGATTTTCCTATCAAGGGTTTATTGTATTGAAGGAAACTGTTTATAATGAAATTTCATATTTTCCATCGTTCGGTCTTATGTATCTTAATTCTTCATTACATTGTTAATTTGTCAGAATTTCTTCCCTTAATCATTATTGTAAATAAATCATATTATATTGTAATATCTGCGTTCTTTTTATACTGAAAGGCATTGTAAAACCACACTGTTTGTAATACACTCGCAACATCCTGCCAGGATTACAATTTTGTCATTACAGAGCAAGACCTTTGTGAAACTTGATTTAACACAGTTTGTGATTTGCATCACACTGTTTGTTAGCAAACTGTGTGAGTACAAAAACAATAGTGAAATTGGGCACTGATCATATTCCTGATGTCATGTGAAGTGACGAAGTGTCGACATGCAGAATATAAACTAGGGCTGGGATGGCCGAGTGGTTAAGGTGTTGAGCTCTGGATGCCGAGGTCCCGGGTTCAGCACTCGCACCGCTCGGAACATTTCCCAATCCTGCGGCCCACCTGAGAAACAGTGTGGGCGGCGCCATTGGCCGTGATTGTGCATAAAGTGCGTCGTGAGCAACCCAATAAACAAACAATAAATGCACAGATTATACGCTATGTGCTCTTTAAGTCAGATACCTTTACCCATTATAAGCCTTGGACAAATTCTGAATCAACACCAATACGACCACAGAAAGCTAATAGGAAGAATCGAAACCACGTCCAAGAAACAGCAAAGCCGCAGTGGCCTCTGACCAGCAATGGATATGTGTATATATATATATATATTGCACTGGATGTTACTGTCTCCTGCCCTCATGATTACTGGATTCCGCCGTCTCCATCTCCAACACCGTCTGCACTCCCACTATCTTTCACCAGAAGTTCTTGACGTTGGCGGGCTATTTGTCTCACCAATGTCCCTTCTCATTGTCGCCTACGTCACCTATCCTTGTCACCAAAAATGTCCATCACCAGCGGCGTCATTCGTATCACCGTCGGGCATAGTCCCTACTATCAGCTATTCCAATCCCAGTGGCCAGTGGCATTTATCCCGATTACCCGCGACCTGTGTCATCAGCACCTGTGACCTGTGTCACCAGCACCCGCGACCTGTGTCATCAGTGTCATCAGTCCCCCGTTACCGACGCCACCATCCGTGTCAGCCGCGTTCTGTTACCACCGCCCTCTGTACGGCAGCATGTGCGAGGGAGAGAAACGGAAGCTGGTGATCCCGCCCGACCTCGGCTACGGCAGCAGCGGAGCGCCGCCCAAGATACCCGGAGGCGCCACGCTCGTCTTCGAGGTCGACCTGGTCAAGATCGAGCGCAAGGATGAACTCTGATGACTGAATGGTGTGTGATGGCGTTCGGTGGCGAAGTTGTGATGGGGCAAGGTGGGTGTTCGAGGTCGAACGTGCTGCAGCAGTGTCGGCGGACGATGTGAACGCCAAGGCTCGTGGTGCCGGCTGAGGCTGCGTGATGAGGTCCCGCGCCTCGTCCTGCTCTGCTCAATACCAACAGTCAGCTCTGCCCCTTTTGACTCGTATCTTGCGGGAGCGAGCACTGTCGGGGTGGTTTTTGCGGCATTTGTGGTGGTGTTTGTTTTGATGAACTGTCAACGTCTGTAGGTGGTTTTGTTGCTTGTGTCGGCCATAGTATGCGCCAAGCTCTGCGATATGAAGCACAAATAATTGCCGTTTGTATGCACGTGTTTTGGAATCCTAAGATCACCAACAGCTGACTGCAGGTTTCTCTGGTCCCGAAGCTGTTTACCATGTATCCACTTAATTCGTGGGCAGTGTGCTAAGTACTGGCTTGCTGCCCATCCCGGTCGAGACGTGAACTGCGCCAGTTCTCCCCCCAAGTTCTCCACACCGTGCGACTACCACTACAACACTGCTGGGTGCAGTGCTGTACACCGTGCATCTGGACACAGTGGGTTTTGATCGTCGCCATATGGCGTATTTCGTCCTCCTGATTTTGATTTCTGAGCAGGTAGAGCGAGGAACTCCCCTGTAAATGATGGTGGCCCGAGTCATTTTTCCCATACAGCTAGTGATTAAGGTGGAAAGAAGTGGCAGTGAGGCCTCCAGTTCCACCCGCTCGTACACCGGCCAGGCGTACCACACGACAACTCGGCGAGTACAAAAACATAGTTTATTTACAACAGTGCACAGCTTCAGCTATGCAATAATTGACAAGTGATTGCGGGCGCCACAGCTTGGTACTAGCCACGGACGGACAGGTACCAGCGGATCACAGGCGCCGGTCTGGCGTCACGGGCCACACCACAGGCCACCGGACAACACAGTGGTGGCACGGCTGCTCGTGCCTAGTCCGAGTGGCGTCAGTGTGTCGGGTGAGATACACAGGCAGCTGTGCAGGCAGCGTGGCGGACGTTGGCAAGGTTGTGCACGTGATGTCGGTCGGTGTTTAATTTAGAAACGATGGATAACATACGGTGGTTGAAATTTTGCAGACCCAGCCTTTACCCAAGGAAGACAAGTGCATCATGCTAAGTCGCAACTTGCTATGCCTTGGATTTGTTTTATTAAAAGCGCAGCGGGCGATCCGTTTTTCGTTTTACCTCCAAGGTTTCTTTGGGTATGACATGCTATGTCGAGACTTTCCGGTCATTAAACCTAAACATGTGTGTTTTGGTAAGGCTACGTGGTAAACAATACACAATTTATCCCAGCAGCGGTAGGTCGCCTCGAGTTGGCACCGGCAGCGCCAGTTGTGGTCGGCAGTCGGTGTCCCTGGCGGGCTACCAGCGAGCGAAAAGGAAGCAGAGCGACTGGCTGAAAGATCGTCAGTGTGTGTTGAGCGACATCTGCCCGCCGGTGGCGGACACGGCGTTCTGCACGCACATCACGCGCGTGCCTGGACGGTGCGCGTTCTCCCACCGGTGCTGTGACGTCACGTCGTCGAGTGGAAGTCACCGTCAGCCCTCTTGGCCGGTCACTGGGCGGGGCTTTCCGTATCCTCCATCGCAATCGGGAACTGTGAAAGGGGGGCTCACTGTCAGGTCTCTTGGCCGGTCACTGGGCGGGCTATCCTCCCCATAGCCTCCTGCAATGGTGAATGGGAAGGGAGGGAGTGACACAAGACAACAAAAACAAATGTCAGTTGTTGACGGCCACTTGGCACTCAGTCTCCTCCCCTCCACAATGAAGTGTAGTATGGAGGGGGAGGGAGATGACGATCGTTGGCGGTTGCTGAGGTTCCGTCTCCTCATTTCCATCGGAATCTCCTGTAACATGGGGTGACAGGCGGTTTTCGACGGTTAACTGGGGCTTCTCTTCCACTCTGCCAGGATCTTCTGTAACAGGGGATCACAGGCGGTTATCGACGGCCAACTGGGGGCTTCTCTTCCACTCCGCCACGATTTCCTGTGGCAGGAGTCGCAAGTCGACACTGTGGCCCTGGTGTGGCTGTGACAAGTGCAGCGCGGCTCAAATACATACCAGTCTGGTGTGAAGGAAGTCGTGCACTGCACAAGAACGTTGGCGTGATGCTGGTACGGACAAGTGGTATCTTGTGCTTGCCAGTGATATTCTATGCCTATCAGTGACATCACGAATTGCCTGCGGCATGGTCCTCGGCCAGTTTCAAGACCTGAAGCGACACTACACCGGAGGGGTGGTCGGTCTGTGCCAACACCACTTGAGCTCGTGTCAGCCCCATGTGAGCCTGCACCCACCACATGGCAGCCCGTGTCAATGCCACGTGAGTCCGTGTTCTGCCATTGTGCGCCACGTGAACATGTGTCGTCGATTTGGTGATGTGTCGTGGCAGAATAGCGCTATATTGGGGGATTTTCGGCTGGCGGAGAAAGTGTTCGGTGTCGAACGTCGGCAGCCCGTGCGCCCACTGAACGGCGCGTGATCCCGTTTCGCCACAGCGTGACTGGACGTCTTGCATGCCAAATCACGGCGTGACTGGACGCACAACAGCCAGAGAGGCGTGCAGGACGGCGAATTGTCGCACTGGTCGTGGTCCCGTGGTCGTATCCGTGGTCGCAGTCGACGTTCGCCGGCCACATTGCATTAGCGACGTTCTCATGTGCTCTCATTAAAGCCCAATGTCGCATTATCGGACAGGCGAAAGTGGCACTGTCTGACGGCCTTCGTGCGACTCGTACTGGCCTGATTGATTTGCCTTTCACTGCGTCCTGTTATGATTTAACTCGGGCGGCAAGAACGTCTGCAAAAAAAGTGGTCAAGCATCGTTTCTTTGGCGACAAGTTTGGTCGCGACATCAGCTCACAGAGCGCACCACTGCACTTGTCGGCGCTGATGCGTTCAGCAGTCAACGGTCGTTAATGCCGACAAATGATTACCTATCACTGTCTGTATCCGTCTGTGTCTGTACCATTGTAGTTATCTACCACCCACTGCGCGTCTGTGTTATTACCTATCACTGTCTGTATCTGTCTGTGTGTGTGTACCATTGTAGTTATCTACCACCCACTGCGCGTCTGTGTTATCGCCGACATGAGCAGCATCCGTGTCTGGAGCGCTTATGACATTCCGCCATTCCCCGCATGCGCGCACGGGTGTCAGTCGCCTGTGTTTGCCTCTCGGGGCGTGCACGTAGGACCGGTTCTTCATTTCACTTGGTGATCTCACCAGGGCGTATGCGAGTGAAATGGTCAGAGGTCACGTTGACCTCTTCACTAGTTCCAGGCCCGCTTCCGGATAGGAAAGTGATCACGTGCTTAACTGGCCCATGTCCAGCCAGTGTCGCCCGGCCAGCTGGCTCATGTCCAGCCAGTGTCGCCCGGCCAGCTGGCTCATGTCCAGCCAGTGTCGCCCGGCCAGCTGGCTCATGTCCAGCCAGTGTCGCCCGGCCAGCTGGCTCATGTCCAGCGAGTGTCGCCCGGCCAGCTGGCCCATGTCCAACCAGTGTCGCCCGGCCAGCTGGCCCATGTCCAGCGAGTGTCGCCCGGCCGCATCGACTTCTCGCGGTGAACACCAGAGCGAAGAGCAAGCCGTGAAAGTATCCACAGGGAAGCGAGGCTGCTGAGGGCGGGCAGGAAGCGTCTTGGCATCAGGTGCATCAAACACCACCAGCATGCACGCTGCATGAACTGTTCAAACTGATACCGCGTCCAGTCAGCACGTCACCACGTCTCCGTCGTCACATCTGATACAAAGGAAGTCCACCATCGCCAGTGGCGATCGCTAGCTCACCTCGTGTTGCACGGTCCGCGAGCACGGCATATTGTTTGTGTATAAAGCCTGACAGAACTGGTTTAGGCTTTTTCTATTATTGTTATAGGCTTTCTCTCATGTGCTTCAGACCGGTTTGCCTGAACCAGGCTCAGTGTACTTCTCGGAAACTCGGAACCGAAAACAATTATGAGAAATAATAGATGATGAAGTGAAGGCACGATAGCCGTATCTTCAAACTGGTTCTCGTTCTGAGATAGGTATGTTTCGTGCAGACTGTGAGGCTTCCCCGCGGGAAATCTTCGGGATTATTTTTCTGCATATAAATTGTCTGGGAATATTTCGAATTAAGGAACTCCAAAAATAAGACACACCAGAGTAAGTCAGGTTAGTTTCAACATCAACATCGAAGGTCGGGAGGGGTAGGGCGAGAATTTGCCGCCTCGTGCCGCATTTCGACGCGAAAGCTCTATGGGCTTTAATCTATGGAGGGATATTTTTTTAAGGTGTTTATGCATGAAACATAAACATTCGTTGACATAAAGGAAGCGTGTCATGCAATTAAGGAACTCAATGCATTTTTAGGAGATACAAGGTTATGTCATACATCTGGGTCCCGATCCTTTGTAACTTAGCCAAATAAAATGGTGAAGATCGGTTCTGAATTTAGTTGCGGGTGGTCTAGGTCTAGGAAACTGAGGGTCTAGGTCATGCCTGGACGTGGATGACGTCTGAGGCGTGACTCGCCAACTAGAGGCGGAGAGAGCCGACAGAGGTATTCGCAGATGCCGCCGCCTTTTTGGCACCGCATCCTTCGTCGTCACTCCAATAGGCAGACAGTTGCCTGATGTTAGCGGCGGTGACGCTGGGACCCTGGAGGTGATGCTGGGATCGTAAATGTGACTGGGGCAGCAGGTGTGACTATGTGATCGTCTAGATTACTCCGGAACCGTGCAAGGCAGGGAAGGGATGGAGTTCGGGGTGGCAACGGCCGTAATAAGCATCACAATCGACCAGGAATGGATGCGCCGAGATAAATGGCCCTCACAATTGGCGTGCGCGGAGTGACGGTTGGGAGGGGGCGGGGGGAGTGGTGAAGGTGTTGACCTCTGAATACCATGGTTCAACACTCATCACTCGGGACACTTCTCAATCCTGTGGCCTACCGGCGAAAGAGTGTGAACGGCGCCATTAGCCGTGATCGTGCAAAAAGTGCGTCGTACACCGCCCAATAAGCGAATGGCCGATGGGTGACGTGCGTTGTGCGGGGTCTGTTTGGTGACCTGGGAACGCCGAAGCAGGTCGAGTTGTGCCGTGATAGAGAATACATAGAGATAATAGATAGGGGCCCGGACTGGCCACCAGGACAGTGTGATTGAAGCTGCTCGAGCCGCCCGGGACGTTGCACTGTCCCCACTAGGTCAGTAGTACTCGCCAGAACAGTGTAGGAGTCCAGCAAAACACTGCCCGACAAGCTATGGCTATGCCGTCACGGTCTTAAATATGCATCATGGATCATGTATCGTGGATTCCAGCCATTTTCACTGCATTATATACAATGATATATTTTTCACGCCCACCGTGCCGGCGATCTCGTCTGGGTTCCCCCCCCCCATCCCACACACACACAGTACTGGAGACCTCGTCTGGGTCGCCCGCCCACAGTGCTGGAGACCTCGTCTGGGTCGCCCGCCCACAGTGCTGGAGATCTAGCCTGGGTCGCCCGCCCACAGTGCTGGAGATCTAGCCTGGATCGCCCGCCCACAGTGCTGGAGATCTAGCCTGGATCGCCCCCGCCCACAGTGCTGGATACCTCGCCTGGATCGCCCGCCCACAGTGCTGGATACCTCGCCTGGGTCGCCCGCCCACAGTGCTGGAGATCTAGCCTGGATCGCCCGCCCACAGTGCTGGATACCTCGCCTGGATCGCCCGCCCACAGTGCTGGAGATCTGGCCTGGGTCGCCCGCCCACAGTGCTGGATACCTCGTCTGGGTCGCCCGCCCACAGTGCTGGAGATCTAGCCTGGGTCGCCCGCCCACAGTGCTGGATACCTCGCCTGGATCGCCCGCCCACAGTGCTGGATACCTCGCCTGGATCGCCCGCCCACAGTGCTGGATACCTCGCCTGGATCGCCCGCCCACAGTGCTGGATATCTCGCCTGGATCGCCCGCCCACAGTGCTGGATACCTCGCCTGGATCGCCCGCCCACAGTGCTGGATACCTCGCCTGGATCGCCCGCCCACAGTGCTGGATACCTCGCCTGGATCGCCCGCCCACAGTGCTGGAGATCTAGCCTGGATCGCCCGCCCACAGTGCTGGAGATCTCGCCTGGCTCCTTCCTCGTCTATGAAGCGTGTCACGATGGTAGCGTCATTAAGCGTTCTCGGTCGGTACACCTCTAAGCTACAGCCGTCCATCACAAAGCGGCGTGGCGCCGTGGTGTCAGCCCAGTCTGGCTAAGGCGCCCAGTGGGAGCAACAGCTATTGCTGACCACAAAATAGCCTCTCCGTCACTGCACGTGCACCATCTGCCCTCTTCGCTCTTTTGAGCTCCAAATATTGCATAATATCTTCACGTTTAAACGATAATAAGGCTTAGCTTCAAATGTGACCTGCCCTGACTCGACCAGTACCCAGATCGGTACTTACTTGACCTGATCTGAGCGGTAGTTGGAACGAAACCATCTGACCTAGTCTGGCCTGATCAGCGGTCGAATGGCATTCACCCAACCTGACCAGCATCCTGGCTGGCCCTCATCTGACCTGAACAGTGGCCGGACTGATCCTCACCTGACCTAGCCTGACCAGTAGTCGACAGACCTTCACGTGACTGGATCTCACCTGACCTGGACTAGTAGTATGGCTGCGGGGCGCCATAGCTCGGCGCCGGCGGTCCGTAGCTGGTGCTGGGGCACTTGGTCACTGTGTGGTACTCGTGCTGTGTGTGGGTGGCGTACACCGTCTGGTACTGGTGCTTGGTCGCGTACTCGGTCACGTACTGGTACTGCGGCTTCTTCACCGTTTTCTGGGGGGGGGGCGGCAGCGTGGTCAGTGCACGTACTTGTCACAGGTGCCACTTAAAGGAGCCACCACTCGTGAAAGAATAAGGTCAGTCCAATCCCAGGGCGCCTGTCGCCTGATGCGATATCAAAGGCATGCTAAGATGAGAAGTAAGTAAGTACATAATATGGCGCAATATCGAAAGTAGAGATAGGGACTTAGCAGTACAAAAGAACAGGGATAATATGACCAAGTATTTATCGCTGTTGCAATCGTCTGGCGTGGTAAAGTAAGCAAGTCGTTGCTACAGCTTATCGCTTATCATGTACTTCAATGGTTATTGTATGTCTCGCACACGCTGGGAAGGCATTGAAATGTTTCGAAAAGCTTGCAAGGTGAGCGTTTTCATGTCAGAGCTGCGGCAGCGACACACACTAGACGGCCGTACTCATGAAGACGGTCCCGTAACAGAGCTGCTGCACCTTTCTCGTGCGGTACTGTTAAGTGTACCACACGACATACACAGGGCGGCCGTACTCACGTAGACGGTCTCGTAGTAAGGCTGCTGCACCGTCTTCGTGTGGTACTGCTGTGAGTACTCCACGACAGTCTCCGTATAGTACTCTGGCTTATGGACGTACTCGGTGACCACGTCCGTGTAGTAGTTGGTCTTGGTGGCGTACTTGGTGATGTGCTTGGTGAGGGTGTGGTGGTCCATGTAGTTGTGCGTGTGCCACACGTACTCGGTGTTGGTGTAGTCGGGGTGTTTGTCCAGCAGCGCCTTCGTCTTGTACACCACCTGTCACGAACGACTCGTGTCAGAACACAACCTTCTCGGGCTACACCTGACACTGGGCTGTATCCCACCATTTGATACCGTTATCCGTGTCTACTCGTGTCAGAACACAACCTTCTCAGGCCACACCTGACACTGGGCTACATCCAACCACTTGATACACGTTACCCGTGTCTACCTGTGTCAGAAAGCAACCCTCCCGGGTGATACCTGGTACTGGGCTGTATCCCACCATTTGTTATGCGTGACTGTCAAACATCCAATTTATTGGTGAAAATGATTGACTGTGAAATGCGAATGACTATCAACGTTTATAAAATTAATTGAAACCGATTCATGTCCACAAGTAAGAAGCTTCATTATATCAGTATTATATACAATTTATATACATTCTTCCCAATGTAATTTAGGAGACAACCAAGATTCAAAAGTACCGCACCGACTCGTACAGGATTCGCTGAAGCGTACTCTATGATAATTGTTAGCACCGACTTCATAATTTTTCGGCTGATGAGAAAACATGTGTTCTCGCTCAGCATGGTAAATGTGACAGCTCTCAAACAGCAAAGCTCCAAAGGAACAAATCAAAACAATAGTAGAGCAAAGTTGACTTGCAACAGGCTAATCACGCTCCAGGCGCACAACATCGAAATAACAAACTGGCGGGTCGCTGCTCAGTGGTCTGTTCGTGGGTGGATCACTGCTGAGCTGCCTGCTCAGTGGTGGGTCATTGCTCATCACTACTGACCTGCGTCTGGGTGATCAGTTTGTACGGCAGCGTCTTGATCACCTCCTTCCACTCGGTGATGGTGGTGGGCCAGTACTGCGTCTCCGTCGCGTACTTGTACATGGTGTAGGGTACCACTTCGTACTCCGTCGCCCATTGTGTCTTGTACTGCGTCATTTTATCCCAGGTCGTCTTGAATTGCGTTCTCGGGAAGCAGACGGGCTTGTCATGAACGGCCGGGGCGCCGTAGCTGGGCGCCGGGGCGCCATAGCTGGGCGCCGGGGCGCCATAGCTGGGCGCCGGGGCGCCGTAACTGGGGGACAGAGCCGGAGGGCCGTAGCTAGGACGCTGGAAGTACCCGGAGCGATCCTCTGCCTTGGGGGCGGGCGCCGGCGACAAGTCGGTGTCTTCACTCGTCACCCAGACGGCCAGCAGAGCCACGATCAGGGCTTGTCTCAGCATTCTGCGACAGACGTGTGGTGATGACGTTAGTACGAGACCACGGAAGACGCATGGTGATGACGTTAATACGAGACCACGGCAGACGCGTGGTGATGACGTTAATCCGAGACCACGGCAGACGCGTGGTAATGACGTTAATACGAGACCACGGCAGACGCGTGGTGATGACGTTAATACGAGACCACGGAAGACGCGTGGTAATGACGTTAATACGAGACCACGGCAGACGCGTGGTGATGACGTTAATCCGAGACCACGGCAGACGCGTGGTAATGACGTTAATACGAGACCACGGCAGACGCGTGGTGATGACGTTAATACGAGACCACGGAAGACGCGTGGTAATGACGTTAATACGAGACCACGGCAGACGCGTGGTGATGACGTTAATCCGAGACCACGGCAGACGCGTGGTAATGACGTTAATACGAGACCACGGCAGACGCGTGATGATGACGTTAATACGAGACCACGGAAGACGCATGGTGATGACGTTAATACGAGACCATGGCAGGCGTGCGGCTAGGGTCGAGTGCTGACCCGTGACCGGTCAGATGCAGTGTCGAGTGGTTACCCGTGACTGGTCAGGATACGTGTCGAGTAGTGGCCCGTGACCTGCTAGGTCACGGCACAGCCGACCTACGGCCGGTGCTCATGAGTGGCCTGTCGCAGAATCAGTGCCGATCTGCACTCTGCACGGCCGCTGCAGGGGAGCCGAGTTTCTCGCGGACGGCGTCCCGATGCCGCCTGCCTGGTCGGCCGGGGGCCGTCACTGTGGTGAAAGTTCTCTCTGCTCTGCACACGGGGCGCGCCGGCAGGTCACGTCGCCAATATGTGGTGTAGCGGACGGAGGAGTTGTGCAGTTGACCGGCCGTGAGTGTGCTCTGCACCGGTCGGCTGACCACACGCGGATGTGGCGTTCAGCAGCCAGTTGTCCGCCGGTAATGGCGCCCTCAGCATGGGCTAATCCACGGCTCACCGGCCCGTGCATAATGTATTGCCGCTTTATGACGGGGAGTACCACACTAAGCTTCGGTGACTAATCACCTGGCGCTAATGTTACTGCAGCTGACCGTTGGGATCCTCCCTCGCAGGATATTGTCGCAAGTCTTAGTTGACGTGTAGCTTGTGTGTGTGACTCAGCTGAGTGTTGGACTGCTGGACGTTGTTGTTGGTGTTCCCGCTGTGCTCCGCCCGTCACAAGTGGGCGGGCCTCACGAGACCCTCAAAACTCGCCCACTGAGCACGAGACCATCGGCGCCGGGCTCTTCAGAGCCGGCACGTGAGATGTGAGAAGTGGATAACCCACCGCCACCCCTGCCCTGTACCGCCCGGCCGACCGGTGTGGTGCCGGCGACACATGTGCCGCGCCTGAGCCAATTATGACGTCACGAGTCGACGGTGACGACACGCGACGTTCAGGACAGTCGGCTGTGTGTGACGGCGGTGCATTGCACCACTTGGGCAGAAATTGTGCGCATTTCGGGCTGAGGACGTCCGCCCCGATCCGGTGTGCATCGCAAAGTACCCTCACCGAAGAACGTCCCAATTCAAACTGTATGGACTGTAAGAACTGTAAGACTGTAAGACTGTAAGACTGTAGGAACTGTAAGGCGTTCAACTGTAAGAACGCCCGGTTGTGACGTCCAAAAATTATACCTGAGATGACAATTCGTATTCAGTGGTGTGAAAGTCATTGTTACGAAGCGCAGACTGTCGGCGAGTAACGCTGCCGCCAAGCGCCATTTCACACCGTCCAAGCAGGAAAGCGAGCATTACCAGGCCGTTTATGGGAGAAATCTCGTTTGCCGCGTTTCTACCGATTCGTCCATTTTGGCGCTACGTCTGCAAAACGCTGAGATGCCTGATGGTGTGCAAACAAACTCCATCGGAAAACAACAAAAAGACGGGAAATCTCCAGCTGGTTATGCTTGGGCATGTTTTTCCCTGAGCCGCCGCTATAAGCGTCATCCCATCTGGCCCTAGCCGGCACAGTCACGGTCCTCGGTGTTCCAGTTCCGGTGTGCGCCGCACAGCGCCAGTTGAGCGTACTCAACGGCTTGTCGTGGCACTCGGTGGAATACAGCGACAGCGACAGACAGGAACACCACAGCTTATCTACACAGATTACAGTGACAGTGCTACAGCTTGTCTACACAGATTGCGATGGCAGGGCAAGAGGGCTTGTTGCCAGCATGCCAAACTTGTTTTCCGAGCAACTCCTTTTATTTAAAAATGGATACGTCTTGGCCTTAGTTGCATGTATTATTTTTGCAGTAATTATGAGGTCTGAGTATTGTTCGCCTTTCTCAAGCGTTTTGAAATAATTATTGTTGCCTGTCCACCACACGTAGAATGAAGCTACTAAAGATATGTGCCACTGTAGAATGACGGAGACAACTTCATATCATGTATAAATTGTATCGAGCATTCAAAAGGATACTCCATGTGCCGATATGCAAATATTTCAGGAATTTCCAGCAATCGATTACATCGATAAAATGAAAGCATACAATAGCCACTACGAACGCGGAGATGAACGTCAAATTTGTTTAAGATAATTATCAAACGTTTAGCGAAAGCAGCGTGTTGTGCAGCGATAATGCCTCTTTTGGAGACATCACCTGGGTGGAGTTTACCATCAAATATGCAGGACAATGCTACATGATCAACACCAGATGAGGGCACGTGTCTTCCCCGCCTGGCTGACGTGCTAGGCTGACATCAACTGGTAATGAGCTATCAACATTTGTACTGCCTTGGTTTTGACACGATTCATAGCGTTTACCACCCAGCGAGTTTTCATTGAAACGCTACTCTTCCATAGAGCAACGTCTCGTACGAGGTGAACTTTGTGGAATTGAGCGGTACACGTGCTGCATGGTTCGGCTGAGAAGCTGGCTGTGCACGCCCGGGATCCCACATCGCACACGTGGCCCGGTCACCCGAGTGAACATTCGGCTGAGAAGCTGGCTGGCACGCCCGGGATCCCACATCGCACACGTGGCCCGGTCACCCGAGTGAACATTCGGCTGAGAAGCTGGCTGGCACGCGCGAGATGACGCGGCTCAAACGCGGCCCGCGTCACCCGAGTGAAACTCGACCGGGACGCCGCAGGTCTGAGGCAGGCGTGGGAAAGTCATCCAGTAAGAACGTTGCGACGCCAATGTCACCCACGTTATGCCGGTGCACGAGGCGCTGGCTCCCCTATACTGAGCGTGAGGCTCTTTCTCAATCGGCTTCGTACCGATCCAGTCTTGGGCTAATTCTCGTTTTTCTTATCTTTAGGATAGCCGCAAGCTGAATTCCTTGATATTTTGCACATCCTTGAGGATTAATTTAATTCACATGAGTATTTCCTGTGAATTGATTATGTTACTTTGCATGTCTTATCATTGAATGCAGTTGGTCCCAACACTAGTGGAGTTGTCCAATATCTTCCGATAATTTCAGGTGGTGCTTTTCCATGGCCTTGTGATTTACAGGTGGTGATTTTCCATGCACCCCCATGAGCACCTATGTTACACCTATGCTCAATTTTTAAAAGTTAGGTGGTTTTCAGCCGCTTTTATGTTCTGCTGTAGCTGTGAATGCTAATGTACCTGTGGACACTAAAACCTCACCGATGGTTTCCGATGCACACCAAATAAATATCGGTACCAAGTACAAAAGCATTAATGCAATTGTGATCTAACGTTGACATCACCTTTTGTATGACATTCACTTAAGAGACGGATTGCACAAATACATTTTGGAAATTAACTACGTCGCCGCTTTGTCATAGCTTGAACCAAGATCCGAATGAACAGTTAGCCATTGATCAGTTGTGTTCCAAATTATTTCATTAGCATATTTTCAATTGCAATACAGTCTTAATGATCATGAAAAATGAAAGATAAGCTTTATGTGAATGGTTTCATACCATGAAATGGACCTCCCTCAAAAGAAGTCCCTTTTATAACATAGCACTTGTCATATAACTTAGGACGCCCTGTAAGAGGAGTTCCCTTTATGCTATATTTATCTGCCTTCCAAAAAAACTTTCCTTCCTCCATTCAAGACCGTTAATGTTATTTGACACTTCAATTCCTTACCAGCACAGCTTCTTCTTGACCAATATTTATGAATCTATGCAAGAAGGTACCATTCGGTTTGTTTCACTGTCTGACAATATGCAACAGCGTTCACCACGTCACACACGTCACACCACGGCTGTGATGTGACGTGTGTGACGTGGCACCGTCTACAACTCAGTGAACTGGCTGGCAGATACCGACAACTCAGCTGACCTCCCAACACAGCACGGCGGCGCCAGCCGACCTACCTGATGACCTGATGTAAGGTCGCAGCTGACCTGCCAACACAGCACGGCGGCGCCAGCCGACCTACCTGATGACCTGATGTAAGGTCGCAGCTGACCTGCCAACACAGCACGGAGGCGCCGGCCGACCTATCTGATGACCTGATGTGGGGTCGCAGCTGACCTGCCAACACAGCACGGAGGCGCCAGCCGACCTACCTGATGACCTGATGTAAGGTCGCAGCTGACCTGCCAACACAGCACGGAGGCGCCGGCCGACCTACCTGGTAACCTGATGTGAGGTCGCAGTCGACTGTCAACACTGAAATCGGTTCGCGGTGGAGGCCGTACGTGCTCAGACCGAGGCGCAGCTCCGAGTGACTTGCTGAGGCCTGTCGACGCTTTCATTTATATGGGCCAGCGCTTGGGTCGCCCGTACCACTCTCGCTTTTCCATGGGTAGGTGCGCGAGGTGCGTGCCAGACCGCCACCGGCGTATCCATCCTAAGTTTGATCTGTCAGCGCTGTTTCGCCTCTTCCGTCTTTCTTTCAGCTTGATTGAGGACTGGCCGAGCCTGGCTCAGTCAGAGTGTGCTGACCTCCTCCGTCGAGGACTGGCCGAGCCCGGCTCAGTCAGAGTGTGCTGATCTCCTCCGTCGAGGACTGGCCGAGCCCGGCTCAGTCAGAGTGTGCTGATCTCCTCCGTCGAGGACTGGCCGAGCCCGGCTCAGTCAGAGTGTGCTGACCTCCTCCGTCGAGGACTGGCCGAGCCCGGCTCAGTCAGAGTGTGCTGACCTCCTCCGTCGAGGACTGGCCGAGCCTGGCTCAGTCAGAGTGTGCTGACCTCCTCCGTCGAGGACTGGGCGAGCCCGGTTCAGTCAGAGTGTCCTGACCTGCTCCGAGGATGTGACGCCCGGTCACATGAAGCGCTATGCTGCAGCGTAATTCCTATGATAATTCAGATGGCTTGCATTTCCCGCGAGCGCCGTCTTGCTGTAGTTCCGGTGACATTCCCCACCCTCCCCCTGGTCAGGTACCCTGGCCAGGACCTCTCCCTGATCACCTTGACCTGACCTCTTTCTCTCTCCCTGCTCAACTGCACCTGACTCCTCCCTGGTCAGCTTGACGTGACCTCTTCCTGGTCAGCTGCACCTGACCACTCCCCAGCCAGGTGCACCTGACCCCCTCCCTGGTCACCTCAACCTGGCCTCTCCCTGCTCAGCTGCACCTGACCCCTCCCTAGTCCGATGCCAGATGCACCTGACTTATCCCTGGTCAGCTTCACCTGACCCATCCATGGTCAGTTGCACCTGATCCCTCCGAAGTCAGCTGCATTGTTCCCCCTGGTTAGCTTCACCTGTCCTCTACATGGTCAGCTTCATCTGACTTCTCCCTGGTCAGCTTCACCTGACCCATCCATGGTCAGTTGCACCTGATCCCTCCCAAGTCAGCTGCATTGTTCCCCCTGGTTAGCTTCACCTGACCCATACCTGGTCAACTGCACCTGACTCTTCCCTGGTCAGGTGCACCTGACCCCTACCTGGCTGCTGCATAGGATCAGTGGCGGAGTCAGCGTCTTGCTAAGGAGGGGGCACATGTTTTTGGAGGGTCCCCAGTTGTATGAGGGCTCATAAAATGAAAACTCCTGATGTCGGGATTGCGCAGTACTTGCAATATACGAGACATACATGATGACACACTTTTTAATTTCCGAAGGCAGCACAAAAGGAATGCAGATTGAGAGATATTAGAAAATGGGAGGA
The DNA here is from genome assembly GCA_034440615.1 of Ashinkailepas kermadecensis. Lineage (NCBI taxonomy): Eukaryota > Metazoa > Arthropoda > Thecostraca > Neolepadidae > Ashinkailepas > Ashinkailepas kermadecensis. Next base: position 454,104 of record JAOTOM010004833.1, read on the forward strand.
CGATGGACCTGATCTTCGGAGCCTCCTCCAACAACATGCGGACCCCAAACCTGGAAGGGGGCCCCAACCATCAACATACAGGCTAGTCGGCGACTAGACTTTTAGGCCACATCAGGTGTTCCCTTTCGAATGTAGGGATCCCTCCCTCCCTCTGGATCCCTCCTTTCTTCGGATGTTAGGGTGTTGTTTATTTGTTTCGTTTTTTACATTTTTACGACACAAAATACGGTCACAATATTCACCCGAGTGGCACCAAAGGCCAATAGGCCTCATCTCTTGGTGCCTCTCGCAGACAGACACATGCCATCAATTATTATTATTCCGATCGCCGACACGGAGCGGCTGCCCCGACCCGTCCACACCGCCACCTTATGCGATCCACCAGTCTCCATTGGAGAGGGTGGACATTTGAAGCGCAGTCACCACCCAAGCCATTCATCCAGCCACGAAGAGCGGCTCCACACATTGACCAGATTGGTGCAGCTTTGTATGTTCCGCCGGCATCCCGACAGGGGCAGGAACATAAAATGTACTGCCAACAAGTTCATATCTTGCAGGTGGACTTCAATTCCACAAGGGCATCTTCCAGCCGGTGCAGTAACTGAGAGAGGCGCCGGCAGAGTGTGTTGTGAGCAAGTGGAGGAGAGATTCCGGCCTCCCTCTACAGGACAAGATTGTTTGGGTGTGGAACGTTTTCATGTGCATGTGATTGAGTTTCGACTGTAGGCTAATAAGTCGACATGATGCATGTTAGTTTGAGGCATGTTCGCCATATCCGGTGCATGAGCCTGATGTTGGCAGAAATGTCCGATGTCAGCGGGAGTGCCCGATGTCGGCAAGAATGCCAGATGTTGACAGGGGTGCTCGATGTCGGCAGGATGGGGGGACGTCGGGGGAGGCCCGAAGTCGGTGGGAGTGCCAGATATTGGCAGGAGTGCCCGATGTCGTCAGGGTGTCCGATGTCGGCAGGAGTGTCAAACGTCGGCAGGAGTTCCCGATGTTGGCAGGAGTGCTCGATGTTGGTAGGAGTGTTCGATGTTGGCAAGAATGTCCGATGTTGGCAGGAGTGCTCGATGTTGGCAGGAGTGCCAGATGTCCGCAAGAGTGCCCGATGTCGGCAGGAGTTCAACTAATTTCGGCCGAAGTTGATTTTCCAATACGCATTCCCATATACTGGATTGTTTTCCAATGTGCATATGGTATGTACATTGTACAAGTGAAAGAACCATTTCTGCAATCTGGCGTATCTGCCGAATCTGGGGTTACGTATCCCAAATTTAAATGCGCTGTGCCGAATTGTCGAAATCGGTCTTACATTAGCCAGGATAATCTGCATATGCAAAATATAGTGCGCAGTCACTAATTAAGCAACGTGAAACGTTGCACCGCCTTGATCGTGGAGTTCGTTCAGAGACAGTTACCGAAACCACTGATGCCTGGCATCAAGATGACAGATGATATCGTATCCAGCCGCATTTGCAAGTTCAGTTGCGTGCAATGTTTGAAAGATGATGAATAGCAAAGCTGATGAAACTATTTAGTTGAGGTAGCAGTGCCTCCTCAACTAGAAACTTGTCAGTCGATATGCATGAGGATTATGGAAGGAATCGGTTCACTGTAGGTGAAATCTATCTTCAAGCCCCTGGAATATTTGTTTTCTCGCGCATTGTTTTAAACAAATAAACATGTGTGAGCCGAAGCTTACGAATACGAAGATTACGAAGAATACGAAGGATAGTGGCTGGAAAAGAAGCAAGTGAATGGCCAGTAAATGTCAGAATACAGATGTAATGCACTTTTGGAAGCACATAGACCCGGGCGGTGAGCCGTAGCCTATCGATGTCGTGTGCTAGATTCAGGGAAGTGTTACAAAAATGAAACAGGAAGTACAACACAGGCATGGCGCAACTTATCGAACTCTAACTTCGTCAATCCAATTATGTAACAGCGTACCGTGAAGATACCAGGGATGTAGCTTTGTATTCTTTTGGAAGGGTACTTGCCCCACCCCCATGTTGGCTTGGACCCCCCCCCCCCAATAATTTCAACTTTTAACATGGGACCCTATGTTGTATCCCCCCCCAAATCAATTGGGTCCGCTCATTGCCTCCATGCATTGTGCCCTCCCAATGATATCCAGAAACCTACACCTATGGAAGGTACTGCCATTTTATGACCATTTTTTGTGCACCAAAAATGCCCAAGGATATTTATGAGGGCGCCTCCGTCTCCTCTTTTTCAAAGCCATAGTCAAGGTCTAATGTAGCCGTGACGAGACAGTATGCCTTCGACAGGTCACGACTAGCTTCATATTGAAGAGTGGCTGACGTATCAGCGAGAAAGGAGCTGATGACATTGGGAGACACGGCGGGCCATTGGAGTGAGGGAAACCAAATAACTTGTGGTAATTACCAGCTCTCGAATATCCGGAACAACACTCCTGGTATTGCTAAACAGCAGACAAGTGTCTCGCAAGATGTGCACCGCCTCATCACATCCGCGGCATGCTGTTGTAAGCAAGAAGGCCCAGGTGAATGTGAGGCAGCACTCCACTTATGCAAGGCGGCCGCGGGTTCAATGAGCCGGCATGCTGCTGTGTGGAGCTACCAGTTCCCGACTGCGTGTTCGGCGGCTGGTCCCGATCAGCGCAGCGCTGCGGCTTTTGACATTCGCCGAGAACGAAGCGGTTTTGTGCAGCATTCATCTGCGAGATGGTTCAGCATAGCCTTACTGCCGTTGTAGTTGGAGCAAGTTTCTCGATGGTTCCGTTGCACTCGACGTCTGATCTGTAGTTCGTTATCAGCACAGCATTGGGCCGCCTTTTTCGGTAAAAGTGTGGGCTCGATTTGGCGACTGAAAGAGGCGAGAGCAGGAATGGAGGCCCGTATACCTTTGGTATCGCCAGTGGAGGCTCGTATACCTTTGGTATCGCCAGTGGAGACTCGTACACCTTTGGTATCGCCAATGGAGGCTCGTATACCTTTGGTATCGCCAATGGAGGCTCGTATACCTTTGGTATCGCCAATGGAGGCTCGTATGCCTGCTGCCACCCAGCATCAATGTCCTGAACTCCCTCTTTGTGACTTCCCCCCAAAAGGGAGAATCGTTGAAATTTGACGAGTAGCTAGTCTTGGTTAGGAAAAAAATATTCCCACAATCTCGAAGTGCACCAACGCTTCGCATAAGCACTTCGCACTTCAGAATGCACCTTTTCTCTGGATAGGACTTCTGCATATTTGGTGTCACTTATCAGGGGCTCTGCCACATCATTTTGATTGGCGGGATTGGAAAGGCTATCCCCCCCCCCCCCCCCACACACAACAAAAACGCCTGAGACACAGGCTAGACAAGAAAGACAGAAATTCCATTAACTTATCGGGTTTGCATTGTCGCCGATGTGAGGTCAGTTTTCATATATTACAATGAAGCATTAGAAAATAAAAACTTGCGTCCGTATTTGCAGAAAACGGAATTCATTTCACTTTTTGCAAACAAATTACCTGCACATGGTACGCGCGGGTGTCAGTTGGCCAGAGCCCTCCCCCGATTTCCACATCATTGGATACGGAAATTGTACAGAGCGCGCTGCCCTCCAGCAGACGTGATGATCTCGGGGGAGGGGTCAGCTCCCCCCTGAATTCGTTGGACCATGATTGGACCCTCCCTGGAAAATTGCATTATGCAAGGGAATCAATTTAAATGCAACGTAATCAATAGGAACGGCTGAGCACATCTCCAAAACCGATGCCTTCACTCTGCGTTGGGGTATCTAAATATGAGAAGGAAATTATTGCTGCCGAATCATCCCCACCAACACACACACCCAGCTTAAATCTTGGGATGTCCCCACCTAAGCCCTTTAACATTACGTCTTAGAAATGAATGGTTGGTTGTTTGGTCCCGCTCAATATCCCTTCCTGTATTCCTACGAAATGTATCGAGCAGTATCGGCTTCGATTGTGCTTCAGCAATCGAGCCGACTAACTAATGGCATATCCATGCACGTTTTGCATTGATTGTTTCAAAAGCATGGCGATTAGGTAATAGTCCCAAATGATAACGTCACCGATAAGGGAAAAACTTCAATCGACTCGGGACACTGCGAAGTCGTTGAATATGGTAATGTTTTTCCCAAAATAGTGAGATGGTTGAGAGCATCCCGACTGTTTCAGCAGTCAAAGCTTTTTCTTCTTTGGCACAAAAACATTGTTAAAAGCGATCAATTCGGCTGTGCGCCCATGCAGTAATGGCTTTTTCTACCACCACCGTCAGCGTTCTGGCGCTACAGATCCATCGTCGGTGAAGGGATTGGAGTGACGTTTGCCTCGACTCGCTGTCGGCACCCGCCGCGACGTCGGTGTGTTGCAGGCTCGCCCTGGCGGCACCCGCCGCTGCGTCGGTGTGTTGCAGGCTCGCCCTGTCGGCACCCGCCGCTGCGTCGGTGTGTTGCAGGCTCGTCCTGCTGGCACCCGCCGCTGCGTCGGTGTGTTGCAGGCTCGTCCTGTTGACACCCGCCGCTGCGTCGGTGTGTTGCAGGCTCGCCCTGTCGGCACCCGCCGCTGCGTCGGCGTCGGTGTGTTGCAGGCTCGTCCTGTTGGCACCCGCCGCTGCGTCGGCGTCGGGTGTTGCAGGCTCGTCCTGTCGGCACACGCCGCTGCGTCGGTGTGTTGCAGGCTCGTCCGCTGGCACCCGCCGCTGCGTTGGTGTGTTGCAGGCTCGTCCTGTCAGCACCCGCCGCTGCGTCGGTGTGTTGCAGGCTCGCCCTGTCGGCACCCGTCGCTGCGTCGGCGTCGGCGTGTTGCAGGCTCGTCCTGCTGGCACCCGCCGCTGCGTCGGTGTGTTGCAGGCTCGCCCTGGCGGCACCCGCCGCTGCGTCGGTGTGTTGCAGGCTCGTCCTGCTGGCACCCGCCGCTGCGTCGGTGTGTTGCAGGCTCGTCCTGTTGACACCCGCCGCTGCGTCCGTGTGTTGCAGGCTCGTCCTGCTGGCATCCGCCGCTGCGTCGGTGTGTTGCAGGCTCGCCCTGTCGGCACCCGCCGCTGCGTCGGTGTGTTGCAGGCTCGCCCTGTCGGCACCCGCCGCTGCGTCGGTGTGTTGCAGGCTCGTCCTGTTGACACCCGCCGCTGCGTCGGTGTGTTGCAGGCTCGCCCTGTCGGCACCCGCCGCTGCGTCGGTGTGTTGCAGGCTCGCCCTGTCGGCACCCGCCGCTGCGTCGGCGTCGGCGTGTTGCAGGCTCGCCCCGGACATGGGACAGCAGCTGCAGCAACGGTGAAACCCGCTGCAAGTTCGCATGGTAGAGAGAACATTTTACACGGTTGGCAGCCGGTCTCCTCACGACTCGTCAGTTACCGTTTTGCGACAATGCAGAGGGAGGGGGTCGACCTTGCATGAGCACACAATGTGCGGAGCGTGCAGCCGGCCGGCCACGCACCCCAATGCTGCACGCCCAACGCCCTGCTGCACGCCCAACGAAATCTTGGCCTGTGTAAAGCTGAGCCATGACCAACTTAGATTAGATTGAGATGCGGCCAACTGAGCTCAAGAGTCGCCGCAACTGAACCCAGGTTCAGTCAACTGACCTCGCATGCCAAAACTGTGCTCAGGTATGGTCGTGTGAACTCAGGTATGGTCAATTGAACTCAGGTATGGTCAAGTGAGCTCGGGTATGGTCAAGTGAACTGGAGGATGGTCAAGTGAACTGGGGGATGGTCAAGTGAACTGGGGGATGGTCAAGTGAACTCGGAGATGGTCAAGTAAACTCAGGTACGGTCAAGTGAATATAGGTGTGGTTAAGTGAACTCGGGAATGGTTAAGGACATGCTGAATTTATGTCCTGGGTGTGGAATTCTGATGTTACCAGGTGGTGATACATCACCTAAGTTGGATTTCGGCTCATTGGGTATCAGACGCAGGAAGTTCCTCATGAGGCTTATGGCGACGCATGGAAAAACGACATTATATACATACATATATATAGATATATATATATATATATCGCATCCAGCAGATGCAATTAAATATAAAGTTCTGCATACTCATCGAAGGGATCGTCATTGAGGCGTACAACCAGATTTAAATGGAACACCAGATGACCACCAAATGCACACACGCACACCATGTGCGTGTGTAGGGACGGAACCCGAAGGGCGAGGGCTATCCTACGGACCCACTGCGCACATCCACGGTAAAGGGCGAGTCGTTCGAAAAGCGTAAACCCAACGCCTCTCGTTTTCACCAAATAATGATGACTCTGACCCACTAGGCGCAACAAATAGTTCACCTACCCTAACCCATTCTAGCATTTAGGCCACCCCGTTTGTCCCTCCCTGTTTGTCCCCAATAGCTTTATCCATCGCTTCTCCCTCTCTCGCCTATAATACACGCCCTGGTGCCATACCTGCTCCAAACCCAAAACTCCGAAATGGAAATGTCATGACCATTCTGTACAAAGTAATCCTTGACAAGTAAATCCAGTTTGGACTTAGAGCAGTGGATTGAGGAGGTGTGGTTCTGGATCCGGGTGTGCAGGCCCACCCCGGCGTCTTCGACACATGGATCCGGGTGTGCAGGCCCACCCCGGTGTCTTCGACACATGGATCGCCCCGGCGTCTTCACATCCTGTCCGTATCAACGGATATGTACACTGGATCCGGGTGTGCAGGCCCACCCCGGTGTCTTCGACACATGGATCCGGGTGTGCAGGCCCACCCCGGTGTCTTCGGCACATGGATCCGGGTGTGCAGGCCCACCCCGGCGTCTTCGACACATCCTGTCCGTATACAACGGATCTGTACACTGGATCCGGGGTACAGGCCAACCCCGGTGTCTTCGACATCCTGTCCTATACAACGGATCTGTACACTGGATCCGGGTGTGCAGGCCCACCCCGGCGTCTTCGACACATCCTGTCCGTATACAACGGATCTGCACCAACACAGCAGATTTCATCCGTCATACGAGTAATATGCATCTAATGGACTAGAGGAGATAAGTTATTCCACAGCATCCACAGCATTCCACAGCACAGCATTAACACGCGCACTGGAGAGGGACGAAATCCGCCCACCCCTCCGGTTTGTCGTACATAACTCCAGATTTTACCGGTCGATATACGCCATTTTTTGCGTACCTGCTTAGAAATGACCGGCGCGTCGTTTAAAGCAAGAAAAATGGAAATAGGGCGAACATTTTCGGGTTAGGAGCCGTTAATGTCAAAACATTTCGTAGCGCCAGACCACAAAAATCGGCGCTGATGCGCTTCCCGTATATTGGCAAAACGGAAGTGTTCTTGGCAACACTAGCGACTTGTTTGATGCATATTGATATGCTGTATAGTTTCAAGGTCATGTTAGGTCACCAAGGTCAAGTCAGGTCAAGTTCATGACAGGTTAACAGAACCAAACTTGGTCAACTGGAAATGCTGTCATAAATGCAAATGACTGTCATGCGATTGATGTCGCTTTGCATGTTACTCCCTACACATTCTGAAAACTACTGTTTGTCATTGTGTACCTAAGCGTTTCCATACTTTATTCATGTACTTCACTCCTTTCTTCGCGAAGTCGATTGCGCCGAACTGTCCGACGGAGCAGTCGGGCGGGTGGCCCGGTTCCCGTAACTGGAACAGGTAACTGACCTGATAAAGTGCTGCTACGTAGGTGACCTGAGGTCAAATGCCGGGTTTAGCATCTGTATTGCATCATTAGTAATGTCCAAAATATCATTGATGGCCATTTTGGAGCATTTAAACACAATCACAGCGATCCATAACAATGAAAAGCCAAGTCACGCAAAACAAGAAAATTTTGACATATGCGACCTCATTTGACCTTGAAGATATTGACCTAAGGTCATGAAATTTCCACACGATAGAGTTCACTACCGTACCCATCCACCCTGCCAATTTCGTTCCTCCAGCTTTAATACGAGCCGAAATCTTATGGGGGGGGGGGTCGGAATCCGCCCCCCCCCTCCAGCGCGCGTAATTTTCAGAAGCTCTCCAGGGCGCGTGTTAATAGAAAGGGCAGTTGGGAAGATAGATACGGTGCAGGAGTATGGCCATGTCAGGAATATGGAAAAACCAGCTAAATTTGAAACGGAGATATTCGAAGGGAGGGCGGGTCCCAATGGCTGTCTAACCGGCTGACTCTCTAGTCGCATTCCGTTGGGGCCAAATCTGCGAGATCTGCTGGTGCACGTAACATCCAGAACGTGGTCAAGGAAAACCCAAGGCAGAGTCAGGACTGCCGCAAGGAGTGTGTTATTTGCAATATTTTTTTTATTTTAATACGGAAGGGGATATTTCGCTCGGCGCGTGTGCACAGTGTACATATTATAAAACTATAGGATGTCGGTCGTGGAATATTATTTATTGAGTGTGGTGCGGTGTCTGCCAGAAGGCGGTTTATGTCGAAGACACTGCGGTGGGCCTGCACACCCGGATCTGTCGAAGACACCGCGGTGGGCCTGTACACCCGGATCTGTCGAAGACACCGCGGTGGGCCTGTACACCCGGATCTGTCGAAGACACTGCGGTGGGCCTGTACACCCGGATCTGTCGAAGACACTGCGGTGGGCCTGCACACCCGGATCTGTCGAAGACACCGCGGTGGGCCTGTACACCCGGATCTGTCGAAGACACCGCGGTGGGCCTGTACACCCGGATCCAGAACCACTTCTCTTCAAGACACTGCCCTGGGTCCACGCTGGATTTACCTGCCAATGACCACTTTGCACCAAAGGATCGTGACATCTTCAATTTCAGAGTCCTGGGTATGACACCAGGACGTGTATTATAGGCGAGAGAGGGAGAAGCGATGGATAAAGCTATTGGAGACAAACAGGCGGCCTCATGGCCTAAATGCCTAAATGCCCGGGTTATGGTAGGTGAGTTATTTGTCGCGCATAGTGGGTCAGAATCTTCATCGTTAGATGGGAGCGAGGGGCGTTGGGTTTACCATTTTCTTGGTTAGGGAAGGTGAACTATTTGTTGCGCCTAGCGGGTCAGAGTCTTCACTATTCGATGGAAACGAGAGGCGTTGGGTTTACCATTTTCTTGGTTAGGGAAGGTAAACTATTTGTTGCGCCTAGTGGGTCAGAGTCTTCATTATTAGATGGAAACGAGAAGCGTTGAGTTTACGCTTTTCGAGCGACTCGCTCTCTACCTTGGATGTGCGCAGTGGGCCCGTAGGATAGCCCTCGCCCTTCGGGTCCCATCCCTACCCACCAACACACACACACACACACATATATACACACACATATATACACACACACACATACGCACACACGCACATGGTATTGTATTTAGTGGTCATCTGGTATTCCAGTTAACTCTGGTTGTACGCCTGAAGGGGGATTCTTTGTTGGTAGCACATGCTGTATAACCAATTTGTCTCCGTCTTGCATTGTTTGTAATCGGTGGTGCCGTGCCATCCCATTGTCCAATGTTCCCGAGTTTCCTTCAGAATGTTTCTTTACACTTCCGTCTGGCTGCACGCGTCACTAACCCGTTGGCGGTGCTAAGGCACCGACGAAACGCACGTTCGGTTCGTCGACGCCAGGCCTGCACGCTGGTACTTGTTGCTGCACCATGGTGCGTGTCTGCGCGATGTGGGAGGACATGGACGGGGCATGTTGTCCTCTGCCGATAGCATTATTGTGCTCAAGAAAACATTGGTAAATAGGGGCATGTGAGTGGAGGATGAGCTCTGTCGATTTGGTCAGCAAGTAACGTGCAGTCCGCGTTACGTGTGTTCCAAGGAGAAATCAAATTATAATATAATTGACCGGAGCTCTTTTTGACGTTGGTGTGTATTGATGAGTCATCGCTAAAAAGGGAATCATTTTGTGCATACCAAGATAGCAATTATCGTGCACGGCACTTAATCAGAATCACGAACATACAAAATTATCCTCCTAATCAGTAAAACAAAACGTATTTAATCTTGCCTGGCACCAGACATCCGACAAACCAAACTAATGTTCTGTGACCCTATAAACATAACATGTAGCTGGAACACATGACACAGCCATTTGCAAGGTTACATCGTCACAAAATCACAACAAATACCACGACACTACATTGCTGTTCAGGGCTGGCTTCCTATCCCAAACACAGATACTCATGTCTTTGTCTGCATGATCCTTCGTCTTTTTGAACATTGTATGCTAAAAGGATTGTCATCAGCATATTGAGGGTGACATGGTCGGGCATGGTCGCCTAGTGATATGTCAGCTGTTCTATTGTAGAAACCACGCAAATGTTCATTGAACCGTAATCGTACAGGCCGCTTGCTCTCTCCTATATGAGTCACACTACACATCTTACAGACGATTTTGTACACCACATTTTTGTCAGTTCATCGGCCTTTAGTTATAAGCAGACAAGCATAGCATGTCCGGTTTCCAGCGGGGTAGGGAGGATCAGTGAAGGAGGAGTTTGCGAACCTGTTTTTGCAAGGTGTTATTAAACCGCTATGCAATTTTCACATGGTATTAAAACATTTTAAGATCTGTTTTACTTTGCACAGCAGAGCGTCATCAACAATGGGTAGGGCATCCACATCTTTCGAGGTCTACCCCTCTGGTTAAACCGAAAATGCCCAATATTCACTCGATATAATTCCTTTGTCCCGATAATTGTACCACTCTCTGTCGAATAGTCCAGTCTGCCCTCGTTTTAAATATGTTCAACTTTTCCCTACGCCGGCAACTGCCATCTGTATAACCACACCCACCACACCCACCCTTTGCCTGCCTCCAATACAACCTCCTTTCACCCTCCCTTTGAATCCTATTCAAATGCAAATTATTTCAAATGCAGGTGCAAATCCTAGGTATGCCACTGTTGAATATTGAAGAAATCAAAGCTTGGTGGTCGTTCTTTTGTTGCTTCATCATACTGAAAACACGTAATATTGGGTGTGGCCATTATGCTTTTGCTATCAATGCCTGCCAATAGAAAAAGAACATCTTCATAAGAGGTTCATTGTCAATCCATGTTCTCGGAGTGAAGGAGGCTTTCCCAGGTTATGTGAACTGTCTATTTGGCCTTAATTTTTCAGAAAAGAAACCCGATGATACTACTTTATATGCCAAAAACATACACAAAAATGACATCTTTACCGGGCTTCCGTTCATTTTGACTGGGCTTCAACCGGGCTTCGTCCTATCAGACTGGCCAAGCCCAGGCTTCGATCGCAAAATTATTCGTATTTGCCATCTCTAGTCTACCCAAGCCACCCAAGCATACTGGACCGCTAATGCCGCCGTGAACTGTGTCTTCCCGCTATGCTCACTTGATTTTCCTACCATTCCCATTATCTTGAAATTGTCCTCAAATGGTCCCATCTGACCGACCAACCACCAGATAGCCAGCCAGGTGCGGGGCGGAGCCAGATAGCCAGCCAGGTGCGGGGCGGAGCCAGATAGCCAGCCAGGTGCGGGGCGGAGCCAGATAGCCAGCCAGGTGCGGGGCGGAGCCAGATCAAAACATGGCTCGCCCCGCCACGGGGGCATTGTGTACACCCGTGATATCACGATGAAAGCGTGAGTCTGCATGTCCGAATCATGAAGCGAGTCGGCCTTCCCTGCAGCTGGTAGCCGTCGGGTCATTTACGCCATTTGGCAGCACGCTGTCTGTTGCCCAACTGCACCATAACCTTCGGTGCTGAACACAACAATCGGGTAATTTTTCGCGGCATGGTCAGTAACAGCTGCCGTGAAGCAAGCATTATATCGGCCTTGTGGCATGTCATACCAGTGCAGGCATCAACTTGTCAATGGAGCGGTTTCAGGGGGCTTCTTGCTTCTCTCGCAGTGGGAAGTCCGATAGGGAGGTAGCCCGATGTCAAATGACCGAGTGAGGCTGCCTTGTAGCTCGGGCTGACAGAAGCCGGTGGCATAGCATAGCGCACACAACTGCGTGCTATTGGGACAGTCGCTTTCCTGTGTCCGGGGCAGACCTATGATTTGATCCGAGTCCAAGTTTTCCTCGACTGCGTCGGTATCTCACCCGGTGTGCTTCCCACTTCCCAGCTAATGGGAAGTGGGGGTGGTGAATGGTTAATGGGAAGGTGGTGAAGACGTGGGAAGATGAATGGTACGTGGGGTGTGGGTGAGGTGAAGACGAGCGCACCTTCGCCTCATCCCCCACCCCACCCCATCCGCCGTCCACCAGACCACCATACCCCTCATTTACTCACCATTGCCACCCTTGCATGGACTGTGAGGCATACCCTGAAGTAGGAACAGAGCATTGGGTACTCGCTCCGGGCCCCGTGTTTAGTCTCAGCCCAGCTTTAGTCTCATTCACCCAATTTAGACGTCACCATTTCTTTGCATCACCTTCTTCCAGCTCCCCCCAAATTGTTCTAGCTTGTTCCTTCTCATACGCATGATTTTCTTTTCGAGCGACACAATTTCACAATCAGCCGAGTTGGGTTATCCTGAAATATGTTTTCCACTATGTACTACTTGGTGGAATTGCTTGGATCAGAGTATTGCAACAAGATTGACCACTGTCGTCGCGGTGGAATCACCATGCCGAATGGTGGAAATGGTGGAATACCCAAATGGTATTCCACCATGCCGAATGGTCGAAATGGTGGAAAGTGGTAACATTCAATCATTTGGCGAGCAAAAACACCTTTTTTGTTTTAGTACTACCTCCCATAGTTATCTATTGAATGCACACTCATACCAAAAAAAATAAATGCTGCAGGCTGTCTACATTCAGACTTGATTGGCATAACAGACTATACCCACAGCCTTTAACGTCTGTCAAGATAGCCCACGGTCAGCGCACGCTCAGCTCATACAAGCGGCCATTAAAAAACGCCCAAAATATAACATATCATGCATCTTGACGGGCTGAACACAATGGTAGGCTCCAATGCTTGGTGCATGCAGTAAGTAGCTTAGCTTCCAAAGCTAATTATCAAATTACCACCATAAAATCCTACAAATTTACCAAACACGGCAAGCAGTATATCGAAACGAATCGTCGTTGTCAGCAAAGTTGAAAGCTGTACATTGTTAACTTATTTATATCCTACGCTTTTAGCTGCATGCATATGATTCGGTTTTTATGTAATGCTTTATTTCCGATAGGACTTAGCATGTGGAGCAAAGGACGTGATTTTACAGGCCCCTACGACTTGTCCGATTTTTGGTATATGAGCAGCTACACTTCCGACACCTAGCTTGGCGAGCAAATTAGCCGGGTGCATTCATATTCCCACCCAATACAGGGGATGAAAACATTCAAGAAAGGGTAGTTTTAAGTTCAGCTTGACACGGGGAGTCATTTGAGATGAGACACAACCGCATTCGCTCAGGTCTGCATTTTGGTGAATGTTTCCCACCCTGTATTCGATGGGAATATGAATGCACCCGGCTAATTTGCTCACCAAGCCAAGTGTCGGAGGTGTAGCTGCTCATATGCCAAAATTCAGACAAATCGTGGGGACCGGGCAAATCACGTCCATTGCTTCCCATGCCTATAGGAAATCAAAAGTCAAAAACCGGATCAAATGAATGCAGCTAAAAAAGAAGGGTGTACATATATTAGCAATGTGCAGCTTTGAACTTTGCTGACAACGACCATTCGCTTCGATATACTGCTTGCCTTGTTTGATACATTTGTGAGATTGTGTGGTGGTAATTGGATAATTAGCTTTGGAAGCTAAACTACTCATGCTCGTATGGGCTGAGCGTGGGCTGAGCATGGGCTGAACGTGGGCTGTCTTGACAGACGTCAGCCTTTAGAATCCTGAACTACGGAAGCTTTGCTTCGGTCGAGGAACAGCACTTATGCGGTAATTCACATACGTTGTGCCATGAGGGGTGGAGGAACGTGCGGGGAGATGGGGCGCTGATCTTTCCCCTTGTGTGAGCAAGGGGGCGTCGCACCCCCTTGGTGAGCTGACTGGCACTGTTTACTCTCCCTAGATGAAACACAAAAAACGTGAAAGCTATACGCTGCATTCTGATAGGTTATGTAGGTACGGCTAGAACACATGTTCTTTATTTTTCTGGTCATTTTTTCCATACTTCTAAAGATTCAAAGGGAATTATTGTCCGGGTGCAATGAACACTGCTCGGCATCATAACTAAAATGCACTAAAAGTGATCTTGCTTGCAGTATTTTAAGATGAAGCACTTCACCCTGGTAGCATGGACCCAGTGGCGGATTCAGCGGAGCCTATGTTGACATGCTAACTGGAGAAGAAAACTTCTCCAGCCATCCAAAAACTTAGTAACTTTGGAGTTAAATTCGCAAATACCGACTAGATTCTTCACTCTCGGCATGTTTTGTCATCATCGTCTTCCAGGTGATAATTTCTTGAAACATGCTATGGTATCCCGAGAGTGTCACTAAATGTATGTCCCCAGAACGGCGTTCGCCCAGGAACGGTCGACTGCAGCCTCTCCTCTTCCTCTCTTTTCAGCCAAGGTCACCTCGGTGGAAAATCTGGGCCTCTTGGTGGGATCGTATTTCACCCCATTGATTTTCCTTACTTGGTGGTGCTCCTCCGGTGAGACGGTGCCCGGCCCACCGGACAAGTGTTCCGCATTTCAATTCCTTGGCCTCCCCATGCTTCTGCCGGTAATTCAAAATATGTTTTTGCTAACATGCTTAGGTCGTGCAGGCTTGGCCCTTGGAGACATCATCCAAAAATAATTGCGTTTTTTCGTGCATGATAAATTAGACAGCAGTGTTTCCTATCTGAACAAGATAATCTCCTGGAGGCAATGATATGGCAAATGGGTGTCAAGTATGACGAACTGTACACCCATTTTGGCCACGCTGGGCCAGTTGTTGCACTACGTTCGTCGGGACTGACCTGATCTACACGTATATTATCCTAGTTCTGCATTATACTTACTGTATTCTTCATGTGTCATTCTAGGTGAAATACAGGAGCAATCAGTTTCTGTGTTTAATATAAGTCGACATTTGAATGTCGCTTTGATCACGCTCCTGGATTAATAACTGACAACGAAAGTCAAGAGTCGACCAACCCAGCACATGTCTCAAGCAGCCGTCAAGTGTGAGGCGGTCGGCTGCGGGGAAATCAGGAGGGCTGCTAACCTTCCAACATGCATTGCCCTGATGCAACTTCATCAGACGAACGTACACGAGTCGAGCGTGCGCCAGAGGCCCCCAGAAAATCAACCGCCTATCCCTACAGCAGAGAGACGACTGGGTGAACTTCACTCGGCGATGGAGGATGTTCAGTAATGGCACTGGCATGACCCCAACGCAGGTCACCGCCCAGTTGCTTGCATGTTGCGAGCCGGAGCTAGAGACAGCTGTATTCCGTGAGGACCCCGACATCGCCAGCAAGAGCGCAGAGGACGTCATGAACGTCATGAAGCGACTGGCAGTCCTCAGCGTAGCACTCAGTGCCAGACGAACCACACTATGCTCAACGCCAACCAGGAATGAGGGGAACATGTGCGCCAATATGTAGCACGCCTCCGCGGCCTGGCGCACGTGTGCCGGTGGACTAAGACGGCCCAGTGCAGCTCCGCAGAGTGTACCGGCATATTGAGTGTGGACTGCACAGACGAACTCGTCCGGATGGTGCTGCTGAACGGTCTAGCGGATGAGGAGATAAGGAAAGAAGTATTCGGGATCGAAGATATAGATAGCAAGACCTTCGGGGAAACCGTCGCACTGGTGGACAGCAAGGAAACAGCCGCGCGGGCCATGTCAACAGACGGTCCACGCGTGGCGGCAAACACTTACTTAGCAAGCAGGCGGAACGGCAAACCCACAAGCCATCACAAGGCCACGAAGAACAAGAGAAACTGAAGATAACATTCAGATGCGGGTGCGGCTGCCTCACACCTCAGTTCGGCATTATAAGAGGAAAGTTGAAGGAGTTTACAACGTGCCTGGAATGCTGGAAGAAGTCAAATCACGGACATCGCGGACCCCTCTTGCCGACGCCGACCGCGGAGCAGCTGGTAATCCCGTGGAAGCTATGTTCCATTATGTTGCCGCCATCGAGACGGAACCCAGTGGCGCGCACCCTCGGTGAACAGCGTGAGTCGGGGCCATGGGGGATTCGTCTCCATCACGGATCACTACGTGTTCGACGGCACGCACGGGTGGCGCATGTGTGAGGCCCGTACGCACCCGACGTTCGAGCTGAAGGCTGAGATTGACGGCGGAGCCTACACCAAGTTAAAGCTTCCTAGTCCACCCCGAAGGTCGGCCAGCGTCACCGCCGTCGCCGACTCAGGTGCGCAGACGTACCTTATGGGACTGCCCGTTCTACACAAACTGGGGCTGCGTAGGGAGCACCTAACTCGTGTCACCAAGCGCATCCTCGTTGCGAACAGTGAGGAGATCAACGTGTTGGGCGCCGTGCTCCTGAAGCGGTTTGGGTGCGACTCGCAGGACCGGCTGTTCGGGACGTCCGCAATGATCTACGTCACCAACTCCACGAACCATTTCTACTTGAGCGGGACGGCGCTGACGCAGCTCGGGGTGTTGGGACCGGAGTTCCCAATGGCTGGCGCAGCAGTGGCAGCTACTGCGAGCTCGTTTGATCGGAGAACACTCGGTCACACCCAGTTGGCGGCGTGCGGATGCCCTCTCCGCACTATGCCGCCCGGTCGCCCTATGAGTCTGCCCGTCAAAACTTCGCCGGAGAACTCGGACCGCATGAAAGCCTGGCTGCTGAGGAGGTATGCGTCGTCGACATTCAACACGTGCCAACACCAGCAACTCCCCGCGATGACTGCCCCCCCCTCCCATGGAGGTCAGGGTCGACCCCGGCGTGCAGCCGGTTCTGACGAGGAGACCCCCGAACGTGTCAGTGCACTGGCAAGAGGAAGTGTCGCAGCAGCTCGAGAGGGACGTAGCTCTGGGCGTCATCGAGCGCGTGCCACCCAACACGCCTGTGACCTGGTTGCACAGCATGGTGCTGACACCCAAGCCAGACGGCACCCCTCGTCGTACCGTCGATCTGCAGCCACTGAACCGTCACAGCGTACGCGGGACGCATCGCACCGTCCCGCCCGCCAAACAGGCAAGAGCCATCCCGCCTGAGACCTTCAAGACCGTCATGGATGCCTGGAACGGGTTCCACTCAATCGAGATCAGGCCTTAAGACCGGCACACGTTCCTGACGGAGCAGGGCAGGTTCCGCTACCGGCGTGCCCCATGGGATTCCTCGCATCCCAGGACGCCTACACGGAGCGATACGACGCGATCATCGCGGACGTGCCCAGGAAGTCGAAGTGCATCGACGACACCATCATGTGGGATAAGGATCTGTCGGTGCACTGGTGGCGCGACGTCGACTACCTCGAGCTGGTGGGAAAGAACGGTGTGGTACTGAACCCTGCCAAGTTCCAATTTTCGTCGCTCGAGGCTGACTTCGCGGGGTTCCGGGTCACGGCAACAGAAGCAAAGCCTCTGCCCAAATACCTGGACACCATCGCCACGTTCCCGACACCCACCAACGTCAGCGACATACGGGCGTGGTTCGGTCTCGTGAACCAGGTGTCGCACTACGGTAGAACCACCGAACTGATGGTGCCATTCAGGCCCCTGCTGAGTCCGAAGGTCGGATTTCGTTGGGACCCAGACCTGGAAGAGGCCTTCCGGAAATCCTCGCGGTGGCTTGGGCCCTGGAAGTCAGCCGTTTCTTCACGATGGGCTGCCGTGACTTGGTCATCGAGAGCGACCACAAGCCGCTAGTGAAGATTCTCAGAGACCGGGCACTCGACGACATCCAGAACCCAAGGCTCTTCCGACTGAAGCAACGGACGCTGATGTGGAGATACCAGATCGTACATGTGCCCGGCAAGGATATCCCGGCGGCAGACGCAGCATCAATATACCCATCAGCCACCACCCAGTTTGACAGCAAGACCAGCCGGGACGCCCTGGCCGCCTTCCACGTCCGGGCGGACGCCGACGACGTCCTGGAGATAAGCGTCGTCGCTGCGGCGAAATCCGCCACAGGCGTGCTCGGGGCGGTCACATGGGAGGGTGTTAAAGAGGGAACCCACATATATGGTGTCCTCCAGCAGCTCACCCAGCTTATTTAAACCGGGTTTCCACCATCTCGCGACGACGTACCCGAAGCTCTTCAACCGTATGGGCAGTACCGGGACAGGCTGTCGACAGTGGATGAGGTCATCATGATGGGCGACAGAGTCCGGGTGCCACAAACCCTGCGCAACGAGGTACTGCGCGCGCTCCACGCGGCACACCAGGGCGTGAGCAGGATGGCGCATCGGGCACAGGAAGCAGCTTTCTGGCGGGGCATCTCCAAAGACATAGAGAGCGCACGCACCACTTGCAACGACTGCTGGAGAATGTGTGTTGCGCGGCGTCGGATACTTGGTCGTGGTGGACCGCTTCAGCGGCTGGCCACACATCGTCGCCTCTCTGTCCGGCGCACAGGAGTTCGGCAGGGCCTTAATCAACTACTTCGCGACCTTCGGCGTGCATGAGGAGCTGAGCACGGACGGCGGGCCCGAGTTTACCGCGAAGGAGACGGTCGTCCTTCTGCAGCGCTGAGCGTGCGACATCGCTTGTCATCCGCTTACCACCCGCAATCAAACGGGAGAGCGGAGGTTGCCGTCAAGTCTATGAAACGCCTCCTGACGTCGCAGACAGACGCACATGGAGGAATCGACACGGAGGCTGTGGCGACCGGCTTGTTGCAGTTTCGCAACACTCCAGATCCCGAGACCAGCATGTCACCAGCGCAAGTCATCTTCGGCAGGAACCTGAGTGACCTTCTGCCCATCGCACCGAAGACGCAGGTGTTCACCAGCACCGCGGTCCATCCCGTGTGGCGTGAGACGTGGGTGCGCCAAGAAGAGGCGCTCAGGCTGAGGTTCGCCAAGCAGACGGACGACCTCAGACACCATGCACGTGCGCTAGCACCGCTGATGCCAGGCGCAACCGTGCTGCTGAAAAACTAGACGCGGGCTTGCTCAAAGCGCTGGGATAGAACCGGCGAAGTCGTGGAGGCTAAACCCCACGACCAGTACCTCATCAAGGTACACGGTTTGGGGCGAGTGACTCTGCGTAACAGGCGGTATCTAAGACCCATCCAAAGTCTGTCCCGCGCCGACCGTTATCAGCCTCTCTCACAGCTGCCGCAGGCTGCCCAGTGGACGAACCACTGGGTTCCCCGGTGGACAGTCTGCCTGCACCCGACCACGAACAGACCGTTACACCCGCGACGCCTGCTGCCGCGCGACGGTGTGCGTCACCCGCAGACGTGATTCCCAGGACGGCACTGACACACCGAGATGCGCCCGCCACGCCGCCCACAGCCGCCGACGTTCCGTCACCTGGACTGCGTCCACACCGGGAGCTTCCGCCCGTGTCCACGCCCACGAGGTCTCGGCAGCAACGGAGGCCACCCGCTTAGTTGAAGGACTGTGTAACGGAGTAATCTACCGATCAACGCACGTGGATGGTCGGCGGTGGCGACCTGTTTGATCAATCATAAGCGGCGCGATCGGCGTTGAGCGACGTGACGTGGTCACTGGTGGTCCATGCGTCAGGTGCGGACGTGCTCAGTTCGTATCATAGTTTCCAAGTAGAAAACTGGGGAGGATGTCGGGACTGACCTGATCTACACGTATATTAACCTAGTTCTGCGTTATACTGACTAGTCTTTCTGTGTAATTCCAGGTTAAATCCAGGAGCATTCAGATTGTGTGTTTAATATAATTCGACATCTGAATATCGTTTTGATCAACGTTGCGAAAGGTGACGTTCTCATGATTTTCTCATTCCTGGGCTCGCCCGGCCCAGGAAAGTGCACCCAATCTAAAGATGCCCAGCATTTTGCTTTTTTCACTTTCAGTGGCCTAGGGGTTCCAACCACCCCGGCTTTTTTCAAACAGCACGCAAGCGGGGGGGGGCTAGCGGACCAAATTATGCGCATACCTGTGAGCATTCATCGCGCGGAACGCTTTATGTAAAACTTGTCAAATCGGTCATGTCAATGTCGGCCAGGTCATGACCTGCGACGATTCTTTGGGAACCTGCTCCGGCAGATTTGGACAGATTTCGCACTTTTCAAGCTTGGACCCGAATAGATTGCGAACCATGCCCTTATAAAATATGTATCATTGTGTTTTTCATTCCGTTTGAAGTACACCGAGAGGTGGCATGATCCAATAGCATTAACGTGTTCCCGTGCAGGTCAGGTCAAGTCAGTGAGTGTCAGTATGTGGTTTTGCTTTTAGGTCCAAAACGCAAAATGTTGAATGATAGAGAGCAGCAATGAACGCTATGGCAGTTAAATGGTTTGCTTTTTTCCTGGTCTTTGCCAGACTGTTGGACCTTGATTGCAGGTCTCGCATTACCCACGCCAAAACGTAGTGCCTTCTTGTCCCACGTATTTAGCCATCTGTGCCGAGTGGATATATATATATATATATATATATAAACTTCTTTCGAAGTACTCCTGTCACACAAAGCTTTACAACACGAGCTGTGTATAACACTGACATGCGTGAACTTCAGAGATGGAGCCCAAATGTCGAGATGAACGTTTGCGTTCACGCCACGCCTGTTTTGTCCACGACATCAGCATGATTTTGTGAGGTTTTCCTGCATCCCTCATCATCACATGCCGTGAAATGTATAAAATGAAATTACGTTCCACAAAAGTCAAATAAGTTTATTCGTGCATCAACATCAGGCGATTTCGACAGTATGAAGGCCCCGGTTCACATCATGAACACGTGCACAGCAGATATGACGCACTTTCTGAACAAACAATTATCACTCTGAAGACATGACTAGAACCATTCGCCAAGGATACAACTGACTAGCGTCATTTGACTATTGCCTGTCGACATCGCGTGCACAAGACATTTCAATCTCCAGTCCACCGGCGATTTGCTTCGCACTGAGGACAAGCACGATTACAACAACGGCAGGTTTCATGCAACCTTGATTCCGGTTCCATTCTTGGTTCCAAGAATGGAAAGATTTACTTATTTTGATCATTACTACCTTTATTTTAGCATAATAACCATACATATTTGCAGAGCCATGTCCATCTGGCCCTGTCCATTCATATTCCTTTGCATGGTAGCATATGCCTGTGTGCCGGAGGTCCGCGTTGATTCCATGAAGTGTAAATGCTAGAGGCGCAAATTTTAGAACACCTACACTACTTCACGGGGTAGAAACGCTTGGAATAGTTCCATGGAGCTTCGGATAGGATTGCAGTGCCAATGGAACGCAACAGTCGGATTTCGTGGAGCTTCGAACACGATATAATTGCTAATGGAACAGTCCCGTTGAACAGCATCCACCGAAAGCGCACCACTGGAACCGCATGGCAGTGGGCGCGCCACTCCCCGGGGGCGGTGACAGGCCACTCAGCCGTCCGTGGCGGCGACGACACGTGGCAGGCTGCTCGAGGTGGTGGTGGGCCATCTACGGCGGCGACAGGTCGCTCAGCGACAGTGCGTCCACGTCGGAGGGCACGTACGAGCTGACCGAGTCTGTGTTGAGGCCGGCGCCGGTCGGCTGCCGGCCGGTGAGCGTGTGACGGCCGCGGGCGGGCCGCCGCTCTGCCTGGCCGTCGTCGCCGTCCACGCGCCACGTCTTCAGCCACGAGCCGGCGCCGCCCGCGGCCGTGCCCTTCAGCCAGCCGCCGGCGGCCGCCGGCTCCCGCTCCTGCTCCTGCTCCTGCTGGGGCCGCTCCGTCTTCCGCCGGCTCTGCTCCAGGTACATGGCGATGCGCGCCTCGATCTCCTCAGAGTCGTGGCTCGACGACCTGCTACGACTCGGAAGCACACGGCGGAGGCTCGGCGCGCGCGGCCGCCCACCGGCGCCAGAGTCGCGCCGCGGTGGTGACGACTTGGCTGCACTCTGACCGCTGGGCCGTGCCCCGGCTCTAGCTGGGGACGGTCCCACCAGCGGCGACGACGGAGAGACCTTCGGCGATCTAGCAGCAGCACCAGAAACAGCAGCTGAGATTGCTGTTGACGGCTTGGGTTTCAGACGCTCCACTGGGAGTGCACTTTCGGACGACTTGACAGCTGGTGGCAGCCTCTCCGGTACCTTCACGGCGCGCAGTTTCAGAGAGGTGTGTTTACTCTCGGATTCCTCAACGGTGTCCGAAGTGCCCGTGATTGTCGAGCTGCTGCTGCTGTTGGAGCCGCTGCTGCCAGAGCTGACACGTGGTGTCTGGTGCTCCGCATCCTGCACCGACTCCGCCGCCGACGACGAGACATCCGAGCCGGAGTTCACCTCTTCTACCCGCTCAGAGATGTGCGACGTCGGGTCGGTGCGACGGGCCGTGTGCGGAGGCTGCGTGATGTGGCTGTGCGTGACTTCCTCCTCTGTCACGTGCCGGTCGTTGGCGACGCCCGAGGTCGCCGAGCCGTCACTGCTGCACCTGGCCACACCGGACGACACCATGCTTGACGACGCGCTGCACCCATACCGGGCTCTAGCGGCTGCTGCCGCCCTACCGGAAGACGAGCCGGACGAGTTCCGCTCGTCCGACGCCTCGAACTGGTCGGACGAGTAGCGACGCGACACGTCCGTGGAGCCGCCCTTGTCTTCGGCCGTCGCAGGTCGTGGTTGCGACCGCGCATCGGAACACGACGACTTGGAGTGAAGGGACGCCTGAGAGCGCGGCGGCTGTTTGCCGCGCGGCGCCGGCTCTGGAGCCGATCTCGCCTCCAACTGGCGGGCTGAATCGGCAGGCGCCACCACCCCAGCGTGCGCCGGCGTCGACGAGTCGGCGCGTGGCGTCGAGCGGGCGTGGGAGAGCGGGTCGGGCGCCGACACGGAGCGACGCGCGGCAGTCGGCGGCGACTCGCTGTCAGGCCGACGACCGACGCCTGGAGGGCAGTCGCCACCCGACACCGCCGCCACCAGCGGCGGCGACCCAGGCCGCTGCCGGCGATCTGACCCGGCCGCCAGTCTCGGCTCAGAGAAAGATGACGGCGGCGACAGACAGCTGATAGACGGCACGTGCTCCGGCTGGCCGTCGGAACCAGACTGCTCGGCAGCGCCCGGCTCCACACCGCAATGCTGCACCCCGACACTCTTCACAGGGGCGGACGGGCGAGGTAGTCGCCTGCCGCCACGGCCGCCGCCGCCGCCGCCGCCGCCACGGCCGCCGCCGCCGCCGCGGCCACGCGAGCTCACCCTCTGCGGCCGGAAGGCGTCCGCCGGCTGCGGCCGAGGCGGCGACAGCTGTCGTCGGCGGCCAGCCGCCTCCAGCCGCCGCCGCTGCTCCACCAGCCAGCGACCGCGGCGCCTGCTGTACTCCTCGGCCTTCAGGTCGTGGCGCACGTCGGACATGTGTTGCGCCAGCCGCAGCTGCGCCGTGCGCGTTAAGGTGACGGGCCGCAGCCGCGGCGGCGCCGTGCGGCGGCGGCGGCCGGGCGCGCCGCCGGGCCCACGCGTCGCCACCGGCTGGCCGCGGGTCAGCCGGTCCACGGCCGTCGTGGCGACCGGCTGACGCGGCACGGCGCCTGTCGCGCGCCGCCGCCAGAAGCCCTCCGCCACCGGCTCCTCGGAGATGGTGCTGATCGGTGCGATGGCCGGCCGGCGGACACTGGGCCGCCGCGGCCCGGCCGAGCTCCCACGGTGCCGGCCGATTCTCGGCTGCAGCTCAGCCACCCTGGGAACACGACCAGTCACGGAGCAGGCGGACTCTCGGCTGCAGCTCAGCCACCCTGGGAACGGCCGACTCTCGGCTGCAGCTCAGCCACCCTGGGAACGGCCGACTCTCGGCTGCAGCTCAGCCACCCTGGGAACACGACCAGTCACGGACCAGGCCGACTCTCGGCTGCAGCTCAACCACCCTGGGAACACGACCAGTCACGGAGCAGGCCGACTCTCGGCTGCAGCTCAGCCACCCTGGGAACACGACCAGTCACGGACCAGGCCGACTCTCGGCTGCAGCTCAGCCACCCTGGGAACACGACTAGTCACGGACCAGGCCGACTCTCGGCTGCAGCTCAGCCACCCTGGGAACACGACCAGTCACGGACCAGGCCGACTCTCGGCTGCAGCTCAGCCACTCTGGGAACACGACCAGTCACGGACCAGGCGGACAACTCAGGTTGTTTGTGTTGTCAAACCCCAAGTGTTCCCAGGGTGGCTGAGCTGCAACCGAGAGTCGGCCTGCTCAGTGACTGGTCGTGTTCACAGGGTGTTGCAGCGAGGTAACTGGTAGTAACGGTAACTAGTAGTAACAATAACTAGTAGTAACAGTAAGTAGCGGTATATTTCAACACTGGCAACATGTGGAGATATATTGGAATATTGAAAATGTAGCTGGAGGAGCTTGCATACAAACCTTGCATACAAACTGATAAAGTGAGGAGATATGTCCCATAATAACACATTTTGATGTCATGGACATTCTGAGCATACACATTGAATGCACTTGTACATGCACAGTATGTACTTTCAAAACGGCCGTCCTTACAATGATGCAGACATTTGATGAACAGCAGTAATATTTCGGGTACAGCCAATGGTGACGTACAGTCAAAGAAGTGACATACGACACAGAAAAATCGCCAGCGTATATGAATCCACACGTCGAGGTTACACAGGGGCACTAGCAGGAATAGCTAAAGCTAACAAAAACAAAGTGCATTATGACAAAACACTTGTGCTTATGCATACATATGGCACTTGGGCATACTCCGAAGAGAATATGATGAACGTGAATGTCAGTTGCGACAAAAACGTGAAAGCATGTTCTCGAAGTTCTAACAGGGTTAATAGAGGAAACCAGTTGTATTACATGGTCCATAATCCTGGCACGCGACTTGGAAAAACTGTGTGCAGTGCAAAACCATGCAGCCCACCAGTCACGTTCAACTTGACTAGCGTATGACCGGGTGTCCCCTGGGAACCATGTCGCAATACGTGCATATGCACAAAGGTTTGATGTGCAATACGTTCCAAGTAAGGACACATACTGCATCCAAGTCTGTATCTCTTTCGATGGAACCCGTAACCGATGATTGAGAAGGTGCAAGTACACTGTGCGATAGCATGCGAGGTCTCCATGGACTGATTGCCACCAAATATATCCGACTCCACCACTCTGGCGATAAACATTGCTAATGGGCATTGGGACCTGAATATATGAAGTAGGGAAAATACAACTAGCAGCACATTCCACCTGAGTGTAGTCGCGAGTTCAATCGACCCAACATGGGCGACCCAGTTGCCAGCCATGTAGCATGATGATGGTGCTTCCTTCGCTGTTTGTTTTGTTCCCAATGATGTTAAGGAATCAGTACTATAGTACATTAAAATAATTGCTAGCCACAATACCTGCAGGGTTTGCACTGGCAACGGAGCACTGAAGACCGGGTCTGTACAGTACTGAAGGCCGGGTCTGTACAGTACTGAGGGCCGGGTCTGTACGGTACTGAAAGCCGGGTCTGTACCATACCGAGTGCCGGGTCTGTACAGTACTGAAGGCCGGGTCTGTACAGTACTGAAGGCCGGGTTTGTACAGTACTGAAGGTCGAGCTTGTAAAGTACTGAAGACCCTGTTGGTACGTTAATGAAGGCTGGGTCTGTGCAGTACTGAAGGCCGGGTCTGTACCATACCGAGGGCCGGGTCTGTACAGTAGACAGAGACAGTTTGGACTAACCTACCACAACCACATTCGGCCCGGTTGGATTCTGAATCCATTTTGCGCGCTGATTTCAGAACTGTTTTTGTGTTTGCTCTAGGGTCATTAGAAATCAAAATGCTTAACTTTTGAGCCTTCCTTTTGTCATATATGTAATCCGCCTTCTATGAAGTATTGTTTAATCCATGAGTTGAAAGCAAAAGTGAATCCTTTGACAGACCGGGGAAGTGGCGGTGTCCAGTCAATGACGGGCAGTCTAACTGCTGACAGCTGGCAGCACGATGAGACGCCCAAAGGGGAGCAAAGCTCCTCCTGCCAAGCTCAGATCTGGACCTGACAAGATATTCGGGATCAGGAGGCCCCTGCCCATCAACAAGCTGCCTCTGAATAAAGAGATAGGAAGTGCCCTGGCTTTCGAAGCTGAGCAGGAGAGGATGAAGAAAGGGAAGAAGGATATTGATTGCAAGGACGCCACTGAGAAGGTCACTGAGAAGGTTGTAGAAGTCTACAAGACTGCCAACATCCCTACAATAAGCAAGAAGAAGGTGAAGGAAAAGATGCAGAAGATGTGGCAGATGAGGAAAGAGAGTCTGAATGAGATAGCCAAGGGCCAGACTGGTATGGACAGGAAGAGAAGGAAGAAGAAGAATGGCAAAGTGAAGAGGATGTTCAAAGATATAGAGGAGGAACTGTGTGATGTAGCTGATGATGACAACGTTCCTGAGATGGAGAAGGAGTTTCTGGTCGCCCAGAGGAAGCGTGGGAGGGAGGGCTGTATTGGTGGAGTAGACATTATAGAGTCCGCCAGGCTGCAGAAAACTAAAGAGAAGGAAGAAAAAGCAGCCAAGAAAAATGCTGAGAACAAAGAGAAGACAAAAAAGAGGAAGAGGAGAAGTGATGATGATGTGAAAAGAATGATGTCTAAAGTAGCAGTGGAGAACAGTGAGAGCGAGGATGACAATGAAGAAAAGGATGTGAATGACAATGAGTACAGCCAGGTGAATAAGAAAGAGAAAACAGAGAAAAAGAAAAAGCAGAAGGAAGCAGAGGCTAAACTCGGTGAAACAGCAGATAGGTTCAAGATATCCAGTGATGCAGTGGCTCATGTCACAAACACCATCAGAGTGGCAGACAACACTATAACTGCAGGGGATAAGAGTAAAGTGATCAATTCCAAGACAGGTGAGAGAGTAAGGAAGAAGCCTAGGGAGCAAAAGAAAGACAAATTTCGGGGGTTTGAGGCTAAAGGTCTGATGGTGGATGAAAGGATCAATGACAACAAAGTAGAGGTTGGTGTAGGAGAGAAGAACCATAAAAGGTTTGCCACTGTAAGGAGTGAGGACTGTGCTGTCATCGGGTACCCCGGCGAGGAGTTCCTGGGTCACGTGGCCCCGGTGGGGGGGGGGGAGGGGGTGGACCTGGCCACCAGCCTGGTGGGGTTCGTGGAGGAGCGGGGCATCAACATCGCCAGCCTGCAGGTGGTCTTCAGCGATGGTTGCAGCAAGATGGGCGGCTACAACCATGGGTTCATCGATGAGTTCGAGAGGCTGGTGGGTCGCCCCCTCCTCCACATCCACTGCATCATCCACAGCCTGGAGAAGGTGTTCAACCACCTGTTCGTCCACTACGCCGGCCCCACCACCGGCCCGGCCTCCTGGAGTGGGGAGGAGGCCAAGAGGCTCCAGGGCAATGTGTGGGACCTGCAGGTGGAGGAGTTCGAGGCCATCCCCAGCCCCACCCTCAGAGCCCTGCTGAACGTCATTCCCCCCCCCCGCCGTCATGAAGGAGTTCAACCATGATACCAGATATCTGTTGGAGATGGCCGGGGCAGTGGAGTCTGGACAGCTGCAGGAGAGGTGGACCAGGGCACGGGCTGGTGCAATGACCAACGCCCGGTGGCAGAACACGGAGAGCAGGGAGCTGTACATGAGCACGGCCACCCCCAGCGAGGCACAGAGACGCATGACCTCCTTGGAGGCGGCCACCATGGCCAGCGGGGCCTGGCAGCAGGTCATGGTCACGTGGAATAGGCAGGAGGCCAGGAACAGGAACAAGTACAGGGGCAAGAAGGAGGAGTTCAACTGCTGAGTTATATGGATAATGATTTACCAATGTTTTTTTAATGTATTACACAATATATGTGCCTTCTTGCTACTCGATAGATTACAAGTTAATACTTTGCCGAATGACAAAAGTTAAGCATTTTGACTTTTAATGACCCTAGAGCAAAAACAAAAACAGTTCTGAAATCAGCGCGCAAAATGGATTCAGAATCCAACCGGGCCGAATGTGGTTGTGGTAGGTTGGTCCAAACTGTCTCTGTCTACTGTACAGTACTGAAGGCCGGGTTTGTACAGTACCGAGGGCCGGGTTCGGACTGGCCGCGGGCAGCAGGGTCAGTTGTGTGATACTCACGGCCGGGTCTGGACGGCCACATCCCTGCTGTCGGCCGTGGCCCGCTGCATGGCGGCCAGCTCCTGAATGAGCCGCGTCACGATGGGCCCGCTGGACGCGTCTGTCGCCGACCCGTCGGCGTCAGACTCGAGCGGCGCGCGCCAGCAGCTGCCGCCCACGGCGCCGCGCGCGTCGCCGCCGGCCGCGCTCGATGCCGACCGAGGCGGCGACGCGCCGCGCCGTGGACTGGCACGCGGCTCCACCCACGACTCCTGCGGTGGGCACGGCCTGACGAGAGCGTCGACGGGCCTGGCTGCCCTCAGCCGACGGTCGGCCGGACCGGCTGCAGGTGGCGGCGCCGGCGGCGGCCACAGCTCCGGCTCCGGCTCCGGCCACCAGTCGGCGGACGGAGGCGGTGGAGGCGGCTGAGGCGCCACCACCACCTGGCCGCCGTCGGCCGCCGCGCCGTCCGACAGACAGCTCAGCCGCAGAGCGAAGCTGATCCAGGCGACACGCTGGCCGCGCGTGTTGCGCAGGCACGCCTCGCCCTGCTGGGCGCTGACGGTGGGCCAGTTGCCGGGGTCGGCGGCGAAGCGCGCCATGTCGTCCAACACGGCCTGAAGTGGGAACGCGCCGAACGCCACCATCGGCGCCGGCTGGTGGCCGGTGTCCATCAGGAACGTGTAGATGGGGTAGGTGCGCAGCTGCCGACGCAGCCGCGACAGTGCCGTGCTGAACACACACGACTTGCCCTGGTTGTAGATGACGTTCGTCTGAAGGAATATTTTGAGGTGGTTTTTTGGCCCTACTCATCTGGCACTTTCGGTAACACCACTTTTGTTTCATGAATCACTTAGTTTGGAAATTAGAGGGCATACAGGATCACCAAGATCAGGGTATAGGCATCTGACTGGAAAGATGGAGCAGGCTAAGAACTGGTGATGCTACTTCAGAATATATTCCGCCACTAAAGAAACAATATTATGATATACTTGCTACAAACCTACATGTAGAACCCGAATGAAGGCAAACGGATGATAAACGCTTATTTTGGGGCCAAACAATTTCAGTGCAAAATAGCTGAAAGAGTGACAACACGCGGCACCTCATAAAGTCATGAAGTGTTCAGACTTAAGAGCCACGAGGGTCATCTGAATTAAATTCGATGATTAGTTCTCTTCTTCCCCACGTTTTCCGGTGGTTAAGAAATCCGGATCCCGCTGAGCTTTAATTCACCCAACTATTTGGTTCAATACGCTCCCCAGATTGGCCTTACCGAACCAGAAGCCCTAGTTAGGTGTTCATTTTTGGACCCTTTGCGTTTTCTTCGTCGGCGGATGTATTTTAAGGCTCAACCAATTATTTGTAATGGGTCGGCACATTTGCGGCCCCAGCTCTATTTGTAGTTTTGTTGCTTTTAGTTGTGCATCGACGATATTTGTTTAGTATCGGCGCGTTTTCACTGAACCCCGACGTGTTTATTGAGTGCCCGGTCTTTTTGTTCATTTTCAACGACAATGTCGACATTCAAGGGCCCCAGTCTGTTTGAGGCCCCCAGTGCTGCGAGGCCCGGGGCCGGCAGCCAGGCCACGTTTTTTATTTTTACCTCCCGGTGTGTTATTTAGGTTGCACCGCATAGTTTGGAGAGCCCTACCGCTTGTTTATGCCAGACTCGGAGGGACGCTTTGGACGGCCCGGTACATTTTCGTCCTCCAGTTGTGCGCATAGGATCAGTTGTGTTTTTGTTTGGACTCCTCGCTCTCATTAGTAGTACCCCAGCATGACATTGGTGGCTCAGTATACTTTCTCGGGGTCCCGGCGCGACTTTTCGGACCCAGGCGCGTGGTTCCGGGGGGACCCGACGCCGGTTTCTGCGCTCGACGGAATTTTTGGTGACTTCTTCTGAATCATGCAAAGTTCGAGCCACGGCCTGATCTTTCGGGCCCCCAGCGAAATTTTTGTGTCCGTCGCGATTTTCCGGGCTCCGGTGCGGCTTTTTTCGGTGCCGTACGCGATTTTTAAGGCGTCTGGTGGTGTGTTTGGGCTAAGGAGCGATTTGTCTTGCTCGGACATTTATTTATGGAATTTCTCTATTTTGGAGGGCTCTGGCTTGATTCTTGTCCGGGTCCCTATACGGCTGCTGGGCTACGCTGTGTTTATTTGAGGTCATCGACGCAAATTTTTCGCGAGCCCCGAGAGGATTTATGCTACACCTCGAACGCAATTTAAGGGACTAAGGACATACATTTTGAGTCCCAAGCGTGATAGTTGGGGAAGGCTTGGCGCTAGTTCGCGGGCCCATTGCACTTATCTGGGGCCACAGCGCGATTTTGGCGTTCCCCGAGCAGATTTTGGGCCTCGGTGCGAGTTTTTGGTGCCCGCTATGTATTTATTTAGAACCCCTAACTTTTGGGGCCCCGAAGCTGAATTAATGATTCCCAGAACCAGTCTTAGGCACCCCTGCGCGAATTTCGGGAGTCTATCCCTTCACGAGGGGAGGGGCTATTTTCCTCCTTGGTATGCCACTGCGGCTGCTCAACGAGTTCTTTTTTCAGCCGATGGCACCCTTCAGAGTAGAAAATCCCCTCGGAGAGCTATCTTTCGGGACCTGTTTTGAATATTCCGGTGATAGGTCAACTCGATGGAGTCTCTTTATGATTTTGTGATCGACTTCTATTTTTGTAAGCCCCATGCGCGATATTTGTAGGCCCCGGTACAATTATTTGGGCTCCTGTGCATTTTTATTTCGGTGCTCCAACGCGCTTCTTTTCCGGGTCCGACGCGTTTTTGGGGTCTTTGACGCAATTTTGTGGCCGAGGAGTAACATTCCGGGTAGGGAATTAACTTTTGGGAAGCCAGCTGTGACTTGTAGGGCTCTGGCGCGACTTTTGGGCCCTAGTGTGATTTTCAAGGGCAGCGACTCGATGGTTTTGGGTCTAAGTGCGAATTTTGGACCCTGTCGTCATTTGTTGGGATGCTTATCGCGAGTTTTAGTGGCATCGACACGTTTTGGGTGGCCCAGCACGTTTTTGGTCCTTTTGGAGCGATTGCTGAGACCCCAGAGTGATTTTCCATGTCCGGACTGTTCTGTTCGTTGCCCCGGATTCATTTATTGGGTGTTCGATGAGACTGTTTAGGTCCCGGTGCGACCGGCCGAGCTCCTAGCATGCTTTTCAGGGGCTCGGGCGCGACTTTTGGTACGTTCAGGCTCAACGTGATTTTCAGGGGCCCGGCCGAACCTTTTGGGGTCCCGTTGTAATTTTCAAGAACCCGGCACGACTTTTCTGCCCCCAGCGTGATTCTTCGGGAGCCCCCCCCACCGTGATTTTGCAAGGACCACGGCACGACGTTTTTGTGCTCCCAGCATGATTTTCAGTCGCCCCGGTCCGACTTTTGGGGGCCCCAGCGCGATTATCAGGGACCTCGTTCCGACCTTTTGGGACCCAATGTGACTTTGAGGGCCCGGCCAGTATTTTTGGGGCCCAGCGACATTTTCGGGGCCCCGGCCCAACCTTTGAGGCCTTAGCGTGACTTTCGGGGCCCTGGTGCGACTTTTTTGGGCACCAGCGGTATCTTCAGTGGCCTCCGTTCCACTTTTGGAGGCCCCAGTGTCATTTTTCAAGGTCCTGGAACAATTTTTTGTGGCCCCGCGTCATTTTCAGGGCACTGCGTGACTTTTTGAGGGATCCCAATGTGATTTTGATAGGCCGCGGTGCGATTTTGGGTTGGGGCACTACCAGGATTTCTAGGAAGTCGAGCAGTATTTTTTCGAAATCCGGCGCGATTCTTGGCGGCCCACAGGGGACTGCCCCAATACCTCCCTTCGGTACGCCACTGCGCATGACCCAATGATTGTTTAGCTTAACAATGACGTCTATAGAGTACATCGCACAAAATCGACTTTCTTATGCCCATTTAACTGCTTGCACCACAAGTAGTGTTTAGAAACATATACTATGCAATTGGCCTAAATTCATCCCATTATCTTCGGGTTTCTTAATTCCCAGCCTGGATGTACACATCACTGGACGATGAAACGACTTGATATTGGTATCCGTTGTAATTCGGTGTTTTTAGTACTTTTAATCCAAATGTCTTCATTGGATGGATTCTGGGATCAGAGTCTTTCACAAGCAGAGATTGTTACATAGACCATGAGCGCACCATCTGACCGAACCATTTCTGTTGAATGACGTAATTTGAAATACATGTTTAATGTGCTGTTAATGTCACTACGCAGCTACCCAGCTAAAGATCCACTTCGGTCAGTTGCCATGTTCGTCATGTGTCTTCTCAGGTCACATGATAAGCATCACTCGCCACTCGTCACATCATCACTCTTTATGTCACTCCTCATGTGACCTTGTCAGGTCGCATCACGAGCGCCGAATCCTCTGGGGATTCTGAGATTTTCGGAGGTGTTCTGCACTTGAAGATGTAATAACAGGGTGTATACTTAATTATTGTATCTATGCTACCATAGTAAATGATGGAAATAAGTATTTTGCTATGTTGGATGCCAGCACCGATAATACCCAGACATCTCACTCAAAAGGTTGGATATCTGTGTTCTGCGCCCAATTGTGAAAATCCATTGAAATGTGAGGAAAAAAATTTGGTTCTATTCCATACTGCAATCATGCAGTGAATGGATCGTGACAGTAATTTTTGAGCTTTAATAATCGAAACACATGTAAATATATGTTGAAGTATATGGCAGCTAGGACCAATGCCATATATAATACATGGCTATGCAATATCAAGCCAAGAAACTTTCACTTGCAAATTGTATTTCTTCACTTGATTGTGTTATGTTACCGCCTTCAGCCTTTATAATTTTCTACTGTAGATAATCTTAATGAATTCGATGTTAAGCATGTCAACAGTCAAAGAACCACAGTGAAACTCTAATACGAAAGTGTCTTGGTACTGGCTGGCAGATTATCTACTTCATAGTCTTTTTATAACATAATATAAGGTGTAAATATCCAAACATATGTTGCATTACATCAGCTCATGAATTAGATGTCCATGATATTAGCAACGCATTCGCATTCGCATTCGCATTCAGCATCCTATTCGCATACTCTCTGAATTCGTTCATTTTTTCAGGATATGATCTTCGTCGCTTGCAAAAGTAAGGCAAAACAACGATTCTTCAGTAGGACGAGCGGTTCGATCTCCATAGGTCCAGAGAGGTCACTCGGGTCAAAAACGGTGTACCGTATAAAATTCGAAGTATTTCACTTGGCCGAATGATTCCAACGCCTAGATGTCCGCTGTCCATCAAAGATGCAGCACATCGAATTACGTGAACTTCGATGTCACAGTTTGACCTCAGGTCACCGAAGTTGGCTTCACTCATTCACTATATCTATTTACGGGGTACCGAATAAAATCATGGTGACACATCGGATATACCTGATTTTTGCAGGTCATAGTCTACATAGCACGTACATAGAGCACATCAATCAAAATGACCCATTATGGCCACTGATTCATCACCGTTCGCCAAAAATGCCCCAAAAATGCAACTATACCAAATTCTTGTGTACCCGATAATTTCCGCAAAATTTTACTTGGCACGACGAAAAAACACCCAGACATTGGTTATGGCCCATGGATGCAGCATATTGAAGCATCTGGCCTACAATCTCATAGTTTGACCTATATTCGCAAAATACTGTTTTGACCACGCATTATTGCCATCTACGGGGTACCTGATAATACCCTCCTAAATACATTCATCGGATGGACATTAGCGCCAAAAATCTCCCATCGGACAAGAAAGCAGCACATCCAAGCATGTCACCTTCAAGCTCACCATTTGACCTCAGGTCAACTTAGACTTTAACATTACACCCTATGGGAATATCACGGTGTACCGAATACAATTTTCCTGAATACATTTATCGGATGGATATTACCGTCGAAGAATCGCCCACCGAGCAAGGACGCAGCGCATCCGAGATGTGACCGTCAGCGTCAGCGTTTGACCTCAGGTCAGGTTTAACGAAATTCAGAAAAGAAAGTAGTCCACTTGGGTACCGTATGTGGGCCAAACGAACATTGAATGTAGACTATCTCAACACTGATGCATGCACTAGCAACACAAGAAGCAGCACACTGCGTGACCTGACCCCTATCGATGACGCATTTCATCAGGTAGCACTAGCGTCCCATTCAACAACGCATTCAGAAACGAATTCACCAATGTTCTCCGATTCGTCTGAAAATTTGACACAACCTTCACAGACATGCATCCCGAAACCATTTTCTGCTACCACGAACCATTTCGCCTTCAGAGGCGAAAAGGTCAGCGAGGTCAAATCTGGGGTACCGCATAACTTGCCGGAAAATTCACTTATTTGAATAATTCAAACGCTGCATGCCACTGTGCTGCCACTGCATGCCACTGTGCTGGTGTGCTGCCTGCCACCGTGATAGCGGTGGCACAAGCGTTTGAATGATTCCAATAAGTGAATTCTCCGGCAAGTTATGCGGTACCCCAGATTTTACCCGGCTGACCTTTTCGCCTCTGAAGGCAAAATCGTTCGTCGTAGCAGAAAATGGTTTCGGGCTGCTTGTACTGCATGTACTGCATGTCTGCGAAGGTTGCGTCAAATTTTCAGACGGATCGGAGAACATTGGTGAATTCGTTTCTGAATGCGTTGTTGAATGGGACGCTAGTGCTACCTGATGAAATGCGTCATCGATAGAGGTCAGGTCACGCAGTGTGCTGCTTCTTGTGTTGCTAGTGCAAGCATCAGTGTTGAGATAATCTACATTCAATGCTTCGTTTGGCCCACATACGGTACCCAAGTGGACTACTTTCTTTTTCTGAATTTCGTTAAACCTGACCTGAGGTCAAACGCTGACGCTGACGGTCACATGCTCGGATGTGCTGCGTCCTTGCTCGGTGGGCGATTCGTCGACGGCAATATCCATCCGATAAATGTATTCAGGAAAATTGTATTCGGTACACCGTGATATTCCCATAGGGTGTAATGTTAAAGTCTAAGTTGACCTGAGGTCAAATGGTGAGCTTGAAGGTGACATGCTTGGATGTGCTGCTTTCTTGTCCGATGAGATATTTTTTGGCGCTAATGTCCATCCGATGAATGTATTTAGGAGGGTATTATCAGGTACCCCGTAGATGGCAATAATGCGTGGTCAAGACAGTATTTTGCGAATATAGGTCAAACTATGAGATTGTAGGCCAGATGCTTCAATATACTGCATCCATGGGCCATAACCAATGTCGGGATGTTTTTTCGTCGTGCCAAGTACAATTTTGCGGAAATTATCGGGTACACAAGAATGTGGTATAGTTGCATTTTTTGGGGCATTTTTGCCGAACAGTGATGAATCAGTGGCCATAATGGGTCATTTTTATTGATGTGCTCTATGTACGTGCTATGTAGACTATGACCTGCAAAAATCAGATATATCCAACGTGTCACCATGATTTTATTCGGTACCCCGTGAATAGATATAGTGCATGAGTAAAACCAACTTCGGTGACCTGAGGTCAAACTGTGACATTGAAGTTCACGTAATTCGATGTGCTGCATCTTTGATGGACAGCGGATATCTAGGCGCTGGAATCATTCGGCTTAGTGAAATACTTCGAATTTTATACGGTACACCGTTTTTGACCCAAATGACCTCTCTGGACCTCTGGAGATCGAACCGCTCGTCCTACTGAAGAATCGTTGTTTGCTTTACTTTTGCAAGCGACGAAGATCATATCCTGAAAAAAATGAACGAATTCGGAGAGTATGCGAATAGGATGCTGAATGCGAATGCGAATGCGTTGCTAATATCATGGACATATGAATTAGTTGAGTTGTTGTAAGGTCATGTCAAAGTGTGCATGAGTTAACAAATGAAAAGCTATGATGTGATATGTGCAACTTTTACTTAGTTATGGATTGCAGGAAGTCTTCCACATATTCAAATGTGTGCATGCAGTTTTTTAGGAAACCTAAATGTTTCAAAAGTCGGGGGGGCTAGCTGCCATTGCTGGCCCTCCCACTTTTAAAAGTGGGTGGGCCATGGCCCCCTGTCACCTCGCCCCCCCCAGCCATGGCCCCCAGCAAGGAAATAGCCGCGCGGGCCATGCCAAAAGATGGGCCACGCTTGGCGGCAAGCACGTACAAGAAGGCTGAACGGCAAACCCACAAGCCACCACAAGATCACGAAGAACAAGAGAAACCGAAGAGAACATTCAGATGCAGGCGCGGCTGCCTGACGCGTCAGTTCGGCAAGATAAGACTAAAGTTGAAGGACTTCACAACGTGCCTGGAGTGTTGGAAGAAGTCAAATCACAGACATCGCGGACCCCCTCATGTCGACGCCGGCCGCGGAGCAGTTGGTGATCCCATGGAAGACATGTTCCATTACGTTGCCGCCACCGATACTGAGCCGAGTGGCGCGCCCCTCGGTGAGCAGCGTGAGTCGGGGCCATGGGGGATTCATCTCCATCACAGATCACTACGTGTTCAACGGCACGCGCGGGTGGCGCGCGTGTGAGGCCCGTCCGTACCCGACGTTCGGGCTGAAGGCTGAAATTGACGGCGGAGCCTACACCAAGTTAGAGCTCCCTAGTCCACCCCGAAGATCGGCCAGCGTCATCGCCATCGCCGACTCAGGCGCGCAAGCGTGCCTGATGGGACCGCCCGTCCTACACAAGCTGGGCTGCGCAGGGAGCGCCTGACTCGTGTCACCAAGCGCATCCTCACCGCGAACAGTGAGGAGAACAACGTGTTGCGCGCCGTGTTCCGAAGCTGTCTGGTTGCGACTCACAGGGCCGGTTGTTCGGGACGTCCACAATGGTCTACGTCACCAACTCCGCGAATTTATATTTCTACTTAAGCAGAACGGCGCTAATGCGGCTCGGGGTGTTGGGACGGGAGTTCCCGAAGGTTGGCGCGACAGTGGCAGCTACTGTCAAAACGTCGCCGGAGAACTCGGAACGCATGAAAGCCTGGCTGCTGAGGAGGTATGCGCCGTCGACATTCACCACGTGCCCATACCAGCCACTCCCCGCGATGATTGCCCCCCCCATGGAGGTCAGGGTCGAACCCGGCGTGCAACCGGTCGTGATGGGGAGACCCACAAACGTGCCAGTGCAATAGCAAGAGGAGGTGTCGCGACAGCTCGACAGGGACGTAGCTTTGGGCGTCATCGAGCGCGTGCCACCCAACACACCTATGACCTAGCTGCACAGTATGGTGCTGACGCCCAAGCCAGATGGCACCCCTCGTCGCACCATTGATTTGCAGCCACTGAACCGCCACAGTGTACGCGACACGTATCACACCGTCCCGCCCGCAAACCAGACAAGAATCATCCCGCCGGGACCTTCAAGACCGTCACGGATGCCTGGAACGGGTTACACTCCATCGAGATCAGGCCTGAAGACCGGCATAAGACCACTTTTCTGACGGAGCAGGGCAGGTTCCGCTGCCGGCGTGCCCCTATGTGACTCCTCGCATCCCAGGACGCCTACACAGAGCGATGCGACGCGATCATCGCAGACGTGCTCAGGAAGTCGAAGTGCGTCGACGACACTATCATGTGGGACGAGGACCTGTCGGTTCACTGGTGGCGCGTCATCGACTACCTTGAGCTGGTGGGAAAGAACGGTGTGGTACTGAACCATGTCAAATTCCAATTATCTTCGCTCGAGGCTGACTTTGCAGGGTTCCGGGTCTCGGCAACAGAAGCGAAGCCCCTTCCCAAATACCTGGACGCCATCGCCACGTTCCCGACACTCACCAACGTCACCGACATACGGGCGTGGTTCGGCCTCGTGAACCAGGTGTCGCGCTACGGTAGAACCACAGAACCCATGGCACCGTTCAGGCCCCTGCTGAGTCCGAAGGTCGGATTTCGGTGGGGCCGAGACCTGGAAGAGGCCTTCCGGAAATCCAAGGCGGCTATCATCAGGGGGTTCGAAGAGGGAGTCCAGATATTCGACCTTAGCGGCCGGACTTGCATCAGCCCTGACTGATCCACCACTGGCGTGAGGTACTGCCGCTCCACCAGAAGCATTGCGATTGCGCCTCGCTGACCCCCGGCTGCTGTCGCAATGGGTGGCGAGCGACGCTGGCCGGCTCACGCTTCCTCAAAGACGCGGAAAAGCGTCACGCTCCAGTCGAAGGAGAAGCCCTTGTGGTGGCTTTGGCCCTGGAAGACAGTCACTTCTTCACGATAGGCTGCCGTGACTTGGTCATCTCCAGCGACCACAAGCCGCTGGTGAAGATTATCGGAGACCGGGCACTCGACGACATCCAGAACCCAAGGCTCTTCCGACTGAAGCAACGGACGCTGATGTGGAGATACCAGATCGTGCACGTGCCCGGCAAGGATATCCCGGCAGCGGACGCAGCATCAAGATACCCATCAGCCACGACCCAGTCTGACAGCAGGACCAGCCGGGACGCCCTGGCCGCCTTCCGCGTCCGGGCAGACGCTGACGACGACCTGGATATCACCGACGTCGCCGTGGCGAAATCCTCCACGGGCGCGCTTGGGGCGGTCACATGGGATCGTGTTAAAGGGGGCACCCACAGAGATGGTGTCCTCCAGCAGCTCACCCAGCTTATCCAATCCGGGTTTCCACCATATCGCGACTACGTACCAGAAGCTCTTCAACCGTGCAGACAGTACCGGGACACACTGTCGTCAGTGGATGAGGTCATCATGATGAACGACAGAGTCATGGTGCCACAAACCCTGCGCAACGAGGTGCTGCGCGCGCTCCACGCGGCACACCAGGGCGTGAGCAAGATGGCGCGTCGGGCGCAGGGAGCAGTTTTCTGGCCGGGCATCTCCAGGGCCATAGAGAGCGCACACACCACATGCCACGACTGCTGGAGAATGTCGCCCTCCCAGCCGCACATGCTGCCAGTTCAGCCACCCGTGCCTACGAGACCCATCCAGGCCTCTGACTTCTGTGTGCTGCGCGGCGTTGGATACTTGGTCGTGGTGGACCGCTTCAGCGGCTGGCCACACATATACGCTGTTTATGATGCAAATATAGGCTCGGTCCGGTACCGAACCGAGATGAGGCGACGCTAGGAACATGACAAATGGGGTGCTGAGATAGTAAAAAATAACGGTTCAGCTTGATATAAGTCATTTTTTCAAGTTTAAGTAGGCGCTAGAGACACATATTTACCAATATTGTCCATTATCCTGTTAAAAACACAAATTTTTATCCGAAAATACCCATATTATAAACCGTATCCGCCTATGTTGCCAGATGCGTGGAAGCTTTTCTGTTATGCCACAAGATCCCTCCAAGACTGGAGCCTATTTGTACTGGAGCCTATTTGTGTAGAGCCAAGTACTTTTCATAGTGGTGGGTAAAAATTTTTGACCAATCACAGACAAGCATTTCTGCAACAGCTCCTTTTATTGGTGACATTCCATCAAGCGTGTCAGCTGTTATGCCGGTGCAGAACTGGCGCTCTAACGACACGTGAGCGGCTGCTTATCGGTAAGTAAAAGGGGAATAAATGGATAATGTGATAAATTATTAAATTAAAGTCACATTATTCAGATAGAAATAGTCGGAAGCTATCTTTGCATAACGCATGTGATAGGTGTTATTTCTTTTTGAACCTCTGACAGAGTGGGAAACTTACTTTCCGGGTTGGGAGTTGGAGTGCGTACCAATTTCTTCCGGAGTGCTTTTCATGGACATTTTTATGCATGGAATCTGTTTACCAGTAACCAACCGGAAAAACCTAAATCAGTACCTACATAATATGCATAAGTAATATCATTCTCATTTTTGGTCAAATCAAATGCCAAAACATACGAACAAAGAAGTGAACAATGGATGGCACCGCCCGGCAGTGACCCGTAATAATCGGCACTGTTTTGTTTCTTATAACTCACAGGATAAATGTGTTTCCTTTCACTGTTGGTCTCAGTACAAGGCTAGCCATATGAAAAACAAACAAAAATACTTCACCCTCAGCTCAGAGAGCATACCTACCTACACAGCCAATTTCCCACGTAATACGGACGCAACTCTGCTACAGCACACGCCACAGTTGGATGTGATCAGAGCAAAGGATCAGTCAAGGTCTTGTGTTTACTGTTAACTTGTGTGGACACTGTTAACCATGTGTTCAAAGTTGCTAATGGTTATGACATACAAAATACCTTGCATTGATTGGTTGACAGACAGATTTCAGAACAGAAAATGCTAATGCAGCCAATTCTGATCGGTGGCCTCCGGTACTCTGGAGACGTCTCTTAAAATTGTTAAAGTTTCCCACTACAGGGTGGCAGAAACACAGGTATTCCGAGACTTGGCTCCAGAGCCGGAGAACAGTTCTCAGTGTGCATGTGCATCATCTTGCAAGTTGCTGTTGGCGCGTTGTTGGCAATTCCGGTGGTTGAGATTGATGGAGTGTGTGAAGCTGTGGTCCAGCTGCTGACTGCTACAAAATGTGATTAGTTTGAGTGGTGACCGTAAGTGGAATAACCAGCATTTTTTTTGGGTGTCGTTCTGGGTTTGTTTTTATTGATATCTTTGTTCCCACATTTGTGTCGGAGTACATGTGAAGCCTATCCTATCCAGTATGAACCCGGAGTGCAAGAATATTTTCAGAGATAAGATCTCTTAAGAAGTGCCTTAGTCGCCTCTCTGTCCGGCGCACAGGGGTTCCGCAGGGCCCTAATCAATTACTTCGCAACTTTCGGCGTGCCTGAGGAGCTGAGCACGGACGGTGGGCCCAAGTTCACCGCGAAGGAGACGGTCGTCATTCTGCAGCGCTGGGGCGTGCGACATCGCTTATCATCCGCTTGCCACCCGCAATCAAACGGGCTAGCGGAGGTTGCCGTCAAGTCTATGAAACGCCTCCTGACGTCGCAGACAGACGCACATGGAGGACTCGACACGGGGGCAGTGGCGGCCGGCTTGTGCAGTTTCGCAACACTCCAGATCCCGAGACCGGCATGTCACCGGCCGGAATCATCTTCGACAGGAACCTGCGTGACCTGCCCATCACACTGAAGACGCAGGTGTTCACTAGCACCGCGGTCCATCCAGTGTGGCGTGAGACGTGGATGCGCCAAGAAGAGGCGCTCAGGCTGAGGTTCGCCAAGCAGGCGAACCTCTAGCACCGCTAGCACCGCTGCGCATCCGCTAGCACCGCTGCGCAGCCGCTAGCACCGCTGCGCATCCGTTAGCACCGCTGACGCCAGGCGCAACCGTGCTGCTGCAAAGCCAGGCTAACTCCAAGCGCTGGGATGGAACCGGCGTAGTCGTGGAGGACAAACTCCACCACCAGTACCTCATCAAGGTGCTCGGTTCGGGGCGAGTGACTGCGTAACAGCTGCAGTACCTAAGACCCATCCAAAGTCTGGCCCGCGCCAACCGCTATCAGCCTCTCTCACAGCTGCCGCAAACCGTCTACAGGACGGGCCCCAACCCCGGTGCCGACGGTCCGCCTGCATCAGACCAATAGCAGACCGTTACATCCGCGACGCCTGCTGCCGCGCGACGGTGCGCGTCACCCGCAGACGTGATGCCCAGGACGGCACTGACACACCGAGATGCGCCCGCCACGCCGCAGCACGACACGCCGCCCACAGCCGCCGACGTTCCGTCACCTCGATTGCGTCCGCACCGGGAGCCTCCGCTCCACCGTGTCCACGCCCACGAGGCCTCGGCGGCAACGGAGGTCACCAGCCTACTTGAAGACTATGCGACGGAGTAATCTTCCGATCGAAGCACGGGGTGGTTGGCGGTGGCGACCTGCTCGATCAGTCATAAGCGGCGCAATCGGCGTTGAGTGACGTGACGTGGTCACTGGTGGTCCATGCGTCAGGCGCATACGTGCTCAGTTCGAATCAGAGTCTTCAAGTAGAAAACTGGGGAGGTTGTTGGGACTGACCTGATCTACACGTATATTAACGTATTTCTGCATTATACTGACTGTATTATTTGTGTGATTCCAGGTTAAATCCAGGAGCATTGAGTTTGTGTGCTTAATATAATTCGGCATCTGAATATCGTTTTGATCACCAAGGTACCAACAAAACCGGGGTCCGGACCCTTCCGACCCACCCGAGATCTCCAGCCAGTGGCATACTTAGGATTTGCTCTATGGGGGTGGGGGGGGGAGGGTCAAGCGGATTTTAAGGAGGCCCACCTACCCTCACTTTACAAAAGTCTGCATTTCGACCACTATTTTCAAAGGAACATTTTTATTCTGTTTAAATGACATAATTAATGACCAACTTAATTGTCCTGTGAAGGGGGCCAATCTAACACCATAGTTTCACGTCCGTGAAGTTGGCAGGAGTTCGATATTCATATTCAGCAGAAATCGACGACCCCTTCGATTTCGCCCAAACTCGGTGAGACGGTAGTCCCAATGTCCCTGACCCACCATGCAGACGCATTTCACGGGGCATCAAATGGTTTGACCTCCAGAGGTCAACATAGGTTATAGCACTAACGGTTAATGAGTTCTGACCAATTATGTAATTTTGTTTCCCACAGCATTGTTTCCCACACATTCCCATGCATTATTCACATTCCCATTCCGGGAATGTGTATGCAACTACACATAGTTGTAACGCCAATAACGTGGGCAGTCTAACGGTGGCACTAGAATCATTAACGTCCGATTAATTCCGGAGATAGATCAAAATATGTTCCGATAAAATCAGTTTTTGACCCAATGTTTAATTTCATATTGGGTTTAGCATGGGACCGTGCGGGACGGGAAATCGCGACTCCTTCGATTTTGTTTTTAAATCTCCACAAACGTATGCAATGCCAAAACACGTCGACAACTCGCGCCGTTTCCCGGGACATCGAAAGATGTGACCTCCAGAGGTCAACGAGTTCCAGTTCGATATTCGACTTTGACCTATATGTGAGGATGGAGCATGTGACTGTCATCAGTTGGCGTGCTCAAGTCGTAATGGAAGAAAGAAAATCAATAACGCTTCAAATCTGAAGCGAAATTGAAACGGTCAAGGAGCCATGTGACCTTGTCAGGTCAGAGGTCGTGTCAGGTCAAGCCGTTCACACGATGGAAGGTGTATGAAAGACACATAGTTGTAACGCCAATAACGTGGGCAGTCCAACGGTGCCATTATAATCATTGACGTCCGATTAATTCCGGAGATATATCAAAATATGTCCCGATAAAATCACTTTTGGAACAATGGTTAATTTCCCATAGGGTTTAACATGGGACCGTGCGGGACGGGAAATCGCGACCCCTTCGATTTTTTTGAAAATCGCCACAAACGTATGCTATGCCAAAACACGTCGACGACTCACGCCGTTTCCCGGGGCATCGAAAGATATGTTAGATTTGAAGATATGAGATAAGATTTGAATCGTTATTAATTTGCTTTCTTCCATTACGACTTGAGCATGACAACTAATAACAGTCACATGCTCCATCCTCACATATTAGGTCAAAGTCGAATATCGAACTGGAACTCGTTGACCTCTGGAGGTCACATCTTTCGATGCCCCGGGAAACGGCGTGAGTTGTCGACGTGTTTTGGCATTGCATACGTTTGTGGCGAAAAAAAAATAGAAGGGGTCGCGATTTCCCGTCCAGCACGGTCCCATGCTAAACCCTATAGGAAATTAACCATTGGGTCCAAAAGTGATTTTATCGGAACATATTTTGATATATCTCCGGAATTAATCGGACGTCAATGATTCTAATGCCACCGTTGGACTGCCCACGTTATTGGCGTTACACCTATGTGTCTTTTATACACATTCCGTCATGTGAACGGCTTGACCTGACACGACCTCTGACCTGACAAGGTCACATGGCTCCTTGACCGTTTAAATTTCGCTTCAGATTTGAAGCGTTATTGATTTTCTTTCTTCCATTACGACTTGAGCACGCCAACTGATGAGTCACATGCTCCATCCTCATATAGGTGAAAGTCGAATATCGAACTGGAGCTCGTTGACCTCTGGAGGTCACATCTTTCGATGCCCCGGGAAACGGCGTGAGTTGTCGACGTGATTTGGCATTGCATACGTTTGTGGCTATTTTCAACAAAAAATCGAAGGGGTCGCGATTTCCGTCCCGCACGGTCCCATGCTAAACCCTATGGGAAATTAACCATTGGGTCCAAAACTGATTTTATCGGAACATAATTTGATATATCTCCGGAATTAATCGGACGTCAATGATTTTAATGCCACTGCTGGACTGCCCACGTTATTGGCGTTACAACTATGTGTATTGCATACACATTCACGGAATGGGAATGTGAATAATGCATGGGAATGTGTGGGAAGCAATGCTGTGAGAAGCAAAATTACATAATTGGTCATAACTCATTAACTATTTATGCTACGGGATAATTGAGAGCAGTTTCAGAATCAGCGTGTGGTTGCGGATCGAATTGGCTATATAACTTAGACATTCTGGCATTATTGGATGGTTGACCTATGTTGACCTCTGGAGGTCAAACCATTCGATGCCCCGTGAAATGCGTCTGCACGGTGGGTCAGGGACCTTGGGACTACCGTCTCACCGAGTTTGGCCGAAATCGAAGCGGTCGTCGATTTTTTCTGAATATGAATATCGAACTCCTGTCAACTTCACGGAC